>OY829327.1:50666420-50983413 GCA_963691655.1 Toxonevra muliebris
ATTTTTTTGACTTCAAAATATGAAATCTGCAACTGTTTAAAGAGTACTCACTGCTCGTTTCTTTGCTTGAATTCAATTTTTGTGTCTGTTTTGTTAGATGCAAACATTTCAACTCAAGTTTGGAAGAAGAAAAAAAAAAAAGTTCACCACAGACAATTGGCAAAGGAAAATAAACTTAATTCTATACACTGCTTACACATTGTGTTTGCATAAGCAGTTTTGTTTATGGTAGGAAGGGATGAGGTCGTGGTTGGATGGTTTAATTACCAATTTTTAGGTAAAGATGTTATGTTTAAAAACAAAACTTAAAAGTAAGACATTTTTTTTTTTTTTTTTTTTTTTGTTTAATTTACACAAAGAATTTTTGTTTTATTCTGTTATTGAAAAACACAGCATTATTTTCTTTGAAAATCAATAAAAAACTAATAAAAAAAATAGAGAAAAACTGCTAAAATTGTTGTGTGATGTGTTGTTTGTTTGTAGTATGGTTTTCAGTTAACATTTTTGGTAGTTTTACAAATTTATTATAGAAGTAAAAAAAATGGAAAAAATAATTATAGTAGACATGTCATGACAATCGAATTTCGATCGAAAACAGTGAGGCCGATTAAAGCTTTCTGAATTTAGCACTCGATGTCACTGATCTAAGAGAGTGACCTGCGGTACTCGAAAGCTTTGAGATTTTCCACATATATATTTTCAATATGGAAAGCTCGAAAGCCCTTTTACCCATAAGGATAAGTTTGCTATGCTTGATCGAAATACGATTCCTAAAAATATGTCCAGCCGTAGAATAAGTAGTAGCGATGTTATGCACGCCTTCAAGTTTAAATTTAGAGCAACATGTGCTTTTTCTATTGAATGCAACCAGAACAAGGCATGCAAATTTAAAGAAACTCTATCAAAGTTGAGATTTTTATGGCTCAAAAAAGTAATGCTTAAAACTGTTTGCAAACAAGTTAACATAAAAGCTGTTTTAAGATCAGTTGAGAATGAGCTTCAGTATTCAGAAAGCAAGAAATTTAAACGTGTTTTTTGGATTTGTGCATAACATTGCAGTCATAGTATGAAAAAAAAATTTAAATAAATACAAATTTGTTTATTTAAAAAATAAATAATAAAAAAATAAATTTAAACAAAATTCAACAAAACATAATAAGTATTTATAATCTTCAACTTTAAGCATACTATTAACAAAAGTAAAAATAATTATGATTTTTTTTTTTCAATCAAAGAAAACTAAAAAAATTATGGTAATAATAAACAGGCATGTCCTGAACCTTCCATATAAGAATTAAACTATCATTCGAAATTTAAACCGAAGCAATTCAATTAGTTTGATTCTTTTCCAACTTCGATTGAAAGTAGAGTATGCCTTACAATAATAATTAATTATTATAATAATAATACAATTAAAAAAAAAAAGCCAAAAATTAAATATAAAGTAGTTATGTTCATTTACAGTGTGTGTGTGTGTGTTTTTTCTTTTGTTTCTTGTTGTCTAAAAAACTAATCAATAATTTATTGAAGAAGTTTTTTCTGTCTCTTTTTTCTTTTTTCATTATTTGTTTAGATTTTTTATTTTTTATTTTTTTGCTGCTCCTTTGTCGCTTCATATTTCCATAAAAAAAATTTAAATATTTTTTTATGTTCACAATTTTCAATTCTCATTTTCTCATTTTTTGTTACTGTTGGTCGTATATGTGTTTATGTGATTTTTATAAATTTATAAACATTTTTAAAGAATTTTGCTAATTTTTCATTATTATTTTCGTTATTTTTTTAATTTATCATATTTAAATAGTTGAGAAATTCTTCCGAAAATAATTGCATGCATGGTGCTGCACCACCGACCTCGCCATCAACACCATTATTGGAATTGCCATTTCCACCAGTAATCATAGTAGAATTATTGGTGTTGGCACCAGAAAACAAATTCATGCTTGTGCTATTTGCATTAGCACGCAATGCTGTTGCTGCTGCTGCTGATGATGATGATTTTCCAACATTATTCATTAGCATTGTTGATGACGAAGACGATTGTTTTGTTGAAGAACCACCGCCACCGCCCATGCGCGCACCACCAATCGTGTGATTTGCAGTAGAGCGCCAAATGTTGGCAGCAGCATCTACCAAATCAATAGCGCATGACGCAGATGATGATGATGTTGATGAACTAACATCAGAATTGTTATCATTGTAGTGGTGGTTATTGTTGCAATTGGTTGCTGCTGCTATTGAGCTGTTGTTGCTATTATTATTATGATTATTAATATTCTGATTAATGTGATTATTAGTGCTAATATTACTCCAGAGATCATTGAATAAATCATTGGAACGTGCTGTTGCTGTTGTTGGTATATCCCAAATATTACTAATTTTGGCAAATTGCGAGGAAGCTGCTGCTGCTGCAGCAGCATCAACAGCAGCAATAGAAGTCGGTGAGGTCAACGATGAAACAGTTGTAGGAATAGTAGCATAAAAGTTGCCACCAACACCACCACCGCCACCAATACAATTATTAATGGACCACAAATTTGTAGAGCCACAACCAACGCCGATGCCACCACCACCACCACCACCAACACTAGAACCTAAACCCGATGACAACGATGAGCAAATGGATGATGTTGACGATGCTCCTGACGAAGCTATTGGTGATACAGCAGTATTATTGTTGCCACCGATTCCACCACCGTTCGTATAAATATTTTCCCTGAGATTGTTGCTACTGTTGGGTGATGTTTGTGACGACGACCATAACGATTCCTTACTATTGCTGTGATAATTTTGATGCTGATGACGTGTTGACGACGATATTGTTGATGTTGTTGGGCTCAGCGATGGCTGTGATCCGGAGCCTGTAGAGCAGCCGCTTGTTGATGACGCATTGCTGGAACAGCCCCATAGAGATGATATGACATCGGTGACAGCAATGACGTTGTTGGAGTTATTGAAATTATGATTATTACTACCAATGCCGCCGTTGTTGCTGACGATACTCTTGTATGTTACTGCTGGCGTTGTGCCGGCTGTTGTTGAGAATTGCCCCCAAAGAGCTTCAGCAGTTATTTTGCTATTTGATGAAGCTGTTGCTGTGGCTGATGCTGCTGTTGTTTTTGTTAAATTATTATTGCTAATTAATAAATTACTAATACTGTTACTAACACTACTATTTGTTAATAAACCATTGGAATCTCCACCTACATCTGCACCTACGCCTACGCCTGCTGCATTGTTATTGCAACCTAACAAAGCTACGACTACCTCATGCTGTTGTTGCTTTTGCTGTTGTCCTCCAACTAACTTTAATGCATTCATATCATTTACAACAACATAGTTATTCGAATTGTTTAGATTATTGCTAATATTACATTGTTCGCTTAATTTTAATGGTAGAGTTGTTGCTGTTGTTGTGGTTGCTGCTGCAGCTGCTGCTGGGGCTATTAGCGACTGTGACTGCTGTTGAGTAGCCAACGATGATGTGGCTGTGCTGTTGTTGTTAGTGTTATTGTTACCTAACACAGCTAAAGACAAGTGAGCAACGCTGCCAGCATTTGCAACTACGGGCGTGAATGCTGAAACGCGTTGTCTTACCTGATTACTGTTATTGTTGTTAGTATTATTACTGCCACTGCCACTGCCGCTGCTATTGCTGTTGCTGTTGCCGCTAAATTGCTGCTGATGCTGTTGCGCATGTGGATGTGAACCAATCAATTCGGGATTGATTTGCTGTTGCAGCGGTGCTGAGTAATCAATTGCTGGATTATAGAGTACAACTTTCTTGTTGCTGTTCTTGTTCGTCGTTGGAGTAGCCATACCTGCATTGGTTGCTGCTGCTGTAGATGTTGTCGCTGCTGCTGCTGACGCTGCTAATTCTGGCGACTCCAACGGGGCCTCATGTTATGCGATCTGCTGCAGGCGTGTCGCATTGCTTTTGGTGTAACAATAGCTCAATGGCTTTACGAAATGTGTATCCTGTGTAGCACAATAGGGGCAAGTGACACAGTGCGAATAGTCGCTATAAAAGTTGAGACGCTGCTGTGGATGTAACAGCAATTTGAAGCAATTATTGCACTAAAGAGAAGAAGTGAGAAAAAGAAGATGGTAGAAATTTTAATATTAGTACATACTAAAGCCGTGGCAGGAAAAAAGGTTTAAACTTCCAATTTTCTACAAATGAGAAGCTTTAAAGCTCTTCATAGTACTACTAGTGTGTTTTGCAATCAAAGTTAACCTTACCTTAAGACGCTCAGCACAGCATGGCATTGCAGCAAAGATATCATATGCATACATTGTGCCAAGGACTAGATTTGAACCGTCCCAGAGTTCACCGCAGAATCTGTAAAAAAAATTTACAAAAATGGAAAAGATTAAAGTTTAAAAATTCAACTTCTCGATTCAACGTAAAATAAATTAATGAACTCTAATTAAGTTACGGTTAATTTTAAACATACCTGCAGCTGATAATGCGATTTGAGGCGGCGCCATCAAGACAAGTCATGCAAACGCATGTCAAATACAAAGCGCGTCCATCGTATTTTACCTACGAGTATAAAAGAAAATAATAAGATAAATTAGGAAATGTGGATGAGAAAAAACTCAAAAATCTATTTAACAGAGGTGCCTATTGTAAAAACATACTTAGAAACCAAAAAACAAAAACCCCAAACATTTGCTGAGAAGAATGTGCAATTACGTTAGTCAGCAACCCTTAGAAAGTTGAGCAATTAAAAAAAAAAATATTAAGATCGGATCGGATTGGAAAGGAAGACACTTTTGTCTAGAGGACTTATCACAAAAAAAAAACATTAGAAACTCTTGCAAAAACAAAAGCTTAAAAAACTTTTTATCTATTTCAACCTTAGAAATGGGGGAAAATTATTTGGTGTACAACTTTGCTTCCGCCGTTTTCCGATAGATGGCTGCATCTGGGATAGATGGCTGAGGACTGGACGAAATACGTAAATCAAAATTGCCATAGGGTGAGTTTGGACATCTGTTAATGTATTGACAATGCATTTGCATTTTTAAATTATTCTAGATTAAAAATGTTTGTTTTCGCTCCAAGTTCTCGTCATTTGCGGGAATTTTTCGGCTTCCATTTGAAAAAAAAAAACTGTAGCTGAGGCTCATCGAATGCATTCAAATACTTACAGTAAGGCTGCTCTGCGTGAAAGAACGTGTGGTGAGTGGTTTTAACATTTTAAAAGTTGTGATTTCAATGTAGAACGACGAATTTGGAAGCACTGTTTGAAGAAGATTCGTGCCACACGCAAGAAGAACTAGCTGAATCACTGGGAGTGACTTAGCAAGCCAACTCGAAATGCCTCAAGATCATGGCATGATTCAAAAACAAGGAAATTGGGTTCGGTACGAGTTGAAACGGAGAGATATTGGATGGCGTTTATTTGCATGTGAATAACTGTTTCAAAAACAGAATCGGAAGGGATTTCTACATCGCATTATAACCGGCGACTAAAAATGGGTCCATCACGATAATTCCAAGCGCACAAAGTTATAGAAAATACCCAGACATGCCTCCGCATCGACATCCAAACCAAATATTCACGGAGCCAAAGTTATGCTCTGCATTTGGTGAGACCAGCTTGGTGTGATTATTGTTGATTCGATACCCACATAGTATCGATACGTTTACTCATTACTTGTATCGAATAAAAGTAACGATGCTACCGAAAATATCGGAAAAAAGTATCGAATATGTACTTGTATCGAATACTCGTTTAAAGAGACAAATTACACTTTTTTTAAGTGGCTGTCGAGGAAAACATTCAGGCCAGAACGGTCCATGGTTGAGCCTACAGTTTACACTACTCAACACGAGCTTTCGCCTATACATCATGGTTTTGAGATATTTCCACTGGAAACACTGCTAGAAAATTTATAATAGAAGGAAAACTAATCAACAGATTAAAGCTTTCTAAAAATATTTTATTTCAATGAAAAAGTTTCAACAAACATTATGCTCTACATGCATGGCCAGCAATATTTTCTAGAACTTCAATACTGTACTGCAATATTGCAATATGGACTGAAATATTTTGAATATGGATATTGAATAATTCTGGAGTAGCATTTTGAAATACAATATATTATTGATTGCTGTAAAATATTGTAAAACGATCGTTAATCTTAAATATTGTATAGCAATATTTCAGTTGTTTAAATAAATATTTTCTAAAGTTTAGAGTATCCGATACGGGAAAAAGGTTCCCGATACTAAGTAAAATACTTATGGTATAGCATTGAGTAAAAAAGTACTTGAATCGAATGAAAAATATCGAGTATTTACTTGTATCGAATCATCACTAGGTGTGATATACTATGAGCTACTACTGAAACCATACAGAACGCAATTGAAGCGTTTGAGTCGCGCATTAAAGGAAAAACGGCCACAGTACTAAGAGAGTTACACGACAATGCTCAGCCACACGTAGCAAAAGTGGTCAAGACATATTTGGAAACCCTGAAATGGACGTCGCTCCTTCTTGTGACTACCATCTGCTGCGTTCGATTTCGCAAAGCCTGGCGGATTGGCTGATATTTTCGATCGTACGAGGAAGTAGAAAAATGGATCCAATCATGGATCGCTGCTCTTTTCTTCGCGATGGGATCCAAAAATTTCCGGAGAGATGGGAGAAAGTTGTAGCTAGCGACGGACAATACTTTGAATAATACATCTGTAAGTACTTTTTGACAATAAGGAGTGAGATTGAAAAAATCTTAACACACGTTTTACCTAATATTTTTTTTTTTGGGTGTAAAATTTAAAAATTTCTTTGATCTAGTTATCTTTGAAAAATATGTCAGTTGTTTTTTTTTAATGACAAACATGTTGATTTATTGTGAGTTTGATCAAAATGAGTGAAGAAAAAGAAGTACGTCTTAAAATTATTAAAAATTTTCAAAAAAATCCAAATTGGTCCTACAAAAAATTGGCCAAAGAATTGAAGGTCTGCCGTCAAACTGTTTCCAATGTTATTAAACAGTTTCAGGAGAATTTGACCATCGATAGGAAACCTGGTTCGGGTAGAAAACAAGGACCACATGATATTGGGAAAGCCAAGAAAATAGAAAGCATGGTAGAAAAGCTGCCCGGTTAGCCCAGTGCTCTGACTATTTGGTGTGAAAAGTTAAAGCCAATGCAGGTTTCAAAACATACAAAGTCCAAAAGGTTCCAGGCAGGAATGCTGCAAAAAATTTAGACGCCAAAAGTAGGGCTCGGAAATTAAAATCGAATTTCATACAAAAATATTCATGTTGGATAATGGACGTCGAAACGTATGTACTGCCAGATTTTACGCAGCTTCCGGGTCAAAATTTGTATGTTGCCGATGCTCGAGGAAATGTCGAAGAACAATTTAGAATCCAAAAGCAGACAAAATTTCCTTAAAAATTCCTGGTATGGTAAGCTATATGCAGTTGCGGCAAAAGAAGCAAGTCATTAGTTACAGTGGGCTCTATAAATACCGATATACATCAAAGAATGTTTGAAAAAAATACTTCTTCCTTTCATAAGAGAGCACAATGTGTCCACATATTTTTAGGCCGATTTGGCATCATGTCACTATGGCAAGAAAGCTCTGGAGTGGTACCAAAGTAATAACATAGTTTTTGTACCAAGAGAGGCCAATTCTCCAAATTGTCCAGAGCTAAGACCAGTGGAGAGATATTGGGCTCTTGTGAAAAGAAACTTAAAGAGCACAAAAAAGATGTCCCAAAATATCGAAGATTTTAAAAGGAGATGGGCAAACTGTTCCAAAAAGGTGTCTGAAACAACTATCAAATCTCTAATGGAAGGCTTACCAAAAAAAGGTCCACGAGTCCATAAATAGTGGTTAGAACTTTGAAGGTTATATTTTTCTGTAATTTGTAAAACATTATCAATTAAAAAAAAAAATCAAAACTCTAAGATTAACCGTTTAAAAATTATTGAATTTTATATATGTTAAGATTTTTTCGATCTCACTCCTTAAAGCTTTTAGTTCCAGAAAAAAACCGCCGGAAGCAAAACTGTTCACCTATACATAACGGGGAAATGCTCAAAAACAATAATCTAAGGGTAGACCAAAACAAATCAAATTCGGTAGAATTTCGCATTAAACTGTTTCATTTAAATATTAGGAATCATACATTTACTCGTGGACTTGAATTAATTTCTTTTTTTCAAGACTGAATTATGTAGTCAATGGCATTATATGTAAAAATTCACAAATAATTAGAAGCCTTTTCTCTCACACTGACAAAAGGCAAAAACTTAAATACATAAGTGTCTAAAGAACCGGAAACATGCAAAACATGTCCGATTGACGATATAAATATCTGAGAAAATTGCAGACAAAAACACATGAAAAGGAATGACAAAAAAAAAAGACTGAAATAAGGGTACGACATAACTGAATATGTGTAGCTGTAAATAAGAAAAAAAAAATACAAAAAATGGTATATAATGGCAGAAAATGCCAAAAATTGTGTGTGATAAAGATAAATGGTAACAAAATACAACGCCGAAGAAAAACCTAAGAATTTTTTGGCAAAACGTAATATTTGCAAAACCAAAGCCAGAGTAATAAACAAAAGCACCACAAACAAACAATATATACCAGGGTAGAAGAAGGATTTCACAAACTACGAGTATGTCGAAAAATAAAAGGAAAAGAAAAAAGTGGATTGCAATAAGAAAAAAAAAAAATAATAACATGCAAACAAGCAAGCACAACTCATTGCCAGGTTTGCCAGAGCTCAACGAAGCAGAACAAACGAACCGTAGAGAATATTGCAGCTATTTGTGAGAAAACTCGGCTCGCTCGGTACGTGGGTGCAACACAACATGAAAAGACCTAAAAGAGTTTTACCTTAAAAATGTTGGTGCTGCAGACACAAGCACCTCTAAATTTAGGCTTAAATGACATCAACGAGACAAACAATGAAAAATTATGTCGAGAAAGCGCAGCAAAAATAACATTTTAAAGAAACTTTCTACATTTGGATACGAAATTTCTGTAGGTACATATTCATGAACACCTCGTGCATACATTTGGGCGGTGGCCACATCAAAAAAAAAAAAAAAAAAACGTAAAAAAAAATTTAGCAAGCCTGCTACACAGAATTTAGAGCAGTTTGGGATGCACACACAGAAAAAGAGTCGGGACACAAATGCAGTCAGACAAACATATTAATTTGAAATAATGTTATGCATAAACTTCCTCGTGAGTTGCATGCATTTGCAAAATGAACGAGATAGGATAGGAAGAACAACATAGAAATGAATGAACTAACGCCCACCAACCAATGAATATACGCAGCGTTGCACATTACCAACGTCAGCATCAACATCATCAACTGAATCAGTAGGTACCACTTCCACCAACCAAGCAGAGCAGACAGTAACAGCAGCAGCTGACAATGAGGTTATAAATCCTGGCGGCTTATGAAAAAAAAAAAACAACCAGACAGACAAACAATCTTTTGCAAAGAACGGCTAGCATCATCATCATCATCCTCACCATGACTGAAGGAAGGAAGGAAGGAAGGCGGCAGGAAGAAAGTTTTAGGCTTTAAACCAACCAAAAACTCTCATTTGTTTATAGAACGAACATACTCTGGTGTTAATAGCGGCAGGAGCGGCAGGCAGACAAGGCACTGATAAAACAGGCAGCATGAAGTAGCATTCAAAGGGGATTCGATGCATTACATGAATGCAACGTGGGTCGTCGCAGTAGCGAAGAAGAGTTTCGGCTGCCTGCTTGGCCTGCGTGTGTTGCATGCATCATTATTAGCGTTGGTTTTAGTTTAGTATTTTTTGCTTAATTATATTGTGACTTAAATGGGGCATAAATTGCAAATAAGAAAAGCAACAGAGAAATGCAGAAATTTTCGGATAGATTTACGAAATAGGTGTGTCGTCGACGTCGTCATCATCATGGAAGTAATTTTTAAATTATATACGACAGTAGTGGCAAAATGGCAAACATAAAAAGTAAGTTATAACGACATATGCTGTGAGTTGCGAATACAACAAATTGAATGCTGAAATGAATTAAATGCAATAAAATTAAATTTATAGATACAGAGCAAATATTCCAAATGAATGAGAGGCTTAGAGTTTAGAGTTGTAGGTGGGCTGGACTAAACCAAAGCACGCAGTCAACGAGCACCATTGTGCTATACCCAAGCATAGAACCAGTAGAAGAGAGTAGAGAGACAGGAAAGTTATGTGGGGATAAATGGGAAGAAGAAAGGCTTAAGGTCTCTCAATCTCGAATTTCTTTGTTTCACTGATGAACCTTAGAAACTCAGGAAGAGGGAGAGTATGGACATTATTCATACTCAATCTGATTCTCGCGAACGACGCACAGCTACAAAGACACGATTGGCAAATTGGATCGGTGATGAATGAGAGGTTAATATAAAATACAACAAAGTAACATATGAACATCATTACCTTTCAAGCTGGTAACCTTTATACTAAGAGTCTATGAAGTCAATGCAGTTGTACATCCGAAAACGCCGGATCAACAAGATTAAGTTGGAGCCACAAAACCAAACCGCATGCATCACAGTGTTTCGTCCCATCCCAAAACCAAAGAAATTTGGTGCCATTTTAAAGGTAATTCCCCAACTAAGAAAACCAAAAAAAAAATTTTGGCGAAAAAATAATTAGTATGCCTGCAAAGAGCAGCTCAAATACAACAAATCTTTCACAAAAATTTTGGATTGTTCGATTCCAGTCCTTTAGTCCGTTGATTAATAAACATCTGAAAAATAAGTTTTTCATGATATCCTTCCAAAAGTTCCTGTTTTGTGTTCGCAATTTATCAAGAAATTTTTTGTGCTATTTTTTAATCAATATTTCGAAAGCTTAAAACTCTGCATTGTTTCTAAAGTAAAGTATTTTTGAAAATAAGAAAACTTAAAATGGATGAATTTCGGAAGATAAAATCTGGAAATGTGTGAAAATATGTGGTGGAATTTTTTCTCAATTTTAAAAGGCACCGTTCTTTATCGGAATCTGCAAAAACATCATCCGATATATTCCGCTCTCAGGAAATAATTCAATTTGAAAATAGTTCTGTACATAATTTTTCGACAAAAATTGGAATTAAACTTTTTTTCATAACCCTAAAAGTATGCTGGATAAATTAATAAAAGTGTAAAAAGTCAAAACTTGCATTCATTACTGTCAATTTTATTTCAACATTAAAAGATTTAAATAAAAATTTAACTATCTGAAAAGTCCAATGTCAGCATAACCAAATAAAAAAATTTCATGAAGATCAAACCGTCCATTCTCCCATTATAGCTTGCCAAATCTGACGAAAACTTTAACTTAGCTCGTGGCGAAACCAAAACAGGCTAATTTTAAAACTGATTTCAGAATATGAGTTTAGCGACCCAAAATTCAATAGCACATGAAATTTCATCGGAATCAGAGCGCTCCTTTTAATTTTGTCCTGTCGTTATATGGCGTCAAATCATTGCGTGAATGGGAGAAATTCATTGTGATCCTTTGCTCATTCTTGGAACCTTAACCGTCTAGTTCCCAAGCCCGCCTCTAGACGGCCTTCTCCAAAAGGGATAGAATTGCCACCATAACAATTTTCTGTTGCTACATTTAGGGGATTCTCCAAGCATCAGTTATGAGCTATGATGCGTATTACAGAAGTTAGCGACAGTCAAAGTAAAAAATTTGTGAAAAATAGGAAAATTAATTATTTTGATTGTGTTTGAGATAAAAATGAAAAAAAAAATAAAAAAAAATACTTCCCTTCATCCTATCCAGATCAGTTTATAATTTTTACGCCAATATTAATTAATTCCGATTTTTTTTTAACAATCAAAAATTTGGGAACTAGAGGGTTAAGAACTAATACACGTATAGGATAGCATTAAATTTGATAATAAAATCGAACCCACATCAACCGATTCAATGTGTTACTGAAATTAAATTATAAGCATTAGTAATAATATTTACAATGCCCAATAAAATGAAAATTGCTTTTCAATCTGAAAATTCAAACCAACCACAGCTTAGGGTCTACCCCCATTTTCTTGGTTAATTTATCTGTGAACGGACAAATTTCATACCATAATGAAAAGTTGAGTGTAAAAGAAACCCTAAAATCGTGCAATATGATTATTGTTTTGAATGTCTTTTTCTGATATGATATTACAACGCCTGCTTTAAATCAGTTTCTGTGTTCTTTCACAAATTTCCACAAACTCACACTGTCAGCGGTAACAAGCATGCAGTGAAAATATGCGTGGGATATCAAATAAAATAGATTGCATTTAAAGAAGTGCAACAACAACGACGATATCTTATCAAATATATTTCTGAGCTGCGACAGCACTGAACCAAAAGTAGACTCAAGTACCAAATACCAGCGATATCGCAGCACAAGAAAAACAAAAAACAGTGGGATGCAAAAGAAAAAAAAAAAAAAAAAAAAAAAAAAAAGGAATACGCAAGCGATTTATTATTAAATATGAGCTATATTCTAAAAGCTATATTCACATACACATGCATGTATGTATGTATATGAATTTGAGACACAGCTCTGTGTAAATGTCCAAAATGAAGGATTACCATAAAAATGCTGCCACACTGAATACTCGCTCAAATGTAATGCAACTTCAATGTGCAAATGCATGCAATAAAGCAAAGAAAGCAATGAATGCATTCAGTGAATGCAAATGATACAATGTGGCAAGACAACAAACACAGATACAACAAATTTGTCTCATGTGGGCGTTCGCTCGTACGTCCGTCGGTTGTGATAAGATGAATGAAGATAAATTGCACAAGGAAGTAAATAGTTGTGTACTTGTGAATTAAGAGGAGAGTAATATTTTCCAAACTTACAAATTTAGGGTAGGGTTTATATATATGTATGTGCATCAGGGCCGCAGCCAGGATTTTTTTTCGGGTGAGGTTTTCATTCGAAGAAAATTGATATTGACTTGCCATTACTGATGATGAGCCCGACCTCAAAACAATTACCAAAAATACTAAAAATAGTCAGAGGCTCATTTTTTTCAAATGATTATCAGTGGGAATTCGGGCCATGATAAGGAATCCGGATGAGGTTGGCTTATATTCCCGAAATTCGTGCAGTTACTGCATTGAAAAAGGTCTTCCGAGTCGGGATGCTCTGAGCAATAATGGGTTTAAAAAATTAATAACATTTTAAGATTGTTTCCTCGAACTTTTGAGCTGATCCACTACTACTGCCCTACATGGGCTTTGCGAATAAAATGGTTCCTAGTGTTTGTGAATGAATTGTTTTATACTGAACACGAATCTGAGTTCAAAAATTTCCCATCACGCCACGTTTTAGAAAAAATGGGATGTAAAACCCATGGCCATTTTTTTAAATTGGAGAGCTGAACGCTGGCGTGCTACAAACTTCAAAATCCAGAAATTATAGGCTGAATCATGCCCTTCCAAATGAGCCCTAAGCCCGAAACTATAAATCAAAAACAGTTACTGACCTAGAAAAACTATAAATGCAAAATTGCTCAGCATCACCTTCTCTTTTTGTATCCAAAGTCAAACCTCATGTCAAAGAAAACGAATCGGATCTGGTCGCATAGTGTAACTAAGATTTCAAGTTAATTTATTTATATTTGACTTTTTAGAAAGAAACCGATGGAAGTAAAAAATATTTAAAAACTGTTCAATAGATTTTATTTTGATTTTTTTTCATCCACTGGCAATTAATATATATATATATAGAAGAAAGTTTCCACATTGGGGGGGGGGGGGGGGGATGGGCAGTTTGGGGTTCTGACACCCCTCTCCCCCCCCTTCCCCCTAAATACGGCCTTGATGTGCATACATATATAAAGTCATAATATAAGCTTCAACAACGTAAAGAAGTCAATAAACAACTTACCTCAATACAACTTGCTGAATGTTGCCGTGGGCTCAAAAAGAATGAACCATCAACTAAGGGATAACGATCAAAGACCAACATCGGTTCCTCGCACAATATGCAAGCGACACGACTCATTTGCGATTGTGCCAATGATGATAAGATAAATAGACGTGTCTCATCGTTGCCGTGATTACCTTCATCTTCGATCTGTAAATATAGAAAATGAAGAGGAAATTTTTATTTTTTAATATAAATGTAATAAGCAAGAAAAATATTAATAATTATTGACCATAACTTTTCAACACATATGTGTATCAAAGTGAGAGAGGGAGGGAGGGAGGGAGAGAGAGAGTGAATGAAAGAATGAAACTAAAACTTTTCACACCGCTACAACGGTGCAGACATTGAACCACAACACAACAAATAAAAAATTCAAGGTATGCCACCAAGTATAAAAGGTGTTAAGTCTGGCTAGCTACCAATTTATAAACATATCAAAAATATATGAGAAAAATAAGAAGTAAAGTCTTTATGTATTTTTCTTGTTCTTTTTTCTTTTCATTTTGTCTTAAATTGTAATTTTTTCCTGAAGCAAAGTAATGCGGCACAAACACAAATGAACCATAAAACCAAAACGTGCCATCAGCCAAATATTTGGTTGGTTGCTGTTGCTAGTGTTCCTTTCTTTTCCTTTTTGGCATAAACGTGTAGCAAAAGTGGCTAAATCTAATACTAGTTATCCATACACCACACAGGAGAATAGAGTCACAGTCTCGTCGTCGTCCTTCTACTATTGTTTTGTTTTGTAGCCTCTTGCAGTGAAAAAAGTGTTAAGAAAATTGGGAATGGAAAACGAGTTAAAGCCAAAAAATGCTAAATTGAATTCCTATACATGGGAATACCCCAAACAAGTAAGTGCATAAAGTCTCTACTGCCAGCCAGCAGCCACCAAAGTAAGTAAACGTGTTAGGAATTGTTTTCATTCACATATGTGCTGCTTTGTTTTATTTATTTATTTTTGTTTTTGCTTTTTGCGGTGGCTCTCTGTTGTTGATTCGAAAAACCAAAAAATGAAGAAATATTCCAAAATTGATAATCAATAAGAATATTCAAGCATGCTTAATAAAGTAATAACATTTAACCCTTAAGTCAATAACCGGATACTTGGGATTCCTTTTCTACTTTTGATAAGGTATGCACATAGTTATGAACATTGGATTGGACTCAAGTCTTTAGATTTAGAAAAACTGGACGTTAAATGAAAAGGGCTGACAAAAATTTCGTTAAAAAAAAAAAAAAAAAAAATTTGGATCTATATAAAAATTATTCTTATAGAAAAAAAAAAAAACAAACTTTTCAGTCTTACAAAAAATATTTAACCAACTTTGACTGGAACCTTGAACTATTGGCTAGTTTTTGGGGTAGCTGAGTCTAAATTTTATAACAGATAACATAAAATGGCGGATCTAATACCATTTCATTCGTATATTTTCATGTTTTGAGTCCACCGTTTTGAATTTTTGAAATCCGATTTGCATACGGCTATTTCAAATTCGAACATGGCAACCTCAAAAACACAGATAAATGAAGTAAGAAAATACAAATGCCAAACCGCGAAGGTGTTAAGGATTTTTCAGAGATTCGGAATTATTTATTTTCAATCATTTGTATGAAATCATTTGGGTTTTTTAAACAAAAAAATTAAAAAAATGGGTTAAAAAAAAAAAAAAAGATTTCAATTCTTTCACCAAGGCAAAAAATATTGAAGAATAGTTGCATAGAAATTATTTCAATCTGTAAGACTTGATATTCTGAGCAATACTGATGAGATAAACTGTAATTAGAGCTGTAGAGTTTCTTTATAACGCAGTGGTTACCAAACTATGTTCCGTTGAAGATAAACAAGTGTTCCGCGTAAAAATCAAATTTATCTCGTGAGAAAAAATAATTTTTATTTATGATTTATTCGTTCTTTAACATGAACAAAAATAAGATATATCTCCGAATAACCACCGTGTGGCGCTCTATTCTTTCCGATTTGAGTTCTGTTGTTGATATTCCCTGTAAATCTTAGCGTCATAGCTTGACATTTGCAAAAGTTACGTAGCCAAGAGTACATCTATCTCTGTGTCTGTGATAAAGTAAAAGAAATTTTGGTCAATAACCGCAAATTAGCCATCAGAGAGTATTATTTGGGCGTTATGAGGCGTTTGCGTGAAGCAATTTGCCGAAAGAGACCAGAACTCGTGGATTTTGCACCATGATAACGCACCGTCGCACAGTTCCATAAATATTCGTAATTTTTTGAAGAAAACTGCAACAAATACCATCCAACAGCCACCGAATTCACCTGATTTGGCTTCCTGTGACTTTTTTCTGTTCAATCGAGTTAAAAAACCATTACGGGGAACGCGTTTCGACAGCCGAGAGGAAGTAATGGAAAAATGGCAGGAAGAATATAAAAAATGTTTCGAGGGTTGGATCAAGCGCTGGCACTAGTTTGTTGCACTCAATGGGGATTACTTTGAAGGGGACAATATAGATTTAGATGAATAACTTGTATTTTTAATTTTCTGAATAAATTCTGGGAACTTTTTGATCAAGGTGGTATATGGAGGAACCCACTCTTAAAATTGATCGGGCTCAAACTTGCACAAAGTTTAGTCCTATTGGGTCGTAGTTAACCACACCAGATTGAAACGAGTTCGGTCAAAAACTCGCCACGTTGGAGAGGGTAGAATTTTTGAGATTATGGTCAAACAGCCTCTGTTCTGCTCGGATCACCTATTGCATTTAGAAAATTTTTCCAACACGTTTTCGACAGATTTTTATGCAATCTTTTGAAAAAAGATAAATTTTCAAAATTGCGAAGTGTTCCTCGATCCGAAAAATTTGGTAAGCGCTGCTATAACGTATGCGGAATGAAGTGTGCACAAAGTTTTAAAAGTCGAATTTTATTCAAAATTCAGTTTATTTGAATTTTGCTATTTTTATATATATAAATATATAAATGTGTATGTTTATTTAATGCGTCCTAACCGAGCAGCTTTGCGGCAATTTTGAGAAACTTTGTCCATAGCTGTTGCGAAAATCGATGTTGGCATTTTGTGGAGTTTTGAATTTTTATTTTTTTTGATTAAAATTTTAGTAGTTTTCGGTTAGAAATTATTTGCGTAGACTCTTTGCTTTAAATTTGCCCAAAAATTTAAAGTAACTTAAGGACATTTGGATTTGGATCTGACATGCTAAAAGAGCTGATTTGCAGGAACAAAACTTTTTGAAGAAATTTTGCATATATTATTTTTTATCAGCAGCCATTTTGCTTTCAGAACAATGTTCCTTTTACCATACGTTGCTGTCAAAAGTAAAGTACGAATCATCGTCCATAACGCGAAGGACATCGGTCTTTGCCAAGAATATATTTTTAAGCAAACTATTGAGTCGGATTTTTTGAAAGCTTTCGTGAGCTTCTGAGACAATTATAGTTTTCTTTTCTTTTTCTATATCCCCATCAACTATAGATATTTTTAACTGTTTTTCTGTCGCATTGAAACTTTACCCCAGGCTGCCTGTGGGATTTAGCCTCTTTATCTTCAGTCAATTTTCACAAATGAGATCGCTTATCAGAATCCATTAAACTTAAAGTTTTTCCGGAGCCTTTTTTTTTTGCAAATATGCTATAAAAGTTCTTCGGCTTTCTCCCTGTTCAATGAAATAAGCAACGATACTTGATTTTGGCTACTGCGGATGAGAATCAACAAATTTACAAATATTTTTTATTTTTTCAACGCTTTTTCGACATTTTTAAATCAATTCAAAAATCACTTTAAATTATAATTAAGACATGTATCAACACACAGATAAAGATAACACAGCGGAAACATATCTCAATTTTTTCCCACAAAATGTTGCATAATTTGTGCAGATTTCATTCCGTATACGTTATTCTAAGCTTGAGAAAGGTTAAATTTATAGTGCTTTCTTTAAATGATCTTCAAAGTTTTAAGTACGCTAAACTATACCTGGCTGAACCCTATATGAAATCATCCTATAGTCAAGTAGATTTTAGCTGCGTAGGGTCAAAATAAAATTTAATAAAATAAAGAATAAACTTTAGTTTTAAGCAATACTATATTTTCTGTCGACATCAATTTATTAATATATAATTCAGTAGCAACAACAAGAGCATACAATTTAATATTACTTTTTGTTTTTTTTTTTTTTTTGTTATTTAGCAGCAGACTAACGCGTTTATTGACGTTTCTTTACGTATGTGTATAAAAGTATGACTTGACATGTCAAAATGTAATCGCTCAGGTGACCATTCATTCATTTGATACACACACGTATGTATATATATGTATAACTATGTCTTGAATTGACTTGGCTATTATTTTATCATCGATAGGTGACCAATAACATGTGAATTATTTATTGTATCAAGTATGAGAATAACAAAAGTCAAAAAATTGAAAGCAACAAAACATTAAACATTTCGTTGTTGTTGCACGTACGCGGTCGACAATGATGGTCATTCATTGTATGTACGGGTACGTATGTATGTATGTAAGTAATCAATTGCACCATTGTGACCTAAGAAGGTAGAAAAGCACCATGCAATACTACAAGTTTAATGTACTTTTAATAATGCTTAAGTAATTGTAAGTACTTGGATAGTACATATGGTATATAGGTGTGTGTAGAAGAAAGTTGCTTTCATAAACAGACAACAGGAAAGAGAGACCGCCAGACAGACAGATAAATAGATATAATCTTGAATAAGCTAAAATAAGTTTGAGAATTTCTAAAGTATTTGTTTTGACATCGTGTGCTAAACTAGAAAAACTTTATGGTCTTGATGAATATTAAACAAATATTTCAATAAAATCTTGAAGCAAGTATCTAAATTTGTTGCTTTTGTTTATCTAAAACCTCCACTTTCGACATCATATCTAACCATTCCAATTTTATTATGCCTGTATTAAAACAATAGTATCTGCCGTGTGCAAAATCCTATCAACTTCCTTAATACCAATACCATCGACTTCAACTTCTCCTAGAACTAAGCGAGTTCTATGTCAAGTTCATTGAAGCGTTCGTTTCATTACAAAGCAGTGAAGGCAGGCAGGCAATGCAGGCCTGCTGCTGCCTGTCTGTCTTCCCAGAAGTATTAAAACAATTTAACATGCAGCTTGATAAACTAAACAATGGTAAATTGTAACGGTATTGTTGGTAATGGTAATGGTAATGGCAATGCCAAAAGCCAACAACTCATACCAACAACTCTAAAAATGAAGTTGTTGCAAAGGCTGCGAGAAGAGCGAAGGAAATGAAATGATGCGGATTTTCTTTTTGGATAAACAATCAACAAATTAATATTGACTTAAACTAAAGCCATGAGGAGGAGTAGTCGCAGCAAAGAAGAATAATTCAGCATTTGAAGTAGTATGTATATAAATATACAGTACAGTGAGATACACAAAAACAATAACACTCCACTCGTTTTTGTTACGTTAAACAATAAATTCGATTAATGAATGTTTGCACTAATTTTAAGATTTTTAGTGTATCAACGAAATGAAATAAATGAATGTCATAGAGGCGTGGTTGCCAACATCCAGACAAAAATATATAGACACAGTATTGTAGTAGTATGTAATATTTGTATTGAACTGAAGCAGAGGATGATAATGTTGCACAGTGGAGGGTTGTTCGACATACATACGTACGTACTCGTACCTATAAAAAGACAATTGCTTGTTTGTAGGTATTGAAATGAACGAGCGAAATTCATTGTTCCATTGCATATAAAAGATACAAATGTGAAAGAATGTAACTGAAGTGTGTTTTTATAAATGACAATTGTAGGCGCGTTTTGTCTGTCATATCCCCTCAAGTCCCATTCTCATGAAAAAATATAATAAAATGTGTGTGACTAAGCAAATATTCAACAAATATTCGGTTTCGTAATGAAATCTCTGGAAAGGATATATGCACATACAATACAATAATAAAATACTATCATCAATGGGACATCAGCATTTCCTTTTTATATGAAATAAAAACTATCGAATAACATATTAATACAGTACTTGCTTATCATTTTAACCCACTATTTACTGTAGTTCCCCGAAAAGCGCTAGGTTGAAAAGTTTTACAAAAATAGTGCAAATATTTTTGGGCCAGTAACATAATAGGCTTTTTTGCAAAAGGTCCAGATTTACATGCAGGCACCCAGGCAGGAGATTGAAATGTTAACAATTCGAAAGGCTATAACTTTTAGATCAATAAACAGATTTTATTCTTTATGTGGCATTATTAAAAATTATTGAATTTCAAAAAGTCATTTCAGATTTTTGATATAACCTCCTTTAGCCTCGATCCTGTAAAAAAAAAAAAAAGTTGCACGCTGCACGAATGTGGTCTTGAGAAACTCGTTTCCATTTTCGTTCAAGGTATGGTTTTAAAGCGTCCACACTTTTGTGTTTTTTGTAAGGACCTTGAAATGCCTCAGAGAGAAAAATTCAGCGGACTGGCGTCTGGCGAATTCAAGAGCCATTGTTGTGCCGAAATAAAGTTCGGAACTTTATTTTTTAACTAATCATGGTTCACGCAAGCTTTGTGCAACGATGCCGAGTCCTGTTGGAACGTGTGCGATCTGATTCTTGAGTGCCCTGCCTGCTTTAATGCATCTTCTAAAACTGAATCACAGTACACAATCGCATTCACTTTGACGCCAGGCTCCAAAAACACGAGCGGAGAACGGCGATCGGCGGTTACTGCGGCCCAAAACATTACGTGGGCCGATGCTTGTGATCGAGTGGCCATTCTTAGGTCTAAATTTTCGAACGTTCTTTCCTTGTAATCAGACTCGATCATTTTGCTTATTTACGTACTGCTCAATTGGGTAATTTTTCTCATCTGAGAAGACGATATTTGGCAACGCTTCAACTCCTTTGCTCTTTGTAGCCGTTGTTGTTTCTGCTTCGGTGTAAGATTTTGTGCCTTTTGGATCTTGTAAGGCTTCACTCTGAGGTCTTTTTTTAATATCTAACGCAAACTCTGGTCGGATTTTTTAAAGCAGCAGATATTTTTTATGCACTCTGTCTGGGATTTCGTCGAATTCTGGTTTTCACCTTTTGAAGCATTTCTGTTTAAGTTGCTGTTTTTTTTTCGTTCGTCACCGTAACGTTTCGCCGTTTTGCCAGTTTTATGGTTCGATATACAAACATTTTACTAACATTTAGATGATTAAGATCTCTAACGATCTCGGGGTGCGACTTTCCTGCTATATAATGCGTCATCATCACTATGTTTGAGTTCCACTACTTATGAAATTTTTTCTGCAAAACTTGGACACAAATACTTTTGCAAACTTGTAAACAATGAAATGAGTTGACATCGTACCAAATTTAAGTGCGATTGCACTGAAAACTCGACTGCTATGGCAAATTGAATTTTGCAACACTTCTGTATATAAATTAAGCAACATTTTCTATCTAAGACTTTCTGATATAGTTTTGTACAGATATGATGATAAATGGGTTAAAACTAAAAACTCATGTATTGATTTCATTTATAAATTTATCAGATTTTCAAGATCTTTTTAAGTTAATTTAAGTTTAATTTAGTATGAAACCAAAAACATATGCCGGAATAAAGATCGATTGTGATCATTTGTTATGTATCAAAGAAAATTTTTGAAAGGACGAAAACAATAACCCTCTCTCTTTTAGAAATCTCTGGATCTACTGGTGGAATTTCTGTCTATTCATAGTAACGTGATCTTTCTTCTTTACTTTTTTGTGCAAATATTCAACCGAAGCAGAATACGTTCTATGAATTCCATGTAATCCTTTGCAAATATGTACTACTGAATGTGGGACTCAATTTACAAGATGTGACAGAAGATTACTAGAGGAAGTGAAGAAGAAAATGGGTTCCAATATCCAGGGATAGTTTTAAGTAAACCAGAGATAATGAAAGAGAGATTTTAATTCCTCCAAGTCCTCTAAACAATAGCTGATTTTAAATAATTTTCGATTGAACTAAACCTGAATTTAGAAATATTATAACAATATAGAGATTGGTCGCATTCAGAAGGTACAGCTGTTGCGCAACTGTGGCGTGTGTGTCCTTTGAATGGGTTGTTGTGAATTTCCGCTCCGTGGAGCTGTTGGCATTTCGACGCCATTTTTTCCATCATATTATATTTCTGCTCTTTTGGGCCAACATGTTGTCTCAAAAGATCTGCGCCGTCTATTTTTATTTATCGGTGGTTTGGCGATTTTTAGGCGGTGGCTGGTAGCCGATATTTTCTTTTGTTTCGGCGGCTGATATAAAAATACTCGAATATAATATTTTAAACAATTCTATTATAAGCAAATTTATCTGTTTATGTAATGTTATTCAATTCATATTATGAAGTTTGTCGTTCATTTATACAGTGAGTACGGCTTAGCCGATAAATCACCGCTGGTAGCAAGTAAAAACAAAGCGGCGGCGCGAAGTTGACTGTAAACCGCACGGCGCAGGTTTTTGGCATATAGTTAAAAAAAATATATATAAGAAAATATACGTGATGTCTGTCGAAGATACAGTTTCAATTCAATATACAATTGGCGAGTGTATTTAATAATACATGTCTTATATTATTTATGTCTTTGATAAAATTAACATTTTTTCACTTTTTTTGTTTCTCAAAAATTTGTCAAATGATCCATCATGCCATTCAGAAGACACAAAATGTATAAACGTAGCAGAAGCGAATTTAATCTCAACATGCTGAGCCTCCGGTGTGTCTTCTGAATGCAACCATTATGTGTGTGTGTAAGTAATTAAGTTGCATGAGAAAATCATTAAAATACAAATCGGAATACTTGGTTTTAAATTAGAGCGGTTCGAAATATTCAAAAATTAACCAGTTTCCTGTTTTTCATCCGCACCAAACTCCAACTGTCTCATATATTCTTTGCTTGTGATATTCTTTCCTTTCTCGAATAAGTTTCATGCTAAAAAGTAATTTTCATAAAATTTATATTCACATATTTACGCATAACAAACAATGTCTGTGTAAATATTAGTAAAATAACACACAAAAAAAAAAAAAAAAAAAAAATTAAAATAAAATGATGCATTCAAACACATTATTATTATTATTTTTAGCTATGATCTTCAGCAAAGTATGAGAGTATGCATTTATTACTTTTTAATAAAGTGTATACACCCTGAAGGAAACCTTCGAATATCACACACACATACACACACACAAATACTTGATTCATTCAATATTACCGCTACTGCTTCTGCTTTACTCCATTGTGTTATTTTAAAACTGCTGTTGCTTAGGAGTAAATGTAGAATTTATTACATTGAACAAAGTTAAAAAGAAAAATTGTTAATGGATTACTACTTACTATGAAACATTAAAAATCTATAACTAATAACAGCAAACAAACAACAACAACCAAGAAAAATAATATAGTAACAATAAATTTATATTTCGACAGTTTTGTTTATACTGAATTGGGAATGAGAAGAAAGAGAGAGAGAGAGTGTGGGGCAACGAAATGGTAGCAGAAAATTGAAATGCAATTTAATTTAATGTGTTTATGACTATTGTCTTATGCCATGCTACAATGCCAAAATAATAGGATATGTGAAAAAAAAACCGAGGAGCTGTAACAATGAAGTTATAGCTAAATGAAAAGGGTGTGGTGTAACAATGTGCAAGCAAACTCATCGCTCTTAAGTGGGTTGTGCTGATTGTAGCAGCAGCAGCAACAGCAGCAACAACAACAGCAACTATAGCATAGGGTACATTGTTAGCTAGTGATGATGATATTTATGTGAAAAGGAAATTCAAAGATTTATTTATGATACTGGTGTAAAATTAACGATAAGTGGAAAGAGACAAGGAGCAGGAGAGGTACACGAACTCGTATATGAAAGTATGTACTTATGTGATGTGGAGAAAGCATTAAAGAAACTTGTACAGTTACAATAGCAAATGTTTGAATAAATGATAGTATAAATTAACTGGAGTGTCAAGAGCGCCTGGGTTCGTTACCATGCTCAGTTGAAAAATTAATCCTACGTCTTCCTCTTGACGAGTATCAGGGAGACTGAAACTGGTTACCGGTAATATTTGAGGCATTATTATCATTGTTCTTGAATGAAAAGACTTTTTGAAGGTATCAAAAATTTAAAACACTTCTACAATCTTTTCATCGCTACGTCGCACATTGGGGTATTGTACATTGTACTCGATTTTTTGGCGAAAATTCAAAAAATTGATTTTGATGTATATATAACGCTCGTATCTTTTTTCGGACCACAAACTGTATATTTCTACCAAAATTTTTTAAAAAGCAGTAAATCGATTTGAAAAAAAAACTGTATATTTCGCGGTATCAAATTTATTCAATGAAAATTAACAAGGAAAGCGAATTATCCATCATTTAAATCGTCTTAGTTTTCCCTTTCAATATCTCCTTCTGTATTTGTTGTATTGTATTTGCGCTTTGAAGAAATTTGACGAAGAGACTCCGGCTTTGTTATGCGGTATTTATAAAATCAACGCATGGATATTTCAAGTTACATTTGGTGATCAGAGTCGCCTTCAACGTTTCCACTTCTAATCGAGTTATGTCTGCCGTTTGCTACGTATTGCTATTTTTTCCTCTTACCTTTTTTACTACGATTGATAAATTTGAATTTCGAAGAGTTCAAAAATCAAATTTTACATTTTTTTTTAGTATAAACGCGGTATTTTGGTGAAAAAAGCGGTATGGAGCCTAAAAAACAGAATACTACCGCAAAAAACTGTATAGATACGAGCGTTATGTATATAGAACTTTTGTGTATCGAATAAAATATGATAAAATTCTGCTTCACTAGCAAAAAAATAAAAAATTATTGTCCTATCTGACTTAGTATCTTAGTTATAAGCTATCAAAGTCGAGGTATTTTTGTTGTTGGTTGCGTGCAATGGCAAAACTAAATTTTGCAGTGCTTTGAAGAGCAAATTTATTATTATTATTATTTATTATTCAGGGGAGCCCAACCTGGCAGGCTTGGATCTTTTGTGCCATTCCCCATTTTATGACAAAAGACGTTCAGCTGACCTAATAAAAGTCAAGACATCTTTTGTAGAAGAAGATTTTATGTGATTAGCCGTCAGAAAAGGAATACCAAAAATTCTTCGTCTGAGCCGAGCCAAGGCCGGACACTCACACAGAACGTGAGGTGTCGACTCGTCATCTTCCAGACATAGACAACACTCTGTCTCATTAGTCAGAACTATTTTGTTTAGGTGATATCTGAGCCCATAGTGTCCAGACATGTAGCCCACCAGTAGCCTAAGGTCAGATTTGGGATAAGAGATGGGCTTAATTTTGGCATGCGCTTTTGCCTGTCTTAAACCTGGGATAGAGTTCCAATACTCTAGCCATTTTGCCTTAGACCACTCCTCAACGATAGATTTCGTAGAGGTCCAGCCGACTCCGCAGAACGGATCGGCGCCAATGTGCTTGGTAGATGAACCTTGTCTAGCCAGTTCATCGGCGGCCTCATTACCAACAATGTCACAGTGGCCAACAAAGCGTCACTTCGTTACGGGTAGACAGGCGCTGGAGACTCTCAAAACACTCTTTCACCAGTTTAGAGGAAAAACTCCAGGAAGAGAGTGCTAAGAGAGCCGCCTGGCTGTCTGAAAAAATTACAATATTTGCGTCTTTAAGACCTTTATACAGGTTTATATGAGCGCAGGTCTCAATTGCGTATATTTCGGCTTGAAAGACACTGGGCCAAATACCCAGAGGGATTGAGATTCTAGTATTGGGTCCTACAACTCCGGCACCGAATGTTGAATTTCCTACCGAAACACAGATCCCTAACCATCGGATTATATTTTAGAAAAACAAAACTCTTTTCAATAACTTTTTGATGATGGAACCTTTAACTTTAGGTATTTCAAGTACCAATGGTATAAAATTTGTTTGAATTAAAATCTTTGAATTATTTTTAAGATTTATTTCAAAATATGCCTAAAAATTGAGAATTTTCTTCCATATAAATGGTGTTTAAGTTGTTTCTTTCGTGAGTCCTCGTTATATTTTCATTATCTACCCTTGAAATAGACTATCATCTATTGGTTTGTAAAATTTTGAAGTGCCTTTTTAGCCCTTCCGGAAAATAAACAAGTTTTTCTAAGTGAATGCTAGTTTTGATTTCCAAATTTGACCATATTATGTTATTATTGCTAATGTTAAGAATTTAACGTTCAGCTTCGTTTTTTATATTTTGCTTTCGACTTTATTGTTATACTCTACAGTCTGTATTTCAAACTATACCTTTTTTTTTCTATAAAATAGGTGTTCTCATATTTTTTACACAGGAATTGCTTCTATATCTTTCCAAATAACTTACATATTTTACTTATGTGGTAGGTGGGCGTGGTTACCGAGGGATTTGGTTGATTTTCATACTGAATATTTTATATGCTAATACAAATAAGTGTGTTTAGTTTCATTTAATTTACTTTAGTATTTTGCCTAATATCACGCTTTGAAAATTTCACTTATATGGAGAGTGGGCGTGGTTACCGAGGGATTTGTTTGATTTCAGTACCAAATATTACCTATGCTAATATAAAGAAGGTTATTGAATTGTATTGAATTTACTTCAGTATTTTTCCTGATATCACACTTTGAAAATTTCACTTATATGGCGGGTGGGCGTGGATACTGTAGGATTTGGTTAATTTTTATACTAAAATGTTTTGTATGCCAATATAAATAAATATATTTAGTTACATTTAATTTACTTCAATATTTAAGCTGATACCACGCTTTGAAAAATTCACTTGTATGGTGGATGGGCGTGGCTTCGAGCCGATTTAAGCCATATTACAAAGGAAACATCCCGGGAACCTTAGAATTCGATTTTGAATAAAAAAAATTTGGCCAGCTTTTGCTGCTAAATACCCCATAGTGCGTCGGTGATCCCATCATTAGTGTTCTATTAAAGAAATAACAACTTGGACAACTCCTTAGAGAAGTAAACATAAATCCGAATATCCGGCTGAATATCAGTGATAAAAGAATTTACTCTGATGGACCATATATTTAGGTTCAAAATAAATCTGTTTCAGATTTTGTATTCAAATGCTGATCAAGGATTGCAATGCAAGAAAATTTATAAAAATTTAACTCCACATTTTAAAGTTTTTCCATTCTAATACTTTCAACATGCATAAATCAAAATTTCAACATATGCTATATATTTTCAGAAAAAGAACATTTACATTTGGCATACGTTTCTTTGTTTGAGCTTGTTGTTTTTAAGAACTTTTTCATTCATTTCTGCTTATTTTTTGGAGAGAGTTGGTATAAAATAAACAACTTTTATATGCTGCCAACCGCATAAAAGCGTGTAAAATAAATGATTTCCACAAACACACACACACACACACACACACATACACGAAAACAATTGCACACACACATAAAGCTACATGCATAGAAGAATAAAAAGAAAAAAGTGTGTAAAAGTTCTTTGCTCTCCTTTCTTTTTCTTCACTCTTCTCAAGCAACAGAAAAGTAGAAATCCAATAATAATGTGTAATAATTTCTGCGTTTATGGAAATGTGTTTTTAAGCGAACATTTGTGGTTTTTTATTCAACGAAAATAAAATAAGAAACACTGAAACATTTTCACGCGACGATTATAAATATTAAAATAAGCAAAGGATAACAACAGCAGCTACCAGCAATGGCACCAACAACAACACACAGGATAACAATAAGAAATAGAAATTGTTTGTAATTTTAGCATGTTTTACTCATATTTTTGGGATATACCAACACCACAGGGCAAACGAGTCAGATGATGAGGCAAGCCGGCAAGAGCTTCAAGTTGCTGGTATTGCCATTTGAATGTTTCATTCATTCATAATTTTGAGGCGTGTTTCAAGTGCAAAATTAAGTGCGAATATAACAAATGAAATGTACATTAAAAAATTTTTATTTATATTTTTATACTTTAACACACATCCACACATATATTCGCATGTGCAAGTGTGTGTGTGTGTGTGTTAAAAGTCTAGACAAAAACCAATTCATATTGTTAATAAAATGAATAAATGACTGAATGTTTTTCAAAATGCATCCACCACACATACACACACACGCAAACATTTATTGCATACGAGTACCAATTTGATTAAAATACTTTTCTTTTTTGATAGCATTTGAAAGTCTCTCTTCCCCCTCTATAACTTTCATTTCCAGTTGCCACCTTCTATATATTTTTTATGTACTTTTGGCCATGAAGAAAACTGCAATGAATTGTGTTGTAATTTATTACAAATCGAACGATTGACAGTCAAAATAAAAAGCAATACAAAATAACAAATTTAAAAATAGAAAAGGAGCTGTATTAAATACACAAACCTAGCAGCAACATGGCAACCATCAACCTATCAACTCTACTGCAACTACGAGTATGTATCAAGATAAAAACCAAATTATCAAATCATCACGTACTCCGAACTCACGAACAACTTTATTATAATGAAATCATATAAATTTACCTGTAGTAACAAGTTGTTTCTTTTATTTTCTTTTTCTTTTTTAAAGACGAAAAGTGAAAAATGAAAAGCAAAAGTTCAAGTTGTCAGAATTTGGATACAGTAAGCAGCAAAACTGCAACATTTATATTGAACTGAACATATTCGTGTTTTTTCCATATGATTTTTTAAAATTTAAAGGGTAAGGGAAAATATATACGCAAATTTTATATTTTATACTAGAAAATATTGAATGCAACTCTGCAACAACAGATCGACATGCAACTCTGTGTAAAGTATATAAGATCTAAACTATAATCTTAGGCTTGTAACAATAACATATGCTATATTACAGTTTTACTTCTAACTGTAAAATCATTATAGGTAAGTTGCACATTTGTTAAGCTTCAATTTGAAGCGTAGCGAAAAACTTTTTCTTAACAAAAGAATTGCTTTTAACTAACTAGCACGAAGTTAGTTACAACTTGGAATGAATGCATTAGTTGTTGCCAAGTAGAAAGAACTGAACTGAACTGAACAGCACCGCAGCAATTGCAATATACATGTATTGCAGACACAATTGCATTTTGCTTCTGCTCTTTGTAAATGTAATTTCAAAGTTGAATTAGATTTTTATAAAACTTTGGCCGTTGAAATCATCACTAGAAAAAGAAGAAAAACTATTTTTACAAAAACATTCGATTTTGTTGCTTGCCTTAAACGAAATTAAAGTCAATCATTTAATTTACAGTCAATTTTGTAATCGTATTAAGCAAAAACAAATTGTTTAAATCAATTAAAACTCGCTTATAAATGTAATTAACAGTTTACAGTTAGCTTCGACTATAAATCATACATATTAAATCAGTTGTGTTATTGTATATATCGAGGGGTTATATTCAATAAGCGTCTACATCTATATTATTTTTGTATATTACTCTGAACTTCTTTTATAATTGCAAGATAGGGACTATTGAATTCAAGCCCTCGATATTTAAAAAATAAAAATAAAAAGCTCTGCACAACCTGGTTGCCAATCAAAGGGTAATGACTGTGAAATATCGTAGATTGCAAATAAATTGCCAGTAATCGAAGCAAGCCTTAGAAAAAGATAATTCCATTCAACTGACTGCAAGCATAGCCCTAGATTTTCGCAGGCAGATTGTAACACCATCACCACCATTTTTCAGATATAGCCAATAGCACGATATTTAAAGTTTATATTGTACAACATACAGTGAGAGGCAAAAGTCTTCATCCACATCACTGGAAAATTTAGGTTTGCAGTTTTATAGGCAATGGCTGCATTCAAGAAACTCATCAATTCCTAAACAGTTGTAAAGTTATATTGTGAATCCCAACGTTTTTAGTGAGCAAGCGCCATTTTTGGTACCCAAAAATTTGTATGATACTTTTCATCGCTTGATTTTTGTACAGAGGCTTATGCTTATCTATTTTTTCTATATATATTATTTTTGTTTATTATGGCTGTCATAATTGACAAAACATATTCATATTAACGCCATAGTCAAACATACTTTGCAAAACCATTAATTTATTTATATTCATTATTTAAGTTTTTGGTTTTGTTAAAGGCGAAAAATAGTAAAAAACTATTCACAATAGAATAGTTAACGCTAAACAGTAGCAATATGTTCACAACACGAAAATTGATGAGCTGCAACTGTTTAGCAATTGATGAGTGTCGTGAATGCAGCCCATGGCAATATTTCATAATCATCATGTAAAGCAATAACATTTTACGCTACTTTAAATATTTCATGGGCGTCAATAGTTGATTGCAGTCTTTCTGGCACAGGCGCGGATACAAGAGAGGGGGAGGGGAGAAATTTGAATAACGAATAATCTTGCCCATTAAACCAATTTCCTTCTCTATGGAAATGTGCTGAAATAATAATGATGCATAAACCAAATAAACCTGAAAACTCAGTGCCCTCATAGGTCTATAAGTTTTCTGACAATATTCCCGGAAGTATTCGAAAGAATACTCTTGAGTAGATTAATAATAATCGTCATACGCACGGTACTCCTGAGCAATATCATCGCATGGTGAATATTGTCAACTGACTTTCTGGAACGCAAAAAATATTGCTCTGCCATATTTTTGGACATTCAGCAAGCCTTCGACAGAGTTCGACATCTAAGGCTATTATATAAATTAAAAAATTTACTTCCAGCTCCATTTAATTTTTATGTTAAAATAAATGATGAAACTTCAGCCATATGTCAAATAAAAGCCGAAGTACCACAGGGCAGTGTTCTGGGTCCTGCTCTTTATTCGATTTTTACCTGCGACTTGCCTGAAACTGATTGTGTTACTATAGCTACTTATCCTGACGATATTGCCATTTTAGTGTCAAATAAATCTCCTACAGAAGCTGCAAATCTAGTTCAGAAACAGCTCAACGACACTCAACAATGGTTACTTCGTTGGAAAATAAAGCTAAATACAGACAAGTCAGCAAATATCACGTTTTCATTAAGAGGAGGGGAATGTCCTCCGTTAAATTTGAATGGAATTACTATCCCCAAACGTAACTGTGTTGAATATTTAGGACTACACCTTGATAAAACAGAGAATTTAACGGATACACCTTAACATAAAAACAACACGCAAGCACTGATTATTGGGTCCGAAATCAGAGCTGAGTCTTAAGAACAAACTATTACTTTATAAAACGATATTGAAACCAGTTTGGACATACGAAGTTCAATTGTGGGGTATCACTAGTAATTCAAACTGAGAAATACTACCAATCCAAAACACTGATATTCTTAGCAAAAGCACCCTGTAACTAACAACGCATTAAATATTCTAAAGGTAAAAGCTTTTGTATTCACTGGCTTTATTTTTTGTTATCACATTTGCCAGTACATTAAGAGTAATGTAGCTCAATATCACTTTGGAAGGATATTTTTTATATTTTCCTTCATCTTCTATTTGCATATCTTTTGAAGTTTTAATAGTACTATTACATTGGATATTTCTTTATTTTATGAATAGGTATACAGTCAACGTTCGATAACGGGAACATCCACTAACGTAAACATCAACTAACGTGAGCAAATTTTTTCTTCCATTGTCTATTCTAAAACGTGAACAAAGTCTGAAAGCTCTAAAATGTGAACCGAATTTCTTAGAAATTGTGTATAAATTTTTATGATCTTAGTAATTTTGGGAATCCTTCGGTTATTTTTTTCAATAATCGCAAATGTGAACAATCTCTTAAAGATGAACACCCATGGTTTTCGTTAGTTTAGGGTTTCGAGCGTTGACTGTATTCTTAAAATTCTATTAATTCTCGACCGATTCTAAACCAATCTAAAACCGAAAACTGAATAAATGTTTCCTATGGTTAATATTTTCCACGATCCTTTACCTTGGAAATAGATAATAGAAATTGTGAAATGATTTGCTACAAGAACAGGGTTTCTCCAAAATGCTTAACGTTCCAGTCTATTTTCACACGGTCAAAAAAAATCCTACGTACGTAACGCTCCAGCCTGCGATTTGGTTCATATAGAGAGTTTTTATTTTATTTTTTATTTCCGCCCCCTCCCCCCCCTCCCTGGATCCGCCACTGCAGGCATAAAAGCCCTTAATTGCATATCCTGAATTAGACAGTCCTTTTTTTTTATTACCTAAATCGATTTACTATTCAGGAATATATTTACAAAGTTACAGACGCTAATTCTAAATATTTTCAAAAATACAAAGCATCAACGGTAAGTTTTGTTGCTTAGATTCTTGGTGCAATTCTAGTTTTTATTTTGAGGAATTTTCGAAATTGGCGGGAGTAGCAGGGATTGCAGGGATAGCTAAAAAAAAAAAAAAAAAAAAAATAAACGAACGATATTGTATCGAACCAAAGTTTTTTTCTTCAGAATTAAATTCTCTTCTAAGTGAACGAAAAAAGTTGGTCAAAAAGTCTATTTAAATAATTTTTATAACACCTAAAAGCGTTTTTTTTTAATTAAATTTTTTTTTTAAACTGAAGAAAAATTATGAATTTACTATTTTTTACCATGTTTATATACACTCGTTTTCAATGGTGTCTGTCTATCTCTCTGTTCGGGTGGAATTTCGCAATCGATTTTAAACTAACTTGCCGATGAGCTAGAGACTTGTAACTTTAAACATAGCTCAGAATTGGATGACAATGCAATATGAAATATCTAAAATATATATAAATATAGTATAAAAATTAGCGATTATTTATTTATAGCCACAATAATTATAGTACAGCATACTTTCAGGCTGGCATATAAATATTATTATTTATTATACAATAATTACAGTACAGCATACTTTCAGGTTGGTGTATAAATAAAGAGTACTTAACTAACAGATGCCATAGCTAATGTATGTTGAGAATAAATAATATGACATTTTGGAAAGTAGATATTTGTCAATAAGATTCATAGATCATACTATTGCATTCATTGTTGTAAAAATCATTTTTCGATACTATCGTAGTATTTTCAGTACTCTTTTAAGGTTCGGAAATACGTCAGCACATAAGCTGACATTTTCGTACAACTAATTCTTTTTATTTGATATTATTTCAAAGAAAAATAAAACTGTACTGCTTTTCTTATTTGGTTATTATCGATCACACAGTGCAACACGGAAAATGTACAAGGACTTAGTTGTTGGGATGCATATGAGTAGAGATAAATTTAATAGCGACTTAGGTGAACTATTTTTTGGTTTATGAATAAAAATTCATTGCCTTAGGGTTAGGGAAATTGAAAATTCTGTGGTGTATGTAGACTTTCGTCCGTAACTGTATGCCAATACATATACTTGTTTTTGTAGTTAAAGTTCATGCATACATACATTAAACTTTAAATAACTTTTTAATACAATCATTAATTGCTTTTGATAGCGTACGGCAAAAAAAGAAGAGGAAGAGAAAGAGGCATACGTCGTTTACATACATAAACCTTTTGACTGTCGCGAATGTATGTTACAAAGCTAATTATTTCGTTGCATTTTTTTATTACAGAAGATAATTAAAATGGTAGGTAAGCTATGCACCACAAACCACAAAAGGTACAGGATAGAGTTAAAATTATGTTGTAATTAACACATATACTTTCGAATGATCACAGAAATTGGGAGAAGTAAAGTAAAGAAAAATCAAAGTAAGTAATATTCGAATAAGATAATTTAAATTTAAAATACCATATATATGCAGCAACTGCATAGTTTTAAGATTTAATTTTTTCAACAAAAATTTCTACATTTTGAGATTTAGTTTTTTCAACAAAAATTTCTGAATATTAAAAATACTTGATTACAACGAAAATAACGAACGTATTACTTGAACACAATTTTCGAATAACAAATTAATGAAGAAAACTCTCGACAGCAATTGTCGCACAACACAACCTTAAGGCACAAACAGCAAACAATTTATTTCAGTTCATTACACTACAGAAACAAAAAACAAAAAAAAAGTGGGTGCTATCTAAATTCTACACTATATTTTCATGTATTACCAAAAGGCTCACTTACTGCCTTTTAATAAAGTGAAATTGCAAACAAAAAAGAAGTAGGAGTATGCAAAAAGAGGAAAGAAAACAGCAATGAAACAAATGCAAATTACAAACGAATAAAAATGAAATTTTTTATTTTTATTGCCACCTTTTGCAGGCATATGTTAATGCTGGAAAACTAACTAAAAAGTGTAAAGAAAATAGTGGTGGGCGAAACAGAAAAAAAAAACTGTTAAGGAGGCGCCATTAAGTTGACAAAAGGATTTATAGCTTGAAAATTGTCGTATCATAAAAATGCTAATCAGTTCGAATGAGTGAGTATGACTAGAGATCAAATAAAATATATGATAGTCTCACATACAAGAAAACAGACAACAAAAAACCCAAACTGCTTGCTTTATAAGGATGCATATAAAAATTAAAGTTTTAAATAAATGTTGATATTTGCTTTTGAATTGAATTGAGGTAGAAAGAAATGAAGAAGAAAAGCGTTTAGGCAGAAATGTGGAGAAAATAGAAAATTAATTTTATGTTCAAGTCATAAATTTAGCATTTAATTGAAAATTGATACTTAGCGTGTTTTAGAAACTTTTATGCGTGGGCACAAGCAGCAAATTTTTGATTGCTTATGTGGAGATGAAGTGAAGATGACTCACCTGGAAAAAAAAAGAAAATAATTTGATTAATAAAATTAATGATTGATGTGAAAAGTTTTAACTAAACTTAAACTGAAACTTAGAAACCTAAAACGTCTAGGATTTTTTTTGGCTAAAAAAAGTATCAAAATCTGTCTGTTTGTGTTCGTACTTGTTTGGTCTTACTCTCGCATATGAACATTGAACATGTTCAATAACCTGAGTGTTCATGTGCTAAACATGTTAGATATTTGAATTCGCGTAAGTTTAGTACATCAAAACTGATGCTTTCACACATGTACATGTGATGCAACTGAACGCTCAAGTAAATTAATATAATTTTGCCATGTTCATATTCATGTGCTGTTCAGGAATGTCCAAATACGAACCCCTGCTTATTGTATTAATTTTTTTTTCTTCTCTCTAATAAAAAGAAAATTTCAATTTGTTTTTCATATTTACATGCAATGAAATCTAAACATCATTTCTAATGAAAATAAAATCCACAATAAGTATGCAATTTAAATGCATTTCATAGCATATTATAGCAAAACGAAATTGGTGATTTTGTGGTAATAGAAAATCAAAACGAATTGAGAAAATAAAACTTAAGTTTTGTGACCATTGAAAATGACAAAATATACTTTAAAAATTGAAGTAATATTACAGCAACATTTGCTACAAGTCTGGCAGCTGAAAAAGAGAGCAGAAATTTACTCAACTCATACACACACACACACACACACACACACACACACACAAACAAACACTTCATGCTTTACAGCGGCGTTGCATTTAAAATTTGCATTTGTGATATTCGCATTGCCAGTTTTTTGTTTTGCGAAATCCTCTTGTAGGAATATCCACTTACCAACCAACAACCGAGCACTTTTTTTACATAGTTCTTTTAAGCAATTCGTGCTTGTCATATTGTACTTGAAAGTTGGCTAGGTAATGGCATTTGTTGTTGTTTTTGCTGAACACAAACATAAGATCTACAATCTTTATTTTGCAATTGTGTCTCGCATTTAAATTAAGTGCAAATGACATGAGATTTGTGCTGCTGCTTCAGTTACTCTAGCTACTTTTTTAGCTCTTGATGTTCCGCTGCTCCCGCCGCCATTGTTGCTGCTACATCTTACTGCTTCTGCTACTGTTGTTACTACTTCACCTTATCATGTAGGTAGTTACTCTCCTGCTGGTGTTTCACCTCGCACTTTACACAGTAATATAAGAAATGGAATAGGTACATACTTTACGCACTCACTTTATATGTTTTTGTAGTCTTCTTTTTTCACTTCTTATGAATTTATTGAAATGTTTGTTTGTTTGTTTGGTTGTTGCATTGCTGCATTGTTTTCCTTTACTCCTTTTATTTTTACAAGAAGCTCAGCTGCAACTTTACTACTAGTGCGACTTATTTTAGAAAATTCTTGTTATTCTGTTTGTTGTAGTATATCCTGTCGCAAAATATTATTACTCCATTTCATTTATAAAATGTGCATTGTGTTGTATTGTACTACTTTGTTTCGTATACACTTACGCGTTCGTTCCATTTCATTCTTTCAATGCTCGATGTTGTTGTTCAAACTGACACTTTACAAGGATTTTCTCAAAAGATTCGCAACGATTCGCTTTTTCGTTTATTTTTTGTTTTTTTTTTACTTTTATAAAGCATTATCTTCTTGTGTTTTATTTTTAGCGCTTATGTTTATTTTAAAGCTTATGCTATTGCAAAAATATGTTTTTTGCTGCACTCATTCTCTCTTCTATTTTACTTGTACAATGCTTAACTTGGCAATTTCATTTCATTATTGTACATTGCCACTGTCATTTTCATTCTACGTAGTAGTTGTTGTCGTCTTTTATTCTTGTTGCTGCTGGCATGAATTGCAGCATGAAGGTCCTGTCGCCGACACCATCGCCGACGCCGTTGAAACAAACAACAGATGCTGCTGCTGCTCTTCTTCATTTTTCATTGTCTCCATATAGTAGTAGGTAGTAGTAGTAGTAAGTATGAGTAGTTGGAAAAAACAAGAAATGTAATGAAACAAAACTAAAATTTCTATTGTTGTTTTTTGTTTTTGTTGCTGTTGTCATTTGTTTGATGACAATATTGAAATTATTTCACAATTTGTCTGCTTTTATTTTTAAATTAATCCACCTGGTTCGCTCGCTTCTTTATCTATCTTCATTCAATCATTGACTGAGTTCACGGACTTTTGCAGCTTTATGCAAAATTATTACAGTAATGCAAAAATAATGAAAGAATTTCATTTAATATCCTTAATCAGAATTACTTAGCTATAGCTTTTTAAATTTTTCTCTAAATTATGAAAATATTTTAGTTTTAAGAAAAAAAAAAAGTGAAATAAAAAAGGGAAAAAACTATCAAGCGGTAAGCTTGAATTATTTATAAAATAGTGAATTTTTGAGCTAATCGAGCGATAGTAACAAAAATCACCGTAGTGAAAATTGAGCATTTTATAAAAATCTATGCAATTTCATATTCTTAAAAAACTCAATCACTCAGCAAGATTCAATTACAGTTTAGGAGGAAACAAAGTTGCTAAAAAAAATTTTCACCTTACCGTTTTGGTAAGAAAAACCGAAATTTTAGAGGAGTCTACTGAAGAGCTTGTGCGACCAAAATAATCCTTTCAGCAGTATGCAATTTTTTTTACAAAATTTTCAGTTCCAACTTAACCCATTAATTGACAAGCATAGAAATACTGAGAATATTTCAATTTTCTTTTAAGGGAAGAACAAACATGAAAAAAAAATTTGTTTTTTTCGTACCTGCCTAGGTATAGGCGTGGCAAACGCCCCACTGCCAATTAACGAGTTTACTTTGGTTGAAAATTTAAAAGTATGTGTTTTTATTTTTGGACTGAAAAAGTCATTAAATTTTTAATTGTAATTATTTTAACATGTATTTTTAGTAAGTACGTAGTTAGTTCAAGACAAAAAAAGACAATTTATATCAAAACTATTGTTTGGAGTGTGTGTTTTGGAAGCATTTTAAATAAAATAATACATTGCATTTTGTGCATATGTATTAGGGTGGCCCTTATATTTCAACCTTCAAAAAGTTTAGCTCCCAGACCCCTACCTTGTTTCAATCAATGAAGAAACAATCTGTGCAAAATTTGAGCTCAATCGGACAATTGCGAGGCGACCCTCATCGACCATGAAGTTGTACATTGTCGCCCGGAAAGTCATTTTTTCAGATAAATCAATTTTTTGTTCTTGGATTTCTTGAATAGCACCTTCCTCCTTCCTATGAACAAACAATACAGAGATGATTAGCCAGAATTGTAAGTTTAAGCGTTCAAGATAAACCTTTCTAAAGACCAGTTTCAGTTATCTCTTAAGGGGAAGAACTCTTAAAAAGAATTTTTCTTGCTCGGTTGTACGTTCGAGCCTGATTTCTGTAACCAGATGGAATTAAAGCACCTTCTCATTACTTTTTGTTAATGTGTCAATTAATAAATTATCAGGATATTGATCTAGAAATCAGGGAAGTGATGCGGGCAAATTTGTCACCCACCTCGAGTATTTAGCTCCCCAAACTTTGGCTCCATCATTATGTGATGAAAATGTTCTAACAGCGGTTAAGGCAAATAAAGCTTAAATTACATAGGAAGCAGGCTAAAAAAAAAAATCATTTTTCTTTGTTTATAAACATCGAGTTTACGTTTTTTGTAACTCCTGGTACAAAAATTTTCTGCGCGAAGTTTTCTATCAGCACCGATTTTTTCAGCACAGAACTTTCAACATGAAAAGATGATCCGGGTTACAAAAATGGGATTTGAAAAACTTGGCAAGAAAGTTGTTGTCGATGATGTTGCAGAAAAAAATGTGAAACTCATTCAGAAATACAATAACATTTTCACAAAAAATTAAGCTGAGAAACAATTTTTTTCACAAATCGTTGCCGAAGACCGAAAAAAATTCTCACTACTAAATACTTTCTTATAGTGCGAATTTACGAGTGAATTTCGTTGAAATTTTGAATTTCAAATTTAGGTAGACACATGACAAAAATGGAATTTCATAGAGAATCGAATTTCGTTTTTGACTGATTATAAGTTTGGAGAAGAAGAAGAATTTGTGTGCTATAATTATACGTGTTATCTCTGCTGTTTTGTTGTTGTTTTCCCATACAATTATCGCTGTTAGTTATACATAACTAGAAGCAAGTGGTGAATAAAACGCAGATATTGTTTCAAACGACTTTATCTTCAAATTAAAGATCATTTTTAAAACGATATATAGTTCCAAAAATTATTTAAAAATTCACATCAGTTAATTATTTATAGTCCATAATATGTGATAAAATATTTTTTACCACAGAAATATTGCAAAAGCAGCTGTTATGAAAACAAATTGCAAAATACCTAAAAAATATATCATATTTTCCATGTTTTTTACAACCATGTGTTTGAGGGTTGCTGAGTTACTTTCGACATTTCAAGTGAATTTCGTTGAAATTCTTGTGAAATTCACATTTGATTGATTCTATAGATATTATTCTTGTAAATAAAAATACGTTTCTTCTATAAAAGTTGTGGGGATTATATTTTTCATGTTGTTTCAGGAATTGTGCGAATTTTAAAAAAATTTTATTCAGAAGGTTTTCACACAATTTCCTGGATGTTGCCAAATAAATTTCTCTAAGAAGAAACAAGAAAATAGTTAAGATAGGGAAGACTATACCGCTTTTGAACGGAGTTAATAATAGTAAATACTATGTTTCAACTTCAAGGCGTTTGAGGGTCACCTAGAAGTTGTCCGATGGAGCTGAAGTTTTGCACAGCCCGGTTTTTTCTTGATTGGAATAATATTAGTGCAAGGGAGTAGCACCCTAATATGTATGTTGTATGATTGTGGCTGTGTTTGCATCTCCTACGGGAACCAGCTGGTCCCTTAGCAATACAATGAACGACACAATCAAGTCGAATGGCATTCTTGATGACTTCTCCTCTACAATCAACACTGTCGGTTAGAAGAATAAATCCAGTAACTGAAACTCGAAAATCAAATTTAGGCTCTAGCGGCTTTTTATAGTTCAAAAGTGATTTTGGTTTATGGCATTTTTGACAACTTGGTCTCCAAGAAGAGGTTGGTTGGACCAAAAACAATCAACTTAGAGAAATGAGTTATAAGCCGAAACAAACAATATGCCAATGAATTTCCAGATTCGATGAACACTAAAAGTCGTGCGAATTGCATATGTCATTATTATTGCATATGTATATATTATTTTCCTTTAACTGTAACTATGAAGGGACCTCTTTAACAAAATAAATCATTATAATGACAAAAACTCAAAGCATTGAAATTACCCTAAAAATGACCTCGTCTATTGGCAATGGTGCGTTTTCGCACCACACAGGTTAATGGAAGCATTACGGTTGAACAACTGAACCGATCTTCACACTTTCTTTTCCCGGCTGAAAGATAAATAATCGAACTAACTATAGTATTTGCAAGGTTTCACCATTTAAAAAAAATATTTAGTATTATTTTTTATCTTTAAAATTAAAAAAATTCAAAATTGGCAAAAACTGAGAACAAGCCCCACTTTAATGGACGAGGACGTGTATCGATATGACCTAAGGGCTAAAAAAAAAAATCAACAATACTTCGGGAAGGTGTATAGAACCAACACAATAATTTCATTGTCAATATTATTTACCGTTCTTCGGATAAAAATCGCACTTTTAGTGGTGCGTTTTCACACCATTGTCAATTATCAATGGGTTAAATCTAATAATGTGCTTTGGCTTCAAAAAGTATTCGTTACAAAAAAATCAATTTCAAAGGTTCTTCCAAACTAAGTACGCTCAGATTGCCTCGCGATTTTTCTTTGAAGAGTGCGTGAGAATCGATTACGGGGAATTCTCACTTAAAGAGCCCTGGAAAACTAATTAGAATTAGCATATCCACAGCTCACAGATGTATTTTTTTTTATTTTTTTATTTCAACGTTGCTCCATAAGCTATCTTCTTCAAAGGTAGGCATAGAGACTGACTTGCCCCGATTACTGAGAATTATATTGCCATCATTAAATATGGAAATTTACAGGAAAGAAAATGTGTACTACGAATATAAATTTTAAATACTAAACACCGATATCAATTGCGTCTTGGAAAATGTAGTCAACTCATTTTCACCCAAAAAAGCACTTAACGCATCTGTGAGCTTAACCAATAATACATCAAGACATATGTGTTTACAAAAATATATAAAATTATTTAAACTAATAACTTTAGATATTAAAGTCCATTGCTCTAAACGAATAAACATAATTATCCGATGATGCAGTATACAAAATACAGACACCACTCGTCCGTTGCTTCGTTCATAAGTGCACTAGCAATTTAGAGAGCAATATTTAAATATTTCAAAGAAAACTAAAAAAAAAAAAATATCTACAAAAATTTATTTGCAAATTGATTTCCAAAGGTCAAATTACACTCATAAATAACTACTCAATACGCAGACAATACTCGATAAAGTAAAATAAGTAAACATTAAAAAAAAGAAGAAAAATACATAAACTAAATTGTCCTCAAGCGATATACTATTAAGAAGGAGTCTATGGCTGTAGCAGTATGTGTATGTGTATTGGCAACAACAATAAAAATACATTAAAAAATGGACCATTTGAAGCACCAGCAAAGCACTTTCTGCTGTAGTACTCTCCTAGAGCAACTCAAAAACTGCATACTTTTAATGGGTAAAAAAAAAGTATGAAAAAGAAAATTTGTTTATATTTGCAAAATGCCAATTTTTTTCTGTTTGGTTTTTGCAAAAGAAAGTAAGAATATGATATGCAGGGAGCAATAGCAACAAGCAAGAAAAAACCATATCTACTACTCAGTGAAGAGCAATGAAGTCCATTTGTTGTCTAGTAGCAACAACAGCAGTTGAAGAGACTTCTTCAAGATTTTCACTATAATTTTTTTTATTGGAAAATCTTTTGCTGTTAGTTTTACTTTTTATTTTTTATAAATAAATGCCAAGTTACATTTACATGTACACACACACATTTCATATGCAAAGCGAGAGCGAAGTTTAAAGGCAACTTATATATTTTTTCCCAACAATTTAAATAAATACGCATTTTAATGGCCAGAAGAGTCAGTAGAAAATTGATAGAATAAGAAAGCTAAAAAAAAGAAGCAGTTCAATGAACTCTATTTTTATATTTTAAAATTTTTTGTATACCTACATAAGTAGAAATATGTAAGTGTGTGTCCAGTACAAGCTGCTGTGCGTTTTGAAGTTCATAATTTAAAAAAAAAACAAAAAAAAAAAAAAAAAAGTTTGTAGCAATTCGAAGTTAAGCATACGCCAAAGAAAACATAATTTCAAGTTTGGGAACGTAAAAATCAGTAAGGAGAGTTAAAAACGAAAAATAAATGAAAATATGATATGAAAGTGTGGTAGAAAAATGTCTGCATAAATGGCTCCTTAAAATATGCAGTATATTTTACCAAACATATTTTACTCAGTTTTTTAAGGTTTATACATTTTTTGCGAATATATCGACTTTTAAAATTTTAAATCAGAATAAAAATATTAGAGCAAAAGAAAAAAAAGATACTTTCAAAGCGTTGTATAAAATTTATTTAAAAACACCTAAAAATATGCTATGTTATAGTATATATAGTAGTTAACACACTTGAATTTACTGTTGCATATTTTATTTCGACTTTTAAAATATCTAATTAAAAAAAAAAAAAAATAAGTGAATCAAAAATTAATCGCTTGAAAAATAATTTCTAGCAATAGTTTTCTTAATTACCAACGACTGCAATTAACAGCATTTCTCAAACAATTGCCAGCACCAACCAAAGCCAATTAAGAGAATAGTGCATTAGTTTTATTATAAATTCAAAAAATTTATGAAAATAGCAAAAGCATTAACTACTCGAAGGGAGAAAATTATTTAAGCTCAACACGTTCTGCTGTTGATTTAACAGAACAGCATTCAGTAGCTTTAGATCTCAGCTACAAAATGCAATTGACGCGCGTATTTTTTCAGTTTTGAATTGCATTGGATTTGCTGCCACTACATTGCTTTGATTTGAACTTAATCCCCAGGACATTTCATTCATAGCATGTGACTAGTTGTGACTATATGAACGACAAACATACAACAAACCAAGTGGAAGAAAGATACTTTTATTTTTATTTCTTCAAGAAAACTAAGTAACTTAGTAAAGGAAATAACTGGAGAAGTGTTGTTGTTGTTTTTTTGTGACGATGAGGTTTAAAATGAAATTGTTAAGAGTTACTTTTGTAGTTGTTGTTACTACATTGCTATTGCATGTTGTTCACATTCACAGAAACAAACAAACAAAGTAATTGTATACTCTCTTTTGGGTAATTTCTTCCACTTAAGTTAATCCCCAATAGCTTAAGCCAGACATTTTCTTGGTAGGTACTTACGAGTTATAAGGTCGACAACGAGGGTATGTTAGGGGTTTTTTACAGTTTGTTGCATACTTTTTGTAAATATTTTTTAGTAAGAATTTTAAAGAAACTTATGCACAAGAAACCACAAGTTGAATGAAATGAAGTTAAAGAAAATTTATGGGAAGAAAATACGCAAAATTCCAGAATAAATTAAAAAGGCTTTTTGAATAATTGAATAAATGCTTACGTTGGCGACTAAATGTATGTATGTGTATTTGATTTTTTGCCTTATCAAATAAATTAATTCATTTCATATAAGTACTAAATACTTTTATTACTTTGCTCTCTTTTCGCGCACTATCTTCACCACTAATACTTTCCTCTTATCAAAATCATGTATGCATGCATTTTAAATGCATACACACACACACACACACTCCTACTTTATGGCTGCAATTGCATTCATTGGCAGTATATTGACACTCTTTGGAAGTACTTGACTGATAAAGCAACAAGCAACAAGCCTCACGACTAACGACTCCCTCCCAGTGGTAAAATATTATTAGTAAAACAAGCACTAAAAAAAAGTTAATGCTATTTTAGTTCATGCTAGAACTTTTCTATATACACAATGCGAACATTTTTCTTATCACAAATGGCAAATGTGCATTTATATGCAAGTATGCGTGCAAGTGTTTCTATGTGTGTAGGTATAGGATCAATGAACCGCATATTTTACATGTGCATATTTGCTTATATGTCCATTTATAGTTGCTGATAATAATAATAAAAAAGCAATGTTGTTGTTGTTGTTGGCGACAATAGCTAGCTGAAACTGCAGCAGTTGCAATTAGAAGCACCAGCATTTGATTCTTGTTTTTTTTTTGCACACTTGTTGCTTCAGCAATTTGAATGAAGCAGTCACCAGCAACAAGAAAAAGAGGTAAAGAGAATTATAGTTGTTTATGGTTTAATTATTCGAAAATATTACATGAATATAATGCCATAAACCAGCAGCAGCAACAATTTCATATGCACTTTATGTAGCTCTAAAGTTGATAAGGAATATATTCATATATGTTGCCGATACATGTATATATACATAAAGACAACAATAACTGCATTAAAGAAGATGCCATTAAACTTAAACCACAAGCAACACAAACAAAAAACAACAAAAATAAATAAATACTTAAACAAAAAGAAAATTAATTGGCTGTTTATGCTCACTTAATTGCCATCAACTCAAACAGGCAGCAGAGACTCCATCAGTATACATATAAAAAGAAACAGCTTCAGTTTCTGAAGTCTTCAGCTTAAATTTATTGAAACTTTTTATTTTACTTTATGTAGTTATAAGAAAAAAAAAACATGCAGAACATAAAAAGAGAAGCATATTTTTAAAATAAAAACTTGTACAACGAAGAGTTAAGAAAACTCATTTTGAAAATTAAGAATTAAAAAAAAAACAGTATGCAAATGCTTACCAAAAGGAAAACAAAAATAGTTGTAGAGAAAAAGAAATACCAAGAGCACAACATTGAAAAGGTCTGCATTTTAATTAGAACGTTAATAAAAAAAAAAAAATAAAAATTGCAGCAGTAAAAGAAAAAAGTTTAAGATTTGTGTAGTTTGAAATGAAAATCTTCTTAAGTATAGCAAAGTTTTTTTCTGTTCTTCTTTTGGTTGAAAACAAAAGAACGAAAAAAAAATTGCGAAAAAGGAAAAATTGCAACGCTTGGTAAAATTCATAGCGAAAGTTTGATTAAAAATAAAAGTTTTTAAAGAAATTTTTATGTGCTGTTTTTTTGTTGGGACTTTTCTAATACACTTTTCTATGGAAACAAAAAAAAAAAAAAAATATAATTTTTTTGAAATGTAAAAGAACTGAAGAAAGGAATATGAAATGATATAAAAGAGGGCGAACAAAATTTTACAATCTGCTCAAATTAATGCAAAAATGTAATAGAAGAAGAATTAATAAATGTAGTGACTGACTTAGTCGGGGCTTGGAAGTTCAACTCACTTAAATACGCTATCAATAAATCTTAAATCAAATGCACATATGACTAATGCAAATCAATTCCGCTATTGGAGCTAACATTCTACGAAATTGAGTTATCACCTTTAAAGTTTATGGTGTCATGCCGGAACGAAGAGTTATTCGAATATAAAGCCTCATCTCTCTTAACTTCATGTGGTGCATCATAATTTGTATACGAGATTCACATAACACTATACAGCAAAATGAAAAAAATGACAATAACCATCTCCAAAGACCTAAAATCAATGGAATTTCGGTATCAAGGGTTATGAAATGAGGAAATGATAGCCGATTATTGTTGGATGACCATTAGAGACAGTAATCCTAAAACACACAACAGGCAAAGTGTCAACACAACTGAATTCTTTATTTAATTTAAAGTAATGCTATAAATTACAATTAATAAAATCCTTGTTTTTTGTTTCTAACTCCCAAACTAGAGTTCAGAAACCCATCGCTAAGCACTTAAATTTTGCGCAAGAGTTCACGCTATCGATTCATATAAATTCAGCAATGCGATATTTCGTTTTCAGCACGTAATAAAGACCAAAAACTAGAAAATTCGAAAAAAAGCGTTTTTTTGGTCAGAATTTCAACTTCGAATCTTTATAACTTTTGACTGAAATAAAATAGAGAATTAAATATACTCTTAAATTAAAGATAATTCAATTAACTTTTTGAAAAGGTAGAGATGCTTTACTTTTCATTTCGTAAAAATTGTAATTTTGATAAAAATGTCGACCCATGTCTGGAAAATCAAAAAATTGCCTATATCTCAAAAACCTGCTACCTGCTAAGTTGCTACGACAAAACTGATGGCAGATTCGGATTCAGCGGACCAAAAGACATTGAGTCAAATTTGATGATGGGTAAAAAACAGTGTTGTATAGTGTAATTGGTAATAATGGGAATAGTTTTACAATCATCAAAGCCAGCAGTCCCGACTCCAGCATAAATCGTTGTGCTTCAATATTACAATCAAAAGTCAAGCAAGTTTTCCGTTCAAGTTCTTCAAGTCTAATAAACATGATTTGTTTTAAATACGTAGAAAAGAGTTGCCTTCAAAGTTAGCATTCATTAAAGCCAAAAGAAAATTATTACCGAAAGAGAGATTATTAAATGAAAATTGCTATAATGCAGACACATAACACACTGATAATTAAAAACTACTTAAAAGAAAATCATTAAAAATCATTTAAGGAAAACTTTACATTGGCTCAAAAGTACAATATTAGAAAGGTATTCTACTGCAAGAAATATTTACACATACATACAACACACCACTCCTCCTTCATTTGCTAGTATAAAAAAAAAAAACAAACAAAAATCGCGCCAGACATAATGAAAATGTCAAAAATAAACACCATATTAAAAGCAAACCGCAGAGAGTGTGCGAAGAGTAGAAAGAAGTCAGCAAACTTGCAGCTCTAATGAAATTGAAAGTAACTCAAAAGAAAACCTTGACGTTGTCGTTAAATGTACTTTAAAGTTAATAAAAACAGCAATATTTGAGTTGAAGATGTGTTATACACACTCGCAAACACACACACACACACACATATACATATACACATACAAACGTTTCTTTTAAAAGAAGCTAATAATAAATGCGAAGCGTCTCGAAAAGTATTCAAGAGTATGTGTGAAAACATTGACATTATTTAAGCCACTAATCGTTAGTTGTTTGGTTGGCTGGTTGGTAGTAGTAACTAGAAAAGACAAAAGCTTTCATTGAGTGGCAGGATAGCAGGAAAAGCGCGAGATATGCACAGGTAAATGTATGCGTGTAAGTAGAAGCAATAGCAAGGAATCACATATGACAAAAAAAAAAAGAAGAAGAAATTGGAAGAGGAAACTTTTTCAAGTCTTCAAGAATCCAGAATGAAATGCTCAACGTAGTAAAATGAAGCGAAACTGTCGATACACACAGACACGTTAAGTTCATGCATGCATACATAGATATGTAAATGTATGTGCATATATGCATTTGTACAAGCGTATTTATGCATGTATGTATGTGTTTTAACTTGTTAGAACTAATTAAATATGCTAATAAGCGAACATGATACTTTTTTGTTTGCGTTTGAGTAGCTGAAAAAGTTGAATTACCTTTCGAAAGGATAATGACATTAATATATGCGAGTATATGTAGGTATAATGTTGAATTCAATGATGAGAAGGTAACGATTAATAATTTTCAATGTTGCTTAAAAGAAAGAAAATAGCAATAATAAAGTATAGTTACTAGGGCAAGGAATTCCATGCAAATGCATGTTTTTACTGGGCATCTCAAAAGTGAAATAGTCAAGTTATCTTTATGAATCATGAAATTTCCTTTAAAATGGCATTTAATCGTTGGTGCATATTTTTGCATATTTTACAATAAATGCATATTTTTGGGAAACTGTGCATATTTTTGCATATTTTACAATATATGCATGTTTTCACATATTTTACTTTTTTTTTTTTTTTTTTTTTTTGATTTACATATTTATAATTTTCTAATAATTTTGATAACCTTTTAGTGAGCTGCGAAAAGAAATTTCAAGTTGACTAGCATTTGAAAAGCCAGAAGGTGAAAGAATTGAATGATCGGCGCTCAGAAAAAACAACACATCCTTTGATTACTACCTCTGCAGATGCAGGGCTTAAAATATTTTGTTTGGATTTATGCAAAGCTTTTATTTAAACAGATATTCCATTGTATTTTACAATCCAGAATTAAGAAGTTTTTTGAGAACATATATTAATGAAACGTCACTGCGCAAAACTTATATCGAACAAATATATTATTCGTTAATTAAAAGAAATCAAGTTCGCCTTAGAAACCATTTCTTATAGGTTTCCATAAGTGAGTGATGCTATTGATATCCCGGTAAGATATGTAAATTTGGAATTTAATGAAGAAAATTGTTCTATAAACAACTATTCTATAAATGAATTTTGTGCTTTCAAATATGCTCCTATCGTCCGAGTGATGATGTAGAGCGATCTTTTTCTTTATAGAAACATTTTTTAAGACCCAATCGGGCAAGTTTTGTATTTGAAAACTTCAAAAAATTTGTATTGTTTACGTCAACAAAACAATAAATAAGGATTGATCTCATGATCATTTACATATTTACTTAACTACGATTTATGTTAAACTTTTTATGTTCATTTTACATTTTTTGTTGCTTTTTATAAATTCATTTTACATTTTAAATTGAATTGTTTTCGTCCTTTGTTTGTTAAATTACATGCAATATTTTTTGTTTTTGATTGCATATTTTAGATGTTTTTAGTGCATTTTTTGCAGTTTTAGTTGCATATTTTTGAACTTTAAGTGCATATTATATGCGCATATTTTCGATTTTTTAGTGCATGAAATTCCTTGCCCTAATAATTACTATTTTTTAAGAAAACGCTTTTAAAAGGAAAGCAGAAAGTTATGGAGAGGAAATAAATTTCTTTGTTTCACAATAATAAGGATTTAGAATTTAACAATTGGGACTAGCAGCACATACCTAGATAAATAGTTGCAAAATATCAGTGTCTATTGCACAATATAAATTTAACTCAACTATGGTTTCAGCTTCAGTTTTTGGGGTATAATTTTTTCATTCCCACTTGGCTACAGTGCTGTCTCTCTATATTTCTCCCTTGCTACCGCTTATTAGAAACCTAATAAACAAAATATAGTTTAATATTGTTCCCATTTTTCTATTTTTTCTTTTTGTTTTCCTAAAACTTTTTGTAATCTATACCGAGTTTGCCATGCCAGCCAGCAATGTCCATTTATTTATTTATGTAGCCAAAAATTAAAATTGTCTACTTCTAGTTTAATATTTACAGCAATTGTTTTCTTTATCTTGAATAATAATAATAATAATGCAACAACAATGCAATGCACAACATCAAATTAAAACTTTATAAAAACATATTTTTGGCATGAACATTCCTGCAATAGAACATATACAAAAACAATGTGTGCACAAATGATAAGCAGAAGATGATGGCATTGCCTCTTAAGAGAGCTGATGATGTCTACTTGCTATACTTAGTAACAACAATAAATGCAACTACACACACAGGCGTCCATTAGAATTGTCGGTAAAACACTTTTGAGTGCGCACGAGTGTGTGTGTGTGCGTGAATGATGCCTTAAGCTGCTTGGAAAGGACATGTGTGTGAGTGTGTGTAAATGAACGAAAATCGTCTTTAAGTTTTTGGGTATGTCTGTCTGTCTGACTGTCTGTTGCTAATCTGCAAAACATGCGTGCGAATTTGTTGTGAATGTATATCAAAGATGCACACACACACACATATCTACATGAAGCGAAAATTAAGACATGTTAAATGAAAACATAAGAAACTTTGCCAAGTTTACTAAACTTTAGTTTTTATTGTTGGTTTATAAAATTTTAATAGAAACAACGTTTTTTAATCAAAATTATAAATTTACGTACAAGAAATTGTTATGCATTTTAAAACAGCACAATCGCTTGCAATGTTTTTTGCAGCCTCACTTTGGGCATTCTTATTATCTTAAACAGGCCATTTCGGTCTTTATCAGTTAGTTTGGCTGTTTATCATCATCACTACCCAGCCAAAGTCGTCAGTTGTATCTACCAAAGATGCTATGTCTGACTATATCGTTCTAGTGATAGCGCCCAACGTGGGGCATGTACTAAAACTTGGTTAAATTAGACTGACAATATCCTCAGAAGACTGTATTCATCCTATACTGGATCCAAATGGGCTCACAATGTTAATCCGGAACATAACTGTGGCGACCACAAGAACTTCACAAAATTAGACTCATGATATCTTTGAAATAATTTTTAGCTTGTCTTTACTTAAAAGTTTTCAAATAGAACACGGATTGTTTAAGCTTAAGCTTTCCTCTAACGCCGTTCGGATTCGACATAATGTAGGTTCCTTCCATGTTGAACCCAGCTCAAAACGGTAGCCAGGAAAGCTTATGTGGTATCACAATGGGCCTTTCGGACTAAGTGCCACTAAGAACAGCCACTCCAACCAACCTACCAAGAAGCAACACGAGCAGGAATGTTTGTATTTGCTATTACATTTGCTAAATCGTTTTCTGAAACAGAAGTTCATGTTTTGAGATTATTGCACTTGTACACACACACTCACATGTTAAAGACTTTAAATTTAATTTACTCATTTAAAAAGTTAAACATATTGGCTGCTAGTTATATACTTCCATACATTATATTTTTCCTCATGTTGTTTTGTTGTGTCTTTAAAAATTTCAACTTTCACTCTCTTTATTTTTGTTGCGACTGCTTGTTGTTGTGTGAAATGAAAAATGCTTTACCCGCATACATCAATTTTACTCCTACTTTTGCTTGAATGGTCATTGCCTTCACCCCGAAAATACATGAAGCAAACAAAAAGACATTCATTGTCCTTTCACTGATACCAAAAAAAGCAAAGCAAAATAAAAAAAAAAAAAACATTTTTACACTGATTTTTGTATTTTCTTGTACTAAAGCTGAAGACAGCCCGCGAAACGTTCGTATAGTCAAGCGAGCAAGCATGTTGGCATGCATGAATAAAATTTGTTTTTTTTTTTTTGGTATACAAGCGCAGAGCTAACAATTTTTTTCAACACTTATCGCACCTCGTTTGGTACAACGTCATCATTATCATCATCAGCAACGACAATACCAATGAAAGAAGTCGCTGCAGCAGCCATAGCACCAACATCGACAGTAGCGTGTTCCATGATGCATACACAATTCCCTCAGTTTTTTAACCTTACCTTGCACATTACAACGAGGAGTCTTTAAAACTAAATTCTTCCATGTACTATACATATGAATGTGTGCGTTAATGTATGTATGTGTGTGTGTGATTAATTGCACTTGAACGTTCTGTGGCATTTATATTCTTTTTTTTGTTTTTTGTCTGTATATTTTTGCGTTTTGGTCAGCGGCAAAGAACTTTAAGTTGGTATATGTTTGAGTGTACGTGTGTATACTTGCAATTCATAATGAATGTTTGTTGTTGCTTTGGTTGTGACTGTTGCTGCTGCTGCTAAAATGAGCTCGCTAATTATTAATGTAAATGTTGTCGTTCTTAATGATGCAACGACCTGTAAGTGGGTGGTAGCAATAGAAATTTTAGGTTTACTGCCTGCTGCTTGCTATGGGGCGTTGGTTGTTCAGAGCTAAAAATTAACTATCATCATCTAACGTCGTCACCATCTTCACCATTAACTAAACACAAATTAATGAATTTTCTAAGCGAACCATTGCTGCTGCTGCTGCTCACACTTACTTAGCTCAAATTGTTGTTAAACATGACGATGATTGCAATTTAGTTTGACAATGAGTTTTTATTGCCACGAGTCTCACGATGTTTTGCTGTTGACAATCACTTTCGCTTTTCTGTTTTTTATTTGTTTTAAAATTTTATTGTTGTAAAAAACAAAAGAAAAACTGATGGGGTGATGATTATATTGTTACAACAATCTGTTGTAGACACGCGATTATAGCGTATACTTGGTATAGTTAGATGAAGTTATTAGTTAAAACACTTGAATGTGACGATAAGTGAGACTGTTATGTGAAATTTTTGTGAACAAATTTAAAATATTTTGAATGTTTTAGTCTTGTGCATAGTTTAATCCACGGCTCACGTGTCTTAAGTTGATGTAAACTGAAAATAATTGATGAAGTGGAGGTAACATTTAGTATACGTGAGAGTATTAGAAAACGCGGCATGCTCGAATCTAAGGTATAGCGTCAGCTTCAGATGCTATAACCTGTGTGAAAATTTCTAAGTACCAACAACAACATGAACAAAAATGAGTTTCTTCTTTGTTTATCTCGATCAATCACTCTTAAATGACTGCAAACTCCCATAGTATCTCATTATAAGAAAATTCTAAAGGCGACTTCACCGACCGAATGTCGCACTCTCTTTTCGTTTTTTTTTCGCTATCTTAAATTGAGGGAGTACAAACTTAATATAAAATTAACGAAAAGAGACTCGTTTGGTGAATCCGCCTTAACTACGCGAACGGTTTTATTTTCTCTTTAACCCTTTCGGTCCATAGTGACACCGGTGTTACAAGAATAATTTTTGCGATTTCTTAAAAACTATTCAATCCATTTTTATAAATTTAGGGTTTTTGGAAAGAAAAGAGAATTGATGGTTCTCTAATATCAATTAAAAAAATGTACAAATATTTTTTGGTAACGGTACTGTAGCGGATCAAAGTGAAAAAATTTTGTTTTTTTTTTTTTTACAAAGTTTGCCCCATATATGTTGTGGGAAAAACTATTTACTCAAACATGATTTCCCATATTTCTAAATTCTTGTTTACTTTTTTGGAAATACAAGTTTTGGTATGGGTCACCACCAGTTACCCTAAGATCTTCAATGAAAACTTTTTAAGAACTTTTTTACAATGAAGTGGGAATCCAAGAATGCGCATCTGGACTCGGTATTGGTCTATCGGTTGAAGTTTTCTTACGGTCAAGAAAGGGCGACCGGTGAAAAATTAATACTAAGTTACTTTGTCTATCTTTAAAAAATACCTAACAAAAATGTACAGAAAAAATTTATAAACAAGTCCCATTCAGGGCCACAGGGTCACTGGGGACCCATGAAATTTATGAAATTTCAGGCCTTCAGAGGCGCAAAATGTTATTTTGATCAAAAATTTTAATAAGAAATTGGAGACAGGCAATACAAATCTGGATACGGTTTAGCGCTATCTCCCCTGGTTTCCTTACGGTCGCGATAGGGTTAACACATGAAGTTTTTTTTAGCTGAATGACTCTTAGCTACAGGGTAGGCCATTTAAAGTGGAAGCATTTGACAACCCTATAACTTTTGGCAGCACAGTCAGATCGACTAATGACATACCTTGTTGGAAGCGTCAGTCGAAATTTATACCACGGAACAGTACACTCCATAAGAAGGCGCTGAAATTTTTCAGTTGAACATTCAAAATAACTTCTCAATTTTCTCGTACAGAAGTTATTTTGATCTTTTGAATCCGATTGTTCATTACAATGGTATAGATGAATTCTGGTTTCAAAAGACACCACACCACCTTACACAACTCATGCCACAATCGATTTTTTGAAGCCATTGTTCCCCGGATGGTTTACCATATATCCAAAAATGGTGCCACTGCGTTCGCCAGATTTTTTTTACACCGCCGGACTTTTCCCTCTAGGGCTTAACTTAAAGTCAAAGGTTTATATCAACAAGCCAAGGACCTTAGACGAACTTAAGGCCAACATCCGCCAGGAAATAGCCACCATATTGGCCGAATCTTTGGATAAAACGATGGAAAATGTCGAAAAAGAGAACATTTGGCCGTCAAGGCCAAAGGTGGCCATTTGCGCGATATCATTTTCTAAAAAGTTGCTGAAACAAATCTCCTTGAACCAAAGTAAATGATAATCCTAATGAACTACAAAATGCTTTTTTTTAATTTTTTTTTTTTTCAGAAACAAATGCTTCTTCTTTAATGGCCTACCCTGTAGATAAATGAAGGAGGACATTATAAATTTTTTAAAGGTTGCACTTTTCTCTGTCTGAAATCTGATCGGGTGTAGTTAGTAGGAAATCTGTTCTGAGTGAAGCGTTTTGAATGAGGATTGAGACAAGCTTTATACTTAATTGCGGAATAGAAATAACTAGCCATACTATTGAATTTACCATTGGCACCTCATATAGGTTACTTTTACAAAATTTTTAATCCATCTACTTTTATACGAATTGAACTCTTTTCTATTACAGAAAGATAAATTAAATTTGTTTAGAATATAGTTTCTAGTATCGAAGCAAATATCAACGATGGAATTAGAATAGAGAATCGCAGACGATGTTCGTTCGTCCACCCAAGCCACTATATGTAATTAAATTCAATTTAGTTTCCTCCTCTAGAAAGTAGCAAATATTTGCTAATGGTGCAACAAAACTAGTGCCATGACATTAGACGACGGTCATGTCCTGTAACAACGGATAATGTCCTTTGGGTATGTTTTGCTATACTACAAGAACACATACATTCACCAACACGTATGCATACACATACACACAAACACACGCATAAAAACACTATAAACATATAGTAAAATATGCAGCCAGTACTTTGGTATAATAAAATTACTTAAATAGTATGGCGTATATGGGATACACGTGTTTAATGTGAGAATGTATGTGTATGTGTGTGTAGTAAATTTTTGTGGTGCAATTGATGGTGTACTAAAAACCACAGCATAATTAAATTTTATAAATATTTTGGTATTTGTTTCTCGTTTTTTTTTTCCACTATGCTTGAATAAGTGAAAGAAATAAAAACACATTTTTTTCAACTATGTTTTAATGGATATTGGATAGGTGGTAAGTCTACTTGTTTTATTATTTTCTGAATTAATTTGCACATAAAGCTCTATTCCAATCTTTCCTCTCCTTTTATGGCACAACAGCCCATTGGAGAGCCTAGGCCAAACTTCTCGCATCCATTCATGTTGTGCGAGTTATATTTCTACACGAATGAGAGCTACAGTCTTATACTGAATCCAAACGGCGAGGTTGGAGGCTCGCTATTTCCAGCCAAGATTCGGTGCCATGTAGAAATGCAAAAAAATTTCTATATTTTGTTTAGGTTTTTTGTCTGTGTTGAGTATTGAACCCGGCACCCTGCACTCTAACCACTATGCCATTCTTTCAATTCACTTAAATTAAAAATTGGATTGCAATGATTGCAAATTGCATATCAAAAGAAAGTGCTTCAAGTACTTTGAAATTACTATTCAACTGACAATTAGTTAAAAAAAAGAACTCGAAAAATAAAACAACGGAAACGAAAGTATAAGAAACTAAAAGAATTCAAGACTGAGCAACTTAAAGTGGTAGAGCAAAATGAAGAATGTCTGCTACATGTGAAAGGCGTTATTGGGGATTTATTTGTGTTGCATCTTCTTCACTTCATGTTGTTTTTCTTTTTGAGCTTTCAGGTGTATGTCAGACAGAATGCACATTGAAAATTAATTTCTCTCTTCAAGTATAATTAAATTCTTTTTGAAAAGGAAGCAACAAAAAATAGAAAGAAAAATCTCAAATTTCATTGATGTTTTTGTTTTTTTTTTTACTTAATCAATATAAATACAAATAAAAAACTCCAACTAATGAGAAACATACTAAAGAAAAAAAAACCAATAAAATGTAATGAAATACAAATGTCTGAATGGGCAATGACCTTTGCTTATTTTTTTTTTAATCGTCACGCTTTAATGTTAAAATACACAAAAATTTGCTAACAATATTTATTTTAAGTTGTTAGAGTGAAGAAGCAGATGTAGTAGCAGCAGCAGCAGCAGCTACAGATACAAGATAGATTGCAGGCGCATAAATTTCATCAAAAGCACATAAGCAGATAAAAAAAAGTTTCTCAACTCAAGCACATTAAAAATAAAAGAAAAAGCAGCACATTCAAGGAAAAAAATAATAATAATGTTCAGAGGAGTAACAACAGAAAGAGCAATAGGTGGTAGCGGGGAAAAAGAACAGTAGCAGTTGAAGCAGAAATAGTACAAAAAAGTAAAAAGAAAAGGATATAGAAAGTTAAATCAATAAATAAAGCATAAAAGCAGTTATTCTGAGTAAGAAAAGCGCCAGAAACAAAAAAAAAAATACGCTTCAAAATGCTTTAGACTATGAGTTAAAAATGAAATGAGCTGCGCAGCTTGACTGCTGTCGCTACTAACCTCCTCTCGGTTTTTCACATAAAGAGCAAAAAAAGAGGGAGAGAGAGAGAGGGGTATCTTATAGATACTCGTACATCCTGCAGCCGCCAATAATGTCAACGTCATTAAATCAATGTTAAAAAGGTATTCAAGAGGAGTGTGTAGAAGAGAGAAGTGTAGAGAAAAGGAAGATGAGAGAAGAGACCTTAAGCATACGCTTTGAAGCAAGCATCACCAATACCACTACACAAAGATAAATAGCGCAAAGGCAAGGACGATCCAAACAGTAACAACAACAAAAATTTCTATGCTATACCAATATGACAACAACAATCGAAAGTTTATTGTCGTTGGTAGAGCATGTGGCATGTTAACGTTATCTTCATAGATGGAGTATAAACTGCAAGTTGACTATAAGCTGATCAGACTTTTGGCTTAAAGGAAAGTGTAAGCAGCAAGTTGAAGTGTATGCGTGTTGGTAAAAGTAGAAAGGACAACATTAAAAACGATGTCGATAGCAATGGAAGGACATTAACGTTGAACGATAGCATTGTAGACATTGAAAAACAGCAAAAATGAATTGGGCGGGTATGCAGAAAAAGAGAGCGAGCGAGAGAGAGACTAGGAATTTGTTAACCCTTTGACGCTCGAATTATATAATGGGGCTTGGGAGGAACATTTTGTTGTGGAATTATGATTACTTAGGTCTTCGACAATCATGACACCAAATTTTTTGCTTCTACATTGGTTTGTTTGTCCTTTATTAAAGGTTAAAAAACATAGCTATGAAGCTGTAGACAACCACTGGATGACTCATTTTCTCCAATTTTTAGATTTTCATATTCTCTTATCTTTTAGAAACATATCTGATAAAAAAATTCTGATTAGTAATAATTTAATGCAAAAATAGTGCAAAATATTTTACTAAAAATTTTTGCATTTAGGTTTTTTGCTAGACTTCAAAGACAAAACATTAAAAAAAAAAATTACTTAAGCAAGAAATTTCAAATATTCGGCAACTAGCAAAAGTGAAGAATACCCAATAAAACCGTATACAAATAGCGTTAATAGTAATATATGTTAAGCATTTTATTTACGCTACATAAAAGAGAATGTTGCATATACGCAACATTGGGTCTGAAAGAGTTAATGTTCTGCCGCTGCAGCTGGTACTATGGGGAGTATGAGTAACATAAAACTTTGGTTGTGTTCGAGTTAATTTTCAATTCAATTGAGATTTTTTACAAACCAGTGGAGTTTTTTATATGAATTTGATTAAATTATAAAGCGATGAATGCAGATTTAAGACATTTCAAATTTGATTTTTTTTTCTACCTTGCAAAACTTAAAGCAAAAAAATCATCAAAAAGTTCAATGAACTTTAAATGGTTGGCCAAAAATACTGAAAATTTAAACAAATATAAACAATGAAATTATCGATTGTTGTCGGCCTTGTGACGTTGCCGATGTTTTGAAAAAGAATAAGCAACGCGAAGAGAAGGGGGAGAAGGCTGTGCAAAAGGAAAACAAAACAATACTTGTAGACAAAACAAAATCCCTCCCCCACCCCCCAAAAAAAGGAAGCAAAGGTAGGGAATGGGAATGGGCACGGAAGGCAGTAGGCAACAGCCACTAGAAATATAATGAAAACCTTACAGTGGTGGAAGCCAGAAAATACAGCTAGAATACAAAGGTAGGTAGCAGGCAGATATATGATTTATGAGGTATAAATAAAAATGAATAAAGAGATACTTTTGGGGTATTATTGGTTGGCGGTATTATACAATTATATATATACCTGTTTAAGAAAAACAATTAGGTGGGGGTGTTTCAATACTCAAAAGAGACAAATAGTAATGTAAAATCAACTACAAGATTTTACTAGAAATGTTGTATAAACGATTGACGTTTGGTCGCCGTAGCCTGGTGATTAGTGTGTTGGATTGCTACGCAGAGGCGCCCGGGTTCATATCTCAGCACGCTCAAAATGAGAAAACAAAAATTTTTCTACACGGCACCACCTCTTGGCTGGCAATGGCAAACCTCCAAGATTAAAAAATGCCTATGAAAAGCTTTTCACTCTGCCGTTCGGATTCGGCATAAAACTGTAGGTCCCTTCCATTCGTGTATAAATATAACTCACACAGCATGAATGGATGCGAAAAGCTCGGCCTTGGCCTCTTCCAGGGGCTGTTGTGCTATAATAGTAGTAGTTGTAGTAGTATAAACGATTGACTATGAACCGTTTCAATGAAACATTTTCACATTTGAATATTGAACATTGTCAGCAACGCCAGTTCACGAGAGTGATCGACTTTTGTGATATTGAGATTTTGATCATTTCAAATTAAATTTTGTGGATACATCTACGTTCAAGAAGTTCATCTACCCATTAGTCGCTTTGATTTGCAATAAGACTTCAAAAACTCAAGATCATTAACTTCTTGGAATGTGTTTACAAGAAATGCTCAAAGTATCAATAAAAAAGTTCATTTTATGAGCAAATAAGTACAATGCAATTTTCTCGCTCGAATTCAAAAGTTAAACCAATTTGCATTTGGCGAAAGCGAAAATCAGAAAAAAAACAGAAAAATCGAAAAGCTAACAAAAATATAAAAACTCAACTTCACTTAATTTAAATGACATTTAAAAAGGGTACCCACTCATAAAAAATAATGAAAAGAAACCGAACGAAACGATTGAAAAAACTGACCGTTATCAAAGAAAAAAATAAAAACAAGAAGAATAAAGTTAAATAGAGAATCAGAGATGCAAACAGCAACATCATGATGTTGCTGCGACAGACAGACAAACGGACAGGTCAAAATTGTAAGGATTTATATTTGATCAGCAGCAGCAGCAGCAGCAGAAAATGTTGTTAATGGCCATTGACTTTTTATTTGTATGCAGTAGTACACAAAATACACACATACATATGTTTCAAAAAAAAAGGACATAAAAACACATACAAAGAATTCATGAACTCAAAACACACAAAGCTTGTTTAAATAATGAACCCACATTTTTTTTTTTTTCTTTTTGTTGCTTTGTTATTTTTATAATGGGTGATAAAAAACAAAAAACACCGTGCCAACACTTTAAACCATTTTTTAAAGTGAAATTTTGAAATTTTTGTGTTTTTTCTTAAATGTTTTCATTAATCAATATACAAAATTTCAACAGTTTCTGTCTCCTGCTTGTAATTGGTGTTAACGATTTTTGCGGTTAATGAATTGAATGAGTGAGAACCTTTTTTTTTCTATACACAGGTAACTAACGAACAGGCGAAAGGAAGCAGGCAGAGACAGACACAGGCAGTTTAAAATAAAACAGTTGAGACGGGTTCAATGACTTTTCAAACCTTTGAAAAATCAATAGAAATGCAAAGGAACAGAAAAGGGTAAAAGAAAGAAAGAAATGATTGCAGAAACAAAAAGCAAATTTAAATATATTTATGCTAAGAGCTAAGAGAATATATTAAAGAAACCAAAAATGTTTTAATTTTCTATATCGAAAAAGTGTGGGAACAAATTCAATTCATATTATGAAAGGTAGAAATGAACTTTTAAAACTTTACTTTAAAGACTTTCAACTTAAACTTTTTCAATATTAAAATAATAAAGGGAAATAAAACTTTGAACTTTATGGCACATGAAGAACATAAAAAAGAGCATAAAAAAACATGAAAAAGAGCAAAATTAAAGAATACATGCAAAAGAAAAAAAAAAAAATCCACTCGAAATCTCAAACATCAACACCATAATCAATAGCATTATACATCCACTAACTCGAGTTTATTGAGAAAGGATTTTGAAAAAAGGCAGTTATATATGCATTAGTGTCCGACCGAATATTCGGCTTCGGTTCTTCGGCTATTCGGCCTAAAATTGTACCTTCGACTTAGGCAAAAAATGGCCGAAGTATCGGCCGAAGCCGTAGATTATAAACATTTTATTTTATAATAATTTTTACTATAGATTGGCAGTAAAAATTTATACAAATAAATAAATGTGAAGTGGTTATATAAAGTATTTACATTACAATTTCTGTGTTATATTACAGCAGTCAAGCATATTTGAACTTTGAAACTAGTTTTTCTCAAAACCGCATTTTTCGAAATTGCTGCCCCAATATCTCCAAAACTAATGAAGTGATTGCGCTTAAATTTTTATCGTATTTTCAATGAATAAAATACTTCCAGTCATACTAGCCAGATAAAAAATTTAAATTTTTTATACAATATATTTAGTTATTTAAAAAAAATTGATAAAAAGTTTATTCAACAATAAAAACTTTTAGGCATTCAACTTTTTCGGCTTCATAAAACCACGCCCATTAAATTTTTTTTAGGGTTTTGAGATCAGATTTATGCTTTTTACATTAAAATTTAAATCCCAATTTTTTCTAAATCAATCAAAAATTTGGGAACTAGAGAGTTAATTCTGGTTCCGGCTACAGGTCTATCGATTCACTGATTCAGTCTTTGATTTTAGATAAGCAGAATCATGGCAGCTATCGGCCAACTTTTTTTTTGACACAGGTGTCGTTGAACGACAGTCGTTCTATAGATATATAGTCGATGTAACTTTATATTTTGACGTAAACAAATTTTTAAATGGTTCTTGAAATAAATAATATTTGTCAGCTCCTTCGACAGTGAACAGTTATTTAGTGTTACTGGTCAGCTTTTTATTTGGAGTACCTCCTATTTATATTTTTCTGTATATGTTTGCAAGTACATAGGTAGAAAAAATTTACTTTCAGATTAGATGAACACTAATATGCATACATGAGCATGCATATATGTATATTTTATGTTCATATAAGTACATGAATGAACGAATGTTCACTCATACTTTTTTTGAGTGTAACTGTCACTGATGGTGTGGGTAATGAAGAGGTAAGCGCTTTGCTGTTTGTAATACTACGTGCATTCATGAATTCAATGAAATTTCAAGCACACTGTTTGCATTTTTTGAATCGTGTTATATTTTTAGCATCTTTGATTCTTTATGTGCCATGTCTAAAAGGCAATTTTGGCAATTTTTTTGCACCCAAAAGAAAAAGTTAAAAAGTGAACGGGGAACAAAAAAAAAAATGGAATTTGGAAATGCATTGAAAAAAGGAAGCCTCTCAAAAAACAAAAAATATAAAATTATGAGCAGGTAATAAAACTTAAATTTTATGGAGAAGAAACATTTTTTTTTCTTTTTCTGTTAGCTTTTTATTGATTTTTTAAAGAACAACATTTATATTTCTTAAAAAGTATTGCATTCAAAAATTAATTAAAGCTAACACAGAAATACATAAAAATAAAATATAAACGAGGGTTATAAAACCATTTACTTTATATGTAGTTTTGCTAATTGCAATTTATACAGGCATTACTACTAACCACAGTAAAAGTGAAATTTATTTCTTAAGTAATTATTGTGTACAGGCAAGCAGGCAGGCAGCGCACACACACACACACACACACACAATTTACGATAAATAAAATTTATCAATTTGTAAAAAGAATTTCAAAGCACAAAATTCTATAACAAAAAAAAAAATTAAATAGTTCTCAAACCACCACATGTCAAAAGTTCATTCACCTATTGGGAATAGCTATAAAAACAAAAATAAAATAGCAATACAAGTAATAGCAAATAGCAACAGTAGCAATAGCAGCAGCTGTAGTTGTAGCTATAGTTATACAGAGCAAATATTGGGACAGCTGAAAAAAGGCGCAACAATTGTTGCATTAATAGATAACAAAAACAACAAGTAGTAAGCAAACAACAGCAGCAACAACCAACAAACAGCAAAATTGCTATTGCTACTATTGTTGTTGGTGGACATTTTGTTGCCGCCTATCAGCAACAGACAACCAGCAGTAAAACCTAAGCACAAACGACGAAAATAATAATAATTATGATTATTTGTTCCAGCACAAAACAACTGCATGTGTGTGTGTGTGTGTGTGTTTGTCTCGAACAAAGTACAAATAGAGTCTAGAAAAGCAGGCGGCAGCGTACGCGGTGGCGTATGCGGAATTGCAATTATGTCGCAACAAATAGAAACGCATAAACACACACATATGCAGTTGTATGCAACATATGCGTTTCTAATTTATTTTTATAATTGCATATATACATAAATACACGTTGTTGGTATATTTTAAAATATTGCAGAGTAATTTAAGCAGCAATCGTTGTTGCTGTTTGTGCTTTTGTTTCGTTTTTGTTCGCCTTAAGGAGGTGGGTGGTGTTGATGTGTAGCCCGCAATTACAATTACGAATACTACTCCATTGCGTCCGTGTATTATTGCCTGATTGCATTCATTCGATAAGACGACAACGTATGTATGTTGCTGTTGTATGCAATTGAGTTGTTGCTGCGATTGTAGGTACCAACCTACCTACCTACAATGCAGCAACACAACATATATGCATACATAAATGTAATTGCAGTTTTTAAATTGCTGCTGTTATTGATAACAACAATATATATACATTTCTATAGATAAGAATTAATTGCCAATAGTAGAAAGTGTTGCTTGTTTTTGATTACTATTAATTAGCGCACATTTGTAAGCGTTTACTTTGGTACTGATAAGAAACTGCAGCTTGCAAATTGTTTGAAAAGTTGAAATATTGCAGAGAAATTTGGAAGTGGAAATATTCATTGTAAGCATGTGTGCAGACAACCTCGATGGTCTAGTGAATAGTGCAGCAGACTTATACCCAAAAGGTTGCGGGTTCGATTCCCGTCTTGGTCTGGTGGTTAATTCTCATAACCTTCTTATATTTACTATCGATATGAAGTGTAGGCAATGGCAAAACCACATAGTGATAACAAATTGCTACACCGCCATTCGCAACCGGCGTTAAACTATAAGTGACACCATCGCCCCTGTGGTCTAGTGACAGCGTGCCAGACTATTGTTTCGGGAGACCTGAGTTCGGTTCTCGACTAGGGTATGGTTTCTTATCTATCCTTCTTTCTGTCTTTCTTTTATAACTTGGGGCTTTGGTAAAATAGATCTTATAGGCCACATTACCTGACTTTCGGGTTGTCCCATCCTTCAAATAATAACATGTGCGCAAAATTTTCAAAATTGGTTTACCGATTTGGGGAGTAGCGATTTTCCTCAAATTTATTGGGAGGGTTAAAATGGTGTATGGAACCGGCTATGCCAATTCTATTTAATGGTGCAATGGTTTGGTGAACAGCTTTTCAAAAAGAGACGCACAATAAGGGACTGGACAAGGCTCAAAAGACGGCACTAGTGTTGATCACAGATGCCTTAAGACACCGCCCCCCTCTTCTGTAGACCTCTTTGGACAGTAGACTGGAGCAATTGAAGCTTTGTTTGAACCTTTCGTGGGGGATTCTAAAAATTCTTTTGAAACTTTCCTTGTTATCTAAAAATGTTAGCTACACGCTCTCCAAACTTTACTTCGGCAATCAGGTCATAACTTCCATTCCTCCGACTTATAAAAACTACCCAGGTGAACCAGTTTATATCGATCTTAAAAACCAGACTAAGGTGAGATGGCTGAATGAAACTACAAGCACAATTGCTAAGCAGGCACTGGCGGATTCCACGAAGGTTAAATAAATACGTTTGTCAAAGGGGAATGGGATGAACACCCACGTGGTATTACAACGAGTTGTCTTTCCACCTAAGCTATGCTAATGAAAGGAAAGAATATTACAGATAGTTCCCTTGAAGAGAAATTGGTTGAAAGTCATCAAACTTTTATTCTTGAAGAAAAAAGTAATAAAAATGCTGAGTTATTTAAAAGTCTCCACCTTCTTGTGTTCATTCAAGAATATTTCCTAGAAATATCTTAAAGAAAACTGAAAAAATCTTGAGCCCAATGGAAATAATTTGCTTTATGCTTCGTCTTATTCCTTCAGGTCTGAAGACTATAGATTATAAACTATTAAAAACAATACAAAAAGAAAAAGGGATATGCCACACAAATCATTTTGACAATTTTCAGAAATTAATATAAATTATTTTTGTGTAGTATGCAATAAATTCCAAAATAAATTGCAATTACAACATACTCATACATAAATGGATGGTTGGATGGATGAATGAATGAATGAAGCGTGTGTGGGTGGCTTTAAAATTTAATTTCGTTGTACATACAAATATAGCATAGGCAAAAAGCAATAATAAATTTCACAGACATCACAGAAACAAGCAGCAGCAAACAGCAACAGCAATCGATCTAACCATTTGTCCATAACCATCAGCAACAACAGCGCGCATGCAGCAAAAACAGCAACGCAACAACAAACACCATTAAAAATTACAATTCGCTAGACAGACAGACACAGGTGAGTGTTGAGGGCAAACATTCGATGGCGTCACATAAAACAAAATACAAGACTCAGAAGACAAAACAACATCAAAAAAAACACAAAAAAAAAAAAAAACTGAGTTCACCAGCTACACAACAACTACGAAAAAGGTGTCTCCCCCCATGGGGCTACTTAAAATTGTTTTGCACAATTTGTTTTTCGTTATTGTTGTTGCTGGCTGCTATTGCCGCTGTACATATTTATTGGCAATTCATTTGTGTTTAAGTTTTTTTTTTTTTTTTTTTTTTGTACTCATGATGATAATGATGTTTAATGATTAAACATTATCATGATAATAATAGTAGGTACTCGAATACTAGTAGTTGTTTTATTTGTTAGTTGGCCAGCTATAGCGACAATACCGATAGCAGTGGCGCATGCGCGATTGACACTCATTCACGCCCCTCACTCAACTCGTTCACTCGCTTGCCGGCTTCTTATACATTTATTTAAAAAAGCTTATATTAAACCATAGAAAAATAAAGTCAAACAAAATCATTGAAAAACGCCACTAGTTACCAGCTGATTGTGTATTGTGAACGAGTGAGTATGAGTTGCCAAATGCAGCAAGCAAATAGCAGCAGCAGCAACAACAACGACAACAGGCAAACAAAGTTATCTATGTCGAAAAGTCAATGAACGCGGCATGAAATACTAATAGTAGTAGTTGAAGTAGATTGGCGCGACTGCAGTCACAGCCACAGCAACATATTGCAGTTGCCAATTGCTGCTGCGACGTCGTTGGTTTTGTATTTTTCATCGTTTTTTGTTCTGTTTGTACAATTGCAAATTTTTTTTTTTTATTTTTAATTTTTTTTTTTGTTGCACTTTTTTTTAACGTCCAACATTTATGTATGAGAAAATTGGCAGTTTGAATTGCTTTTATGATCGTGCTTGATATGACAGAAGAATGGTGATTGTTGTGATTATGATGGTGTGGTGTGTGCATGGGTTGGTATGTGGGTTGTACAATAATATTATAGACTATAAATGCTTCAAGTGGATTTGTGTAAATCTAAAGAAGAATAAGACAAATCGACATAAAATAAATGTGCAAAAATTTATAAATTATTATTATTATTATTAAAGTACAAATTGATAGAAAATTATATTTGCATGTGTTGCATCATTTTCATTCACTCTGTAATTATTTGGCAATTTTATGAAGCATATTTTTGGGCTGAATGTGAAATTCTTTCATTACATTTTACACCTATGTAAATTTACTCTCTCTCTCTCTCTCTCTCTTGCCTTGCAGTCGTACGTATACTTTTGGCAACTGAGAGCGAATCTAACAAAAACAAAATGAAAAACAAATATAAAAAAGAGCGCCAAATATTAACAGCAAGAAAAGAGCTTTCTTTCTCTCACTCACTCTCTATCTCTATGTGCAAGTATTCGATCAATATATTTGCCCCACCCTAACTTCAATTATTGTGCTCCCACTAAAATATATATGCATGTAAGCATACGCTCATACATTTTACTACTATCACAAAAGTTTTTCGTTTGGAAAAAAAAACAAAAACTATTTTCTTTTATTTTTGTTTCTTGTTGTTTGTTTGTATTTGCTTCGCTAATTGTTGTCATAGGTTAGTGAACGACAAAACGCAATAATAGCAGCAACAACAATAGCAATAATAACAGCGCCACGACGCGACGCCAAACGTCGACGTTTCTCAGAAAGCAAAAGTATTTGTCAGAATAATTGACAGCAATAGCAGCAAACAGCAGCGGCGCAACTTTTTTCTATAGTTATCTGTTATTTATTTTATTACTTATACTATATTATCAATTCAGAGGCAAATACAATGTAGCAGCAAAGTTAGATAAGGTACTCCACCCACCTCCCTTCAATTCCTTTTGCTTCTCAACTCTTAAGTTATTTGTAATTGAAATTAACAATATTTTTCTATGGTTAATGTTCAAGAATTGGAGGAGGTGGAGTAGTCTGGGAAGGCGGACAGGTCTGAGCAGGCGGTATAGCTGCTGCTATACAAATCAAATTGGTGTGACAGCTGTAAAATATTTATTTATTTATTATTATTATTATTTTTTTTTTTTGTCAATTCATTGCCAGAGAATTTAATTAAATAGAATAAATAAATATAAATGTGACAATTTTTTCATGTACCTACATAATTGTGTGCATAGATAAGAGTATTTATGTTATAATTGATTATTTAAACAATTAATGCAATTGTTGTAAAAAAAAAATTGTTTATGTTAAAGCTGACAGCTGCTTTTATTTATTAATATTGATTTAAAGTAGAGACTTGATGGATTTCTAGCTTGCAATTGGAATTTTTAAAGTTGGATGCCAAATCAGAACGGCATTTCTGATACTTCTTCTTCATGCTCTAACCATCAAAAACTTTATTTTGTATAATGCTTCTTAAACCCGAAATAAATTTTCGCAGTTTTCTTCCCCAGATAGATACACTAGCGGAGGATCCAAGGGAGAAATATTGGTGTATATGTAAAGAAATTCAATAACTTCAAAGCTCAAGATTCACTTTCATTCAAAGCAATAATTTTTGTTTGTACAATACATATACTTTGCCTGCGCCAGCCTTCATCTTATCAAGAAGTAGAAAAAAAACCCATTACAAATGCATACAAATGGACAAACACACACACATGCTCGAGTTGAGGCTGGTGACGAGGCATTTTCCCTAACTCAACTCAAACATCATTAGAAGAAAATATTAAATTAATATTAAAAAAAAAAGCCTCAAATTAAGTAGCACAAATTAAACACTTACGCGAGTACGACACAGCGAGAAGTACGAGTATAATATTTCTTATTTACATTCATTGCAAACACATAAACACTTAAATACATGCATATATGTAGACACACACAATAATTAGAATTCATGAGAGTGCGCTCGCGTATCTTTTACATATACATACACATACAAAAATATGATTGCATTGCACTCTATTTTGTTAGCAATGTACGCGGGGTTAGCGACCGCAAAACTATCTGACATTAGATTGCGATGGCGGCCAAACGACAACAGCCGCTGCAACAGCGACAAAAGCAAAAGCAGCAACAGCGACATCATACTGTGTATAAGTATGAGAGCACAAATTTATAATATTATTTATTTTAGTTTTGCTGCTGCTGCTGCTTGCTGCTAGCTTATGTGTGTGTATTGCCGCTTTGTAAGTTATATTGTTAGTTGTACTTCGAAAAAAGCACAGCAATAGCAGCAGCAGCAGCACAACTTGAATTTAGTTGTGATAGTTTGCACGTAGCCATTGCGGCGTTTGTTCGTTCGTTCGTTCATTCGTTCGTTATGACACATGGTGCCAAATTTGTGCACTGCACAGACAGATATACTACATATGTACATACAACTAGTTAGATAGATAGACACCACATAGAGTTACTTGGGCGAATGAACCATACAAATATGCAGGCATGTTGGCAGGCTATAGGGTTTTTTTTTTCAAATGTGGTTTTGAAACTAATATAATATTTATTATATAGGTGTGTGTGTGTGTGTGAGTGTGTTGGACGAATGGAGTGAGTTGAGAAAGAGAAGCTGCAAGCTTATCAAAGTTAAAGGTATTTTTATCTGCATAAAGAAGACAGCAACATTATTTACTTGCATTGCAAATAATATGTTTCAGCAACAATGTTGCAGTGTAATATTGATGATGCCAAAGTCTGAAAGAGAGTCAGAGAGGCACTGAGGTGCAAAGCGCAACCTAACTGTACTCACAAACGAAGTTCAATCGAGAACTAGTGTTTTTAAATCCGATTATCACCACAAAATATTGCGAAATAAACACACCTGACAGCACAATGGGATGATGATGCTGCTATTCCGTGACCACCTTTAATAACATTATTTAAAAAAATGTGACCATTATGAAATTTTTGATTGTATACAACAAAATTACTTATAGATTTGAAACAGTAGAGTAACGTTAAGATTCAAGATAACAACATTTTTGGGTTCATTTGTTTTTATCACCTGCAGGTCTAAGCATATCTCATACAATTCAATGCTGCGGCTCAGTATTGCTACAAAAAAATCTAATCATGTTTTGCCCAAAAATGTGACACAAGCGTGGCATCGCCGTTGCTGTCGTCATCGTACATGAAGAAATTTCACAAAACAAATCAATTTATTCTTCGTATATGGAAGCAGAAAATAAAAATATGTTGCAAGCAACAAAATCGCAAAGCCTTTTGGCATTTTCACACACACACTAAATATAGGAACAATTTTGCGAGGCAGACAAAAAAGAAAAAAAAAAACCTAAAAACACCCTGTAGGATGGACAGCAAAAGCGAGCGAGACACAGACAGACAACCGAGACCGGCACTACAGCTTACAAATATTGTTGCTGTTGTGATTAAGCTTGAAATGGTCGTAACTTTTTAGTTTAAAATTGAATGGTAGTTAAGGCAAAATACGAAAAAAAAAAAAATTCCCAAAAATATTTTGCAACAATTGCAGGCAGCATAGGCCACAAACAGACAAAGTGGCAGGCCAGACAGACTATCGCAGCAACAGTTGTTGCTGTGTGTATGCTAACAACGCGATCACTTTAAAGATGTTTGTTGGTTGTCACAACATGCGTTGGCGGTGTCAGAAAGTTGAACGAGCGTGCAAGCGATCGCGCCTCAAAAATGTTGCAAATTTGATAATTTGCTTTTGTCTGCATAGTTTTAAGAGTGTGGCAGGCAAATATTTTAACAGCGTTTTGAACAGAATCACACAAAAACCAAATATTGCTGTTAGATATAAAATTATTTATCCATTAAGAAAATAACAACAAAAAATTATCGCTGTAAAAAATTACAGCCAAATATTTAAAGCTTACTTTAAATTTATGTCTGCTGGGAATCGCACACACACATGCACATCTGTGGTCTAGAAAACTAAGTTAAAACACGAAAAAAGGTAGTTGGAACACATATTAAAACAACAAAAATGGAGTAATAAATATTTATGTAAATTTTTATGACTGTTCGTTGTTCTTTTTGTTTTTTTTTTCGCTATTTGCTGGCTAATAAATCTCTAATGTAGTATAGTCTAATATGTGTCTAAAGAAAAAGGTAATATCACTTTTACTGCCGATCCGGAAACGGTTATGGCTTTTATTATTAGCTGAAAACCACAAAGAAACACACACACATACACGCAAGCTATAGACAGAAACTCAAATACACACCTACTCAAAAAATCATTTAATTCAATTCAAGCTAATTTGAACATTTGTTTAACATTGACTGACGGGCAGGGGAGGAAGTCGGGATGAAATATAATAGTTTTAATCTCGAACTTTTGATCTTAAGCGGCATTTAGAAAAAAATTATATCTAGTATATAATTAACAGCAGCAACAGCAACAGCAGCAGCAGTGTGAGCAAATTAGGTATGCAAATTTTCTGGCGTTTTATTTTGGCTTTATATAGGTATGCAGTATCTAACCACATACATATATAGCAGGGAACAGGGATTATGCATAAATTAATAAAATATTAACAAAATTATTATGGTTTTTTTTTTCAGACTCACTTTTTAACGCCGTTTTTGGTAGGAAATAGACGACGAGACTCGTCATCATTTTATGTACGTGGGGATTATTCTATGAAAATGGTACAACGGAAATATCACAAATACACATACCTGGAATGAAAAGAAGAAAATTATATGTTAGAGATTGTTAATTGTATGTGTATGTATGTATGCGTTTCAAAAGAATAAATTAAATATTTATAGCTAAATAATGCAAATTAATTATTAAAACCTTTATTATATGTAATATATGTACATTTTCGAGTATTTAAGTGGCCTCTAACTATAAAGCCTCAGACTTTTTGCGTTTTAAATAAAACTATATATAACTTTTTCTATGCATTTGCATTAGTGATGAGCAAAAGAAAAATCTACGTACTTAAGCTTAAAATGTATTGCAAATGGGGAACATAACAAAAATTTTCCAGTGTACAATTTCAATTCATATCAACTAAAACAAAAAATACCTCATATCTACCTGCCATATTTCTCAGGGATGAAAGCCAACCAAAACTGGCAGCCGAGAATCACTGAACGCATAGTTTCGTTTTGATAATCTCCCAGTGCTATTCTTTCAGCAACATGTCTTGTATTAACTTAATAATAAAGTAACGTAATGTTCACTCGAGATAAATCAATGTTTCTGGAAAATACAAATATGCACATACGTAGCATAAAAAAATTCTAAAATCTAATGCAAATCTCTCATCTGTACTGCTGCATCCAAGAGATATTACTAATGAGTGCTATAAATCAAAAATAAGCAGCAACCAACAAAACATGAAGAAAACAAAAACACATAAACCAAAAGACATATTTATGCAATGTCATATGACATCAAAAGAGTGTAGTGCAGTGTATTCAGAAAAAGACTACATCACTATAAAACTAATCTGCTTCCACATGTACAGATACATAGCAAAGTATGTGCATTAAAGTTCTTTATAGTTCTAAATTTATTTTGCCATAATTTTGACTAATGTTTTTCACTATAAAAAAAAACTAACAGAAAACTGTGGAGAAAAAAAAAAGAGCTGGCTATCATTTATGCATACATCTGATATATAAAAACAAAATAAAAATAAAGAAGTCAAAAGAAAATTGCAGAGGCAAAGTCAAAGTCTGTCCAACATCTACGCATAGAGATTAGATACACTTCAAAGTGTAATGAAAATGATCATATATTGTTGCTTCTTCATCGTCGTCGTCGTCGTCGTCGCCGTTTATGCAATTCAATTGGACAATGTAAGAAACTCTATAAAAAATATAGAAAAATATTATGACTGACTTTCAAACTGATCATGATCATCATCATTACAATATAATCATTACAGTCATCATGATCACATGAATTTAGCTGCAGAGTACTTGAAACGAGAAAAAAAATAATGATCGTTGTTGTTGTTGCTGCGCGATCACGCGAGTGTAGCACGAGAGTAGCAACAAGCAAGCTGGCAAGCAAGTAGCAGTAGTAATTGTCAGTTGTATTAGAGTATGAAATAATCATGCGACAGACAACATTTACAACAGCAACAACAAATGCGCATGCATTTTAAAGATCATTGATCTTACTTAATGATTATGATCAGTAGCAAGCCAGTTGCAGTGAATACACAATATTTTTAGACTTAAATTCGAAGAAGTAATAGTCGGGGCAGCAGACTCGAGACACTGCAGCAATATTGCAATGATTGTTTGCAATTCTAGATAATATTTCATATATGATTATAATGTATGATATTAAGTATAATAATATGAATGAATAAAAGCAAGATTTATAAATAATCATGATCATCGGCCTTAGTTGTAACACAAAATATTAAATCGATTGACCAAAGAGCTACATAGTTACAATATGCATTCATAAAGAAGCAGTTAGTGTTTAATTTAATATCATAGTTTGTTTATACTAAATTTGTTTTTTTGCCAGCTTAAATCGACATGGTACCACAAACATGGCAACATTTTAAAAATACATCTGCTGCTGTTACTAAAACTGTATGCAATTGCATCCAGTTGATGACTCATAAACTAAACAGAAAAATGAAAAAAATGTAAAATGTAATGAAAACAAGAATGTCTAAATTAACTTTAATGTCTACATGTGTAGACAACACAAGTTTACACTCATATATCTACATATGTAACTAGTGTATGTAAACAAAACGCAATCGAGAGAAGCCAATGAATGGCAATGACCTAGAATATTTAAGTAATTTATATATAAAAAAAAAACAAAAAACTTTTCATCAACTTTTTAATACTAAAACACCAACTGTGGTAGTGTGGTGGCAACAACAATTCAACAATTTCGTTTGATTTACAAGCTATAATTATAATTTATTATTCAATTTCATTTTTTTTTTTGTAATGTAAATACATAACTTAAGAAAATTAAACGAAAATAACAAAAACGCCAATTTTGGTGTGGGCATAAATTTATTTATTTTACATACATACATACAAAGTTTCAAGTGCTAAAATCTTGTTGCATGCTCATAATTTGTTTGTTGTAAAAATTCTTATATTCGAAGTTACAAGTATAGACGACAGCAGACTAACTAATTTACCCACCTACCTTAACTATTCACAATAACTTATGCAGCAATTGTTTGTTGTTGCTGATGTTAATATCTTACATAAATGTGTTAATTATATTAATTACATAAACATTTAAAACTATATTATAAAAAATAACAACCAAATAGTAGCTTTTGCATTAATAAAGTTCATAGACTTTGAAATCAATGCTAGCAGAAAGCTGTGTGCGCTATAATCATATTGATAGCAAAATATCAAGTTGAGCTTAAGAGTCAAAAATAATCATTATTTTATCTTTATCTTAAATTATAAACTGCAGTTCTCAAGCCATCAAAGAATGTATGTGAATTTGATCGTGTTGATCCTTTATGTATAGATATTGAAGTAGATACCCTACGAGAAATGGAACCGGTTCTGGAACTGATCACGTGACTGGTTTTTAAATTTAGAAACCGGTTCCAGGTTGTGTTCTTTTGTATGAAATGAACAGGTAGGGGTAAATTGGCCCCAATAGATAACTTTGAACCGGACATGTCACCGGTTCAAAAGCATCAGTTTCAGTACCACTTCAAATATGCAAAAAAAAAAACAATTTTTTTTTTAATTATATTTATTAATTTATACTTATATTTTAATTTATTTTTTTTTTTAAATTAAAATTTATTTTGATGTAAGTTTTCAAGACTCAAACAGGTGGCTGCAGATTATCGAGCAACGCGCTTATCCACTGAGCCACATAAGCATTGTACGATTAACTTTGAACTAATATGAAAGACAAAACACAGAGTGACCCATTGCGTGAATTGAAAAAGAACCACTCTGTGTTATTACAAAAAAAAAAAAAAAAAATGTCTTCGCTTACACAGAGTGGTTACGATCCAAAATTTCACGCATAAAAATACTGAGTACAAAAGAAAACTTTGTCACCCAATTGTGTTGATTTTTGGTTTGATTATATTAAGAGGCTCGATTAGAAAAAATAATTTTGTTTTTTCTTTTTAAAGCATCAAACATCCGCTGGTTTTATTAACATTTTGCTGTGGTATAAATAACCATCTTTCATTTTCCCGAAAGTCATATTCTTCAAGAGATTCTGAAAAAAAAAATGTTTAACCTATTAAGTCGATTCTTTTTTTTTAAACGTCCAGCAAACATCTCGCCCCAAGTAGCCTTCCTTCCTTTAGCCCGCAACACATTATTTAATAGACACAAGCTTTTTGCCGAATTTTGTTTAGTCAGTTTTACATGAATTATTAGCATCGAAATTTGGTTCGGGGAACATTAATTTTGTTTTTTTTTCAAAAGCCCGCCATTTTGAAAAAATCTGTATGTTTTCCAAAAAAAACTTGTGTCTACTTGTGACCAACGCATAATGACCATTAATAATCTTTTTCAATTTTTGCATACAGACAATCTGGACCGGAGAAATCGTGCACACCGTTGGCCTTGAACGTTTTGGCAGAGGCGTGGTATAGGTCAATAAAGAAAGGGTCCATTTTCCACATCGACGAAAAATCGTATCTACAGAAGAAGAATGAACGAATCAATTAAAAACAAAGCATCCAAAAATCGTATGTGGTTCTTTTTCAATTAGGATAATACTGATTTTTAACTTGATGGAATTATTCCAGTTTTAATTTAAATAATTCCTGATTTGAATGCATAGATCTTCGGGTTGATTGTGTTAATTTTTTAATCTTTACTTTGATCGCGCTAATTTTTCATTTGTTTTTTTCGAACGGTTCGTATTGTTTTTGTTCTTATGGTTTTGAATATTATTTTTCCCTCAATTTAATTGAATTTGAAATCGATTTGATTGCTTTGGTCTTTAATTTGAATGTAATGCTGGTTTTTATTTATTTTGTTGTGTTGATTTGAATATTATAACTTTTGCTTTGATCATTCAAAATTTTCATTTGATCTTGGTGATTAAAATTAAATTTGTTGATAAGGCATGTATAAGAAAAAAAAATGCTCGACATTAACTTGTTATAAAAATTATATTTTTTAAACAAAAACAGAAATTCACACATCAATTGAAAGGTTATAATAGAAGAAAAATAAAAACTTTATTCATTTGGTTGATGCGTATGCGAAAGATCGCAACTTTGACTTAACTCCAGCCATTAAACGTTGCAGATCACTTCGGGACATTTCAGATGACACAGTAGTCCACTTTTTCTGCAGCTGTTTCTCATTTGTGACCACATGCTTCGTTTTTAGCAAATTTTCTTTTCATTATAGCCCAATATTTTTCGGCCTAAGTTCTGGGGCATTGGCATCTATTGGAACAATTTGTACCATGTCATTGCAGTTTTGCCGTAATGGCAAGTTGCCAAATCTGGCCAGAAGAGGACAGGAACCTTGTGAAAACGTACCATTGGCAGTAGACGTTTTTGTAAGCACTCTTCTACGTAAATTTTTTGGTTGATGGTGCCAGTAGTGACAAAAACTGCACTCTTCATGCCGCATTGGCAAATTGCTTGCCAAACCAAATATTTCTTCGCAAATTTGTCCAATTTCTTTAGCTTAAATTTAGGCGCAACATCACCTCTCTTGTTTGAAGTGTAAAATAGTTGACCAGGAAGCTGATTAAAGTCTGCTTTGACATACGTTTCGTCGTCCATGATCCTGCAATCAAAATTATGTACAATTTTGTCGTACAGCTTTCGTGCACGAGTTTTTGCTGTTGCATTTTTTTTTGTCATTCCGGTTCGGGGCTAGCGGAACTTTATACGTCTTAAGTCCTTTTACTCTGCATACTTTTTGAACATATCCGGGTGACATATGGACTTTTTTAGCAACATCTCTGATGGAAAGGCCTGGATTTCTTTGAAACAAGTTTTTCACTTTCTTTACTTTTTCCTCCGACCTTTCTACCTTTCGGTAGTTAGTCGTTCACTAAAGTTACCATAGATTTTGCAATTTCGTAATCTTTTGGCAATGTCTTTATGTGACATATGTGGAAAATCTTGATTTTTGCGCACAATTATATCGCGCGTGCTCGATTTCGATGAACTCATTTTGCGTAAAGTAAAAAAAAATCAGGAAAATAATGATGCAGACATGTAAAACGGAAGATTCTCTACAAATTAATAACAGTAACATTTGCTGTAACTGTCATATTTGAATTAATACAACATGTTTACTGCGACCAGTTTTTTTTTTTTTGTATACATACCTTCTCTGGCACTATCTTTGCTTCCACAAAACCAAATTGAGATGAAGGATCTTCGATCATCAATGACCCAAAATTATTTGCTCAGGATGTTTGGTTTCAATATGTTTAATTTTCATACGAAGGCTGAGGTAGATTTATATATTTATACTTAGGTGCTTTGATAGGGGTTTGGCTATCAAAGAGCATATCACTCTGAGGTTCTGAGGTTTAATTCCAATCGCTATCTACTGAAACACATTCAATAAAGCAATATATTCTGAGTCGAAAATTACAGTCAACAATTGAAATACAGTATCAAGTTATTTGAAACAATGTTGTGGTCATTGTACCAACGTCAATTATTATTTTAATTTTTTAAGTAATACATTAGCAATTCTAGCAACGCAATAACTCAATATTTTTTCATTTTTTTATTTCCAAATTTACAGCATCGTAAAAAACATATTTTTTTTATGGTAAAACAAAATTTTTAATTTTCTATGCGGCGCTATTAAGATTTATGTCATTTTATTGCCTGCTGCTGTCAATAATACTCAATGTTAATTGCCAATATAATAAGGTCTGAAATGTTAGTGCTTTTAAAATGGCACAAAACAAAAAAGCAAAAAACAATGCTAATGAGAACAAGGAAAAAATATTTTGTCCATGACAAAATTCAAAGCAAAAACGCAGCATAAATATTACAATTAATTTTTAAATATTTCATTGTTGTTGTTCCAGTGTGTCTCTATTATAATGACGATAACACCCACTTTTATTTATGACTCGATCTTGAAAAAAAAAAATATATATTCCACTTTATTAATAAATATTAGTTACAACTAAATTAAATATTGTTTCGAGAACTATAATTTTGAAGCTACTGCATAATTTTATGCATTGTTGATTGAAATTTTTTACAACAATTCACACTAATTTATTAACATCAGAGAGCAACAATGCAACAACATATGGTAGTTTATAATTTTTTACAAAATAAAGCATTTGCTTGCTTTGCTCTTACTGCGATGAATAAAGATGTGACTGTAATGTGACTACTGCTGAGATATTCAAAGTGGCATGATTATAGCTTCGAGGCAACAATATACAAATTTCTGGAGGTAGGTGGAACTATATATACTCATTTGCATCACTAATAAATACATCGTAATTTTATGTTAAATATTTAATAAATTTTATCATTGGAATTCAAAGTAGATTTTAAATGATGATAGAAAAGTAGATTTACAGCGAGTTATGCGGTTAGAAGATTCGAACTTTTAAAAGGAGATATAGAAAATAGAATTTTGGTTTTTCAGTTCATGATTTTATCTTAAATCCATCTCCTCCCCGTTTGGCTATTGTTTCCCAGGGAAACCAATCAGTCGGAAATAAACCAGTATCGATATTTGACCGGATTGATTTTTGATTGTATTTATCTTTGAATTGAAAACTACTACATCAAAATAATATTAATTACAGTTTTAATGGTGCCACCTTGATCAAAAAGTTCCCGGAATAAGTTAAGTTGGTATATCTGTTGTTGATATTCCCTCGTCATAGCTTGACATTTGCAAAAGTTACGTAGCCAAGAGTTATTAAATTGTATTGTATTAAATTTTGCGTAAAAAACGGATTTAATGGTGCACGAACGTTGGAAATGTTGGAAAAGTTTTTCGGCAACGATTCTCTAAAGAAAACGGTTGTTTACCAGTAGCACGAGCGGTTTAAAAGTGGTCGTGAGTCAATAGAAGATGATGAACGCAGTGGCAGACCATCGACATCGAAAACCGACGAAAACGTTGATAAAGTAAAAGAAATTTTGGTCAATAACCGCAAATTAACCATCAGAGAGTATTATTTGGGCATTATGAGACGTTTGCGTGAAGCAATTCGCCGAAAGAGACCAGAATTGTGGATAGAAAACTAGTGAATTTTACACCATTATAACGCACCGTCGCACACTGTCATCATTATTCGTAATTTTTTGACGAAAAATGCTACCGAATTCACCTGATTTGGCTCCCTGTGACTTTTTTCTGTTCAGTCGAGTTAAAAACCATTACGGCGAACGCGTTTCAGCAGCCGAGAGGAAGTAATAGAAAAATCGCAGGAAGCACTGATGGGCATACCGAAAACCGAATATAAAAAATGTATCGAGGATTGGATCAAGCGCTGGCATAAGTGTATTGCAGTCGATGGGGATTACTTTGAAAGGGACAATATAGATTTAGATGAATAAACTTGTATTTTTAATTTTCTGTATAAATTCCGGGAACTTTTTGATCAAGGTGCTATACAACTTTTCTCTAACTGTTGGGAGATCTTTTTAATTTACTTCTTTATTACATAGTAAATCTATCTATCAAAAAATATATGCCTCAAATCAATCTGGAAAATTAATATTAATTTATTACACGCATACAATTTGCAATCATCAAAAACATTATTATCATGATCAAGAATTATATCAACAACATGTGACCAACGAAGCGGAATTCATTTTCAAATAAACAACACAAGCAAATGTTGCTGATAGAATTTGCAAATTACAGCATGTTGTTGTATCATCATCATCATCGCCATCATCCTCAGAATGCCGCCAACGTCAATGTAATCATCATTGTCGTTGTCGTCGTCAACATCAGCAACAATACTCATCGTCAATGCAATAAAATAAAACAAGCAACAAAAACAAATATAAACGACACAAATATTTTATGCAATTAGTCAAATAGACAAATGGACAAACAGGCAGGCAGGCAGACAGACAGACGTACATGTAGAAAATGGACAAACATTTTGGGCTGCAGCAGCAACAATATATAGCGGAATACAAAAACAAAAAAATTCAAATATGCATTTGCAACAACAACAACAGCAACAGCAAACACAACGTGGCAGCAGCAAATGAACGAACGGCCAAGACCGAGTAATATAAGTGAATGAGAAGTTGCTGGCTTTTTTCTATTTCTATTATCGTCGAGTGCGTTGAACGACGTCGACAGTGCAATGAAATGAAAGAAAAAACAAAAGTAAACAAAAAAATACAGCAATACAGCAACAGAGCAACAACAAAACACAAAGACAAACAAAAAATTGTTACGCGAATTACGTTGTCCGCTGATAATAGCGTGCAATTGTTACCGCTACAGCCAGCCACTCATACTCACCTCGCCACTGTATGTCGCTATATTGCTGCTAGCTAGCTGCCGCCTGCTGCTGTGTAGTTGGTTAATAGAAATATGTGTGCGATAGGTCGCTTTGTCTGCCCGTTCGACCAAACGTCCACTCTGTTGACGCTAAGTTGTCAATGCTTTTTTGTATTATTTTTTTTTTCCTATTTCTATTTTCTAATTGCTGATTTGTGTTTGTTGTTGTTTCTATTTGCATTGTTGATGTTTTTGTGTTTTTTTTTGTGCAATTTCGTATTTTTATATATACATTCTGCTGTTGCTATTTTGTATTTGCAGTTTTACACAATTTGTTTGCTGTTGTTGCTTGTAAATGAAACAACAAAAAAGTTTAATGACCGCCTACAAGGCGCGCGCACACTTTTATTGCTCATCTTATTGCAACAGCAATTAAACAATTATTACTGTCTATTATTTTTGTTTAGTTATTTTCAGAATTATCTTCGCATTTTAGTCCAAACAATAAAAAATATTAAAAAAAATATTCTAACCACACTCAAGGAAAATACTGCAGAAAAGTTCATTAAGGGGGTGTCCTAAATTAAATGGTTAAAGAGAAGGGTTTTTTCGTGATCTTTTTCAGAAGGGGAAAAAAGAAATGAACCCATTGAATGAACTTTTAGGTATATTTTTATTTATATTCTAAGTATACAATTTTTTTTTTTTTTTTTTGACCATAAAATAATAAATTATAACAGATTAATTAGTCTTTTACATGAGCATCTTGTCGCTGCTGCCTTCAATCGGCGGGAAGGATCCAAGCTCGTAATTCTTGACAGAAACAAATAAAAAAAAAAATAAAAAAAAAACTTGAAGTGTTTTTTCTTCGCGGTGAATATAAACAAAATCGTGAATTCATAATTTTTCCTCGGGTTTACAAAAAAAAATTGTGTTAAAAAAAATAAATACTTTATGGAGCTATAAAAATTATTTAAATAGACTTTTTGACTAACTTTTTGGGTTCATTTAGAAGAGAATTCAAAATTGAAGAAAAAAAAAATCTTTGATTCGATTCAATAGGTCTGTTATTTTTTTTTTAGCTATCACGCCTGCTAATTTAGAAAACGCACTTCAAACGTTTCAATTGTGCCAAGAATCTGAGAAAACCAACCGCTGATGTGTCGCATTTTTGAAAATATTTAGAATTGGCTTCAGTAACTTTGAAAATATATATATATTCTTGAATGGTATATCTATCGGTTTAAGCCAGAGGAGCCCTCGGCCTATACACTCGGTGCACATTTGTTTGTTTTTGTAAAATTACTTAGGTATAGGCTGAGCATTTCTCATCTCTCTTCTTTGTCTATACCAAAATGCAAAACAACCACACTTTCGTATGCTTTGTTGGTCTTCAACTACGATTTTGTTGTTGTCTAACGTATGAATTTATAATCATACAGTTTATATGTATTGGTGTTGGGCACCCCTGATTTAGACAATACACAAAAAGAGAATTTTTTGGACCTTCTAATTCAAGACACCGCCTTAAAATTTGTACGTGAGATGTTCTCAATCCATGCATGAAATGAAATTAGTAAGAGAGAGTGAAAACAAAATACAGAAAATATTACAAAAACAAAAAACTGCAAGCACCACAGTTGCACATCTTCATAAATTTCGTGTGAGAGGAAAGCATTTCGTGTCATATAAAATAAAATAAAAGTTTAAAAAGAGAACTGTCATATGATAGGCTTATCTCCCAGATATGGTTAGATCCACGAAATAACTGCACAAAGTAACTTTGAGTCTCGGGTGTATTTCAGTCGAGTCAGAGAGAATTATAAACGATCCTAGAAACGAAAGGTGCCATATAATTGGCAAAAAGAGAAATAGAAAGAACCAATAAAAGAGATTCTGACTTACATCTGAGAGGCTGAGAGGAAAAGTGGTATAACTTATACGTTCAGAAAAAAGTAGAATAATTTTACTTAAGAGCAAAAGCAAAACGAAATATGTTCAGAGCAAAAGTGAAACGAAATATGTTCAGAGCAAAAGTGAAACGAAATATGTTCAGAGTGAAAACGGAACATGTTCTTGCTCTGAAAGAATTGTTATACCATTTTTGTTCTTGCTTTTAAGGCGTTTCATTTTCACTCTAAACCGTATTACTTATGCCATTCTTGCACTGACACTCTAAATTATTTCACTTTTACTCTTATATAAATTTTAGCCCACTTTTCCTCTCAGCCTGTCATCTAAATTTAAAATGGCAACATTGAAGCTCAAATCATAAATGTAAGTTCCTTTATTGATTTCTTTCAAACTTTCAAATTAAGCATTACATTCAACAAGAGGAACCAGAATCTTTTCATTAGCAATCTACTTAATCAAAGGGAAGATGCATTAGAATTTTGCAAAACAAAATGAAAATTCAAACTCAGGACATGAAAAGATTTAAAACTTTAACCAATAACATCAGTCAGCCAGCCAGGCCAACAACAGTTAAATTTGATGGCAACTAACTTTCTTGCCTGTTGCTGTATGTAATTAAACGAGAAGTAAGGAAAAAGTTTGCAATCATTTTAGTTTTGAGATAAAAGTAACAACAAAATGACGCGCCACAAAGCAAGTTCCGAACACGTTGCGCTATCCCTTCTATGATGCTGTCTCTGTACTAACACTTGATGAGAATTATAGATAATGATGTAGCTGAGAACGATGATGTTGTTGCACTGTTGACAATAATCACATAAGTGTGAGTAGTTGTGTATAAAGTTGTTAACAGCAACATTTGCTTAAATTGCTATATGATTATCTCATCTGCAACAAACAGAAAATTAACAAACAAAAAAAAAAGAAAAGGGAAAGAGAATATCAACATTTCCATGATTGCTGGATGTTGTTGACTGTTGCTGCTACTATTACTGGTTGCAACATTTGGGAAAAATAAGAAAAATAAGGAAATATTCGTAACCATAAAAAATTATAGTGCTGGACATCCGGTGGATAATTTTTGATGATTTGACGCAACTTGCACTATTTACACACACTAGGATTAGATGAAGTCTGTGCCATTCGTAGTTAAGTTACAAGAAAAAAAACAAATAAAATTGCTTTGAAATTATGTGCGCGTTTATGTGTGTGTGTGTGTGTGTGTGTGAAGTGCTCATACTAATGTTGGTGATGATGAAATTAATTGCAGTTCGAAAGAGTAAATGCCATTTAATTTCTTGTTTACTTTTATGACTTTGTTTATGTTTCTGGCGATTACATACATACATATGTGCTGCTAATGATTATTATGACATGACAATGACGATGTTGACGATGATAATTGTCTAGTTGTTGCTGAGTCGCCAAATGCGCTTATAATTGATAATACAAACGAGTAAGTAAAATTTTAAATGTTCTCAACATTTTATTGGCAATTAGCAATGAAGCTACAAATTATGGTACCACTTAACGATTTGAGTTTTAAGATGACAATAATTGGTAGCATGCAACATTTATTCAACTCAATGTGGGATGTTCAGAAAACTAGAAACTGGGATTTTCATATGTGATAAATGATATCAAGATATTAAGGAGTGAGATTGAAAAAATCTTAACACTCGTTTCACCTAATAATTTTTTTTGGGTGTAAAATTTTAAAATTTCTTTGATCTAGTTATCTTTGAAAAAATATGTCAGTTGTTATTTTTAATGACAAACATGTTGATTTATTGTGAGTTTGATCAGAATGAGTGAAGGAAAAGAAGAACGTCTTAAAATTATTAAAAATTTTCAAAAAAATCCAAATTGGTCTTACAAAAAATTGGCCAAAGAATTGAAGGTCTGCCTTCCAATGTTATTAAACAGTTTCAGGAGAATTTGACCATCGATAGGAAACCGGGTTCGGGTAGAAAACAAGGACCATATGATATTGGGAAAGCCAAGAAAATACAAAGCATATTGAAAAGATCTCCAAACAAATCTGGTAGAAAAGCTGCCCGGTTAGCCCAGAGCTCTGATTATTTGGTGCGAATAGTTAAAGCCAATGCAGGTTTGAAAACATACAAGGTCCAAAAAGTTCCAGACAGGAATGCAGCAAATAATTGAGACGCCAAAAGTAGGGCTCAGAAATTAAAATCGAATTTCATACAAAAATATTCATGTTGTATAATGGACGATGAAACGTATGAACTGGCAGATTTTACGCAGCTTCCGGGTCAAAATTTTTATGTTGCTGATGCTCGAGGAAAAGCAAACAAAATTTCCTAAAAAATTCCTGGTATGGCAAGCTATACGCAGTTGCGGCAAAAGAAGCAAGTCATTAGTTACAGTGGGCTCTATAAATACCGAAATATACATCAAAGAATGTTTGAAAAAAAGACTTCTTCCTTTCATAAGAGAGCACAATGTGTCCACATATTTTTAGGCCGATTTGGCATCATGTCACTATGGCAAGAAAGCTCTGGAGTGGTACCAAAGTAATAACATAGTTTTTGTACCAAGAGAGGCCAATTCTCCAAATTGTCCAGAGCTAAGACCAGTGGAGAGATATTGGGCTCTTGTGAAAAGAAACTTAAAGAGCACAAAAAAGATGTCCCAAAATATCGAAGATTTTAAAAGAGATGGGCAAACTGTTCCAAAAAGGTGTCTAAAACAACTATCAAATCTCTAATGGAAGGCTTACCAAAAAAGGTCCACGAGTCCATAAATAGTGGTTAGAACTATAAAGGTTATATTTTTCTGTAATTTGTAAAATATTATCAATTAAATAAAAAAAAATCAAAACTCTAAGATCAACCGTTTAAAAATTATTGAATTTTATATATGTTAAGATTTTTTCGATCTCACTCCTTATGCTGTTTCCTTCTAGCTTCTAGGAGCAATTCAAAGGAAGTTGAGTAAATGGGAATGAGATATGCTTCATTTCTGGTGCTTGATTGAAATCAACTGTTTCAGATCAGAAACGATCAGAAAATGTTGATAACAGTTTGCTCGTTTATACTCTCAACATTATACACCGCATAAATGAGAGAATGCAAATGAAATGTTTATATACAAGCCCGCATGTATACAGATTCATTTTTTAAACGATTGCACAATCTATTCATTCTTTTTTGTAAAAAAAAAAAAAGAGAAAAGTTTTTACTGAAAAACTTTAGAAAAATGTCAGCGAAATAAATATTAATTCCTTTTTTTTTTTGCTCAGTTTGTTTTTATCAGTAAAATAAAATCCATTTAAAATAACTCACGCTTTTTTGCATTTTTCCTATGAAAATTATTGTGCATGGATGGCATTTGGTCATCGCCATAGTTGCATTCATAATGCAACACATACAAAAGCACAAACATACACACACACACTCATATACTATACATTAGTACTACTTTACATTTATTTTTACGCAAATATTGTTACTAATACTATGCGAAAAACAATAATAAAAAAAAAAAAAAAAAAAAAAATAGTAAGAAGAGGGCAACAGAAAAGAAAAAAGTTATTATAGACTCATAAATAATATGTGTATGTGCGTGTGCATGTGCGTATGCATGTGTGTGTAAGCGTTTGCACTCACTCGCGCGTTTGAAACGCAGCAAAAGCCAAAGCAGGCAGCAACAGCAGCAGCAACGGCAATGATAGCGATGGAGGCAACACAACGGCGGCGTTGCGAGTCTCGCTGCGTGGCGGCTAGCATTGAATTGGAGCGATGAACTCTGAGCAGCGTTGGTTGGTGGTTTTTATTTTTTGCATTTGCATTTGCAGTGATGCGTTCCAATGCAGCCACACTCGCTACTGCTGCCGCTGTTAGCTGCATTTCGAATATTTCATTTCGTTGAAAGAGATTTGGTTATGTTGAAGGTGATGGTGGTGGTGGAGGTAGTTTTAAGAATGATGAGTGTTGGAGGTAGTAAAGTTCACAAAAATACATTTTTATTTTTTGGCACACACACAAATATGTAAACATATACATGCGTGAGTGTATGTGTGTGTGTTGACGCTTGTAACTTAGTTGCGCGACATCTTGCTCTCGGTTCGCAGTTTTTGGAAAATCGCCGCACCGAATTTATTTTTAATAGGTTTTTCTTCTTTTTTTTTTTTTTTGCAAAATTATATATTTCTAGAATATTGCTAGAAGAAAACTAATGCGTAATTCATAGTAAATAAAAATATTGCGCCTTAATTTAGAAATTTTTAACTACTACAATTTTTTTATTGCTTCCTTATTGTGAGTGAGCTGCACATAAATTTTCTAGAGCAATTAATTTAAAACCTGCAAAATGCAATTCTATTTTCGCTGCTGTTATTTAATACATTTTTTCAAGGTTTATTGATAACCGAGACTGAGAGGTTATTCAATTTAATTTTCGCGTAAAAAGTCACGCACTAAAAGCATAAAAAGCATATTGCCGTGGTTAGATGTTTTTAATATAAATAGCACAGATCTTCTCCATCCATATATATTCATGATATACATACATATATACTATAAAGTAGAATAACGATACAAACAACCAATGAAAAACAAGCAACAAAAACAACAGCAGCCGACATCAACAACAACTCATTAAATGCCAAACATAAAAATTCACAATTGAAATATTGTTGTGTAATTGTAAAATATTGTAAACAGCAAAGCAGCAACATTGTTGCCGATTTTATTATTAAAAACTTGATTTTGTTTTTAATGCTATTTTGTTTTTTTTTTCGTTTAAACAACAACATCAAACACCAACATTGTATTTGCATTGGTGTTGCTTTCTCAACGCTTCAGAGCACGCACAGAAAGTCAGTAAGAATCTCGCCAAATGTTAAGGGCAATTAATGTTTATTGCTTAAATATTGTTTTATATTTATTAATAAATTATCCTCGGTATTGATTGAGTGCATGTAGTACATACACAACACAAGTGCCTACCCCAACTAGTAACTACCTAACCTATCTATGCATCCACCTACTTTATTTATGCATGTACATAAATCTACAGCGTCTACACTCGAGTAAAAGTTATAATTGAATACTTTTTTTAAAAAAATTTTCATACAATAATGCCATAATGAGATTTATGAGAGTTAAATGTGTTTCAAGATAGTTTTTAAATCTATTAAGGTAATAATTAATTTTTCAGACTCTACTAGATTGCAATCAGAATAATTGGAAATTGAAAAACCTTACGATCTTCAATAATTCATATGAAAAAGATTGCATTCTCTTAAGCAAAGATTGAAAACTGAAAAACGAAACAATTTGAATCATATAACAATGATTGGGAAGTTTCAGCATCAATTTCAATCATTCATACGTATGAACAACATTGCATTCTTTTAACCAAATCGAAAAAATTGAGAAAGTAAAAGCATACAAGTTCCAACCATACAAAAGAAGGAATAAACAGCAAACGCATGCATTCCCAATCAAACCACAAATGATTGGGAATTGCAAAATATAAAAGTTGCAGTCACTCATATATATGAAAAATATTGTATTCTTTTAACAAAATCGAAAAGATTGAGAAAGTAAAACGATACAAGCTCCAATCATACATAAGAAGGAATAAAAAGCAAACGCATGCATTCCCAATCAAGCCACAAATGATTGGGAATTGGAAAACATAAAAGTTGCAGTGACTCATATATATGAAAAATATTGTATTCTTTTAACCAAATCGAAAAAATTGAGCAAGTACAAGCATACAAGTTCCAACCATACAAAAGAAGGAATAAACAGCAAACGCATGCATTCCCAATCCAACCACAAATGATTGGGAATTGCAAAATATAAAAATTGCAGTCACTCATATATATGAAAAATATTGTATTCTTTTAACCAAATCGAAAAAATTGAGAAAGTAAAAGCATACAAGTTCTAATCATACAAAAGAAGGAATAAACAGCAAACGCATGCATTCCCAATCCAACCACAAATGATTGGGAATTGAAAAATATAAAAATTGCAGTCATTCATATATATGAAAAATATTGTATTCTTTTAACCAAATCGAAAAAATTGAGAAAGTAAAAGCATACAAGTTCCAATCATACAAAAGAAGGAATAAACAGCAAACGCATGCATTCCCAATCCACCCACAAATGATTGGGAATTGCAAAATATAAAAATTGCATTCATTCATATATATGAAAAATATTGTATTCTTTTAACCAAATCGAAAAAATTTAGAAAGTAAAAGCATACAAGTTCCAATCATACTGAAAAAAGAATAAAAATTACGAGTAATTGGGAATTAGGTTAGGTTAGGTTGGAGTGGCTGTCGAGAGACACACTTAGGCCTGAACGGCCCATTGTGAAACCACATAGTTGGACCTACAGTTTAACGCCGATTCCGAACGGCGGAGTGGCAATTTTTTATCGGCTTGGTGGTTTTGCCATTGCCAACCAATGTGTGTACTTGTACACTATCTTATAATTCTCATACACTTCATATTGATAGTGAGTGAATATAAGAAAATAATGAAAATTAACCACCAGACGAAGACGGGAATCGAACCCGAACCTCCCAGATGAAAGTCTAGTGCACTATCTACTAGGCTATCGATGTCGTCAATTGGGAATTAGGTTAGGTTAGGTGACCTAACCTAACCTAAAGGGAATTCTAATTAAAGATATGAAAAAAATGCATTCAATTAATTCACAATAATTGAAATTTTTACGTTTACGAATTCTCTCATCATTCATTGTGATTTATTTGGGAGATTACAATATTTTTCATACCTATAATTAAGATTGTTTTTGTAAAAATTAAAAAGACTACAATCTCTACATTACAAAAATTTTCTCTCTAATTTACTGGATTATCTGGTTGAACCCCTAATCTAAGATTAAATTAAACAATGAAATAGGTGCTCGTCTCAAATGCATTTCGAAAACTAAAATATGAAAATTAAAATTAAAGACAAATTCTTAAGGAAACATAATGCAAAAGCACAAATTTTAGGTCACATTTACTAAAACTTTCGGTGAAGCCTACAAAAAAAAAGGAAATACTCACACAATATTCAAGTAAAACAAGACACAATTATTCTTTCATTTTATGATTTTATGCAAATTTTCACAGATTTATTAGTAACCAAAAACAGAAAAAAGTGCAAAAGAGAAATCGTCATAAACTATGTTAAAAAAAAAAAAAAAAAATATAAGATTTTATTGAATTCAATTAAAGTTTTTGTGAATGTGAATGTGTACTGCATTTACGAAGAACAACAGTACACAAAACAAAAATGCATATCAGGCACACGCAAACTGCCAGCAACAATTTTTCTGCATAAATTTGAATATCGAAATAAAAATCAAAAAAATATAGGTAAGTAATAAAATAAAAGCTCAAAATAAAAGTAACAAATATAAGTATGGTAAAATAAGTTAAGTTTTGGTTAAGGTAAAATGTCATGCTCACATATTAAAAATTCGTTACGCAGCATTTGCTGGAGCTGCTGAATTTCCAGAGTAGCAGCAGCAACAGCAAATGCAAACGAATTGCGACTGACTTGCAGCAAGTGACTGGATTTTTGGCATTCTCTGCAGCACGTGATTTTAACTGATTTCATTTTATTTCCTTTCGAAATACAAAAATGCAAAAAAAAAATACAAAAAAAAACAAAAAAAAAAAATGTTTAAGTGAAATTCAATTTTCATGAATTTCTGTTTTAAAAATGTGTTTCGGTTTGTTAACTTTATTTTTCTTGTTGTTGTCGATTTGCTCTCCTCTCTACTACTAACTACTATTATGGTCGTACTACTGAATGAAGAAAAAAAAATAATACAAAAAAAAAAAAAACGCGCGTGACAGTCGAAAATCTGATTCAATTTGGTGATAAATAAAATTATTACATGCCCAAAACAGACGAGGACTGCAACTCCGATATTGTCCATTATGTCGCTGTTTGTTTGTTGTTGTTGTCATTGTTGTTTGTTGCTACTTTTGACTTTCTTGCTTTTGTTTTTGGTTGCTCAATTGTTTTGTGTTTTGGTTTTGTTTTAGCTGAAGTGCACATGCATCTTTGAAATATCAATGGCAATTGGGTGATTTATATGTTTTTCAGATAACATTATTTATTTTTTCTTTGCTTTATTTTTGTGTTTTGAAATTAAAGATAATTTTGCTAAAAAGATTTAGGGTTTTTAAAATCGATAAAAAAAAGCAGACGTTTTTCGTTCAACAGAAAATAAACAAAGACATAAGTCTGCAATTGTAAAAGAAATGCAATAATTTCTCTATTTAATGCTCATATTTGAAATAAATGAAGTAAAATTATTGTAAATTATATAATTAAGTGCTCCGCAAAGAGAAGAGAATTTGTGGAATTTTACTGTAAGAGAAAAAAGCCTTTCTGAAATTCAAAATAAGGAAGATTAGAGTCCTAATCCAAAGCCCTGTTGGAAAGTCTGAGCCACAGGGATTTATTGTAGAATCAGAACAGTAAAGTGCATTTTCATCTATCTGGATATCTTCATGGGTAAGGAAGGAACATTTAATTTTGAATGAAGCCCTAACTTATTTTTGAAATATTTCCCAAAGTTTTATGTCGTTTGGTCGGGTTCAACAAATAACTAGAAAGTGTGGAAAAACACTCCGTAAAAGTTACGGTGATTTTTTCGCTGCCTTTTAAATAGCTGTTTTTAAACACGGTATAACGCCCCAACTAACTAGAGAATTAGGTTGAACTGAACCTTGAGCATCGGTTAAATCAATTTTCTTTGCATCAATCCGAACACAAAATATAAAAGCTTTCTCTCAAGCCTAAGTAGCGTAAACGACTGCAACTTATGCCTGCAGTTAAAGATTTCTATCCAGATTTATTAGGAAATTAAATTGTCTATGTACAATTTCTGACGAAAAGAAACTTTCGAATTGTACAATTTTTGTGTTGTTTATTTTTGTGGACAGCTTTCAGTTGAAGATTTTAAAGTAAATGATAATGAAATGAATAAACACAAACATATTTCTAAATAATAAATTTCCAGAAATTGTGCATGCACAAAACACAACACAAGAGATTTAAATTATCTTTAACTCTTTCACTTAACTAGTGATAGACAGACTTAATTATATAAATAAACTAATGCATAAGTAAAAAAAAATGATAACCAAAAGGAGATAACTAGAAAACCTATAGAGCTATAGTTAGGGAGTGAAGCAACTAAGGTCTTGTTTGCACGTGCCTGAAAATTTTTCACAAAAATATAATTTTATTCCCACCGAAATGTGAAAAATATTCAAAATTATATAGAATTTTGTATGCTTAACACGCTTGTGTGTAAAAGAGGAGCAGACAGAAGATAGCAGCAGGCAGCAGCAACTTTAGCAATTCATATAAATTTCTTTTCATAGGAAAACACTAAATAAAAAGTTGTAGTTTTTTTTTTTTTTTTTTTTTTTTTGGTTATATATTTTTGGCTGCCAAAAAACATACAACAGCAACAATGCAACAGCAGAAGCATCAATGCAATACAAGAAAATTTTTGAAAATTAATTATGTCACATTATGTAATGTGATAAGATTTCTTGTTGTCGTTTTTCTTCCCTTTTCTTTTTCTTTTTTTTTCTTTTTTTTTTTGTTTTTGGGGTATTCTTCTGTAAAATAATATACATCAGCAAGCAGCCAGACCGTATAACATTATGGTACAAAAAGCAGCAGTTGAAGCAAACTTATTTCAGGTAACAATGCCAAGATTATGGAATCAGAGACACAGAGATGCTAGCTAGCCATACAAAAAATCATCAAAACAACAACAGCGTAAATCTATCTGTCTGTTCATATATAGAGTTTTAAAACACAAAGGACAGCAGAGAATGATGAAGAAATCGCTCGAGCACGATTTATTTTTTTCTTGTTTTCTTAAGAGGAAAGAAGTTTTTTTTTTTTTTTTTTTTGGGTGGGCTACTGAAAACGTGATTTCATTTAAATTTTTTTTTTTTTTTTAAATATAATTCTTTCATTTTTCTTCCTTTTCTAGAGTAAATTCAATACTGCCAAAGCGTTAATTCAATAAATATATTAGTAATATAATACGTTGTTAACCGCTGCAGCAACAGAGACCAACCAAACGACCGCAGCAGGTAGAAAAAAAAATTATTATTTTCGCCAATTTAATGACAATCAGAGGCTGCAGTAGCAGCAGAGAATGAAAGCAAAAGGTTCGAGTTGAGGTGTGTTGTATTTTTTTTTTTCCTTTCAGGTTCATTTTGTAATTTATATTTTCATTGCTGAAAATCATGATTATTATTGCATGGCAGGCTATTGTTTCCTACACAGAGAATACGAAAAAGAAGAAGAGGACTCGCAATCGGTTGAATGGTCAGTACTACTGACGCTCCACATGCATTTAAAAGGTTTCTTTGCATGAAACTGTCACTTAAAAGTTTATAATGCGACAAAAACAAAAATAAATAAATAAAAAAATTAAAAGCATTTCACTAAAATTCCAGTGTTGTACAGAAAGTTTAGCGCACCATGTTTGCCTTGCCGATTTACCGATTAAATCAACTGAATTATCGAAGTTGCTCTTCTGCTTTGTTGCCATGTAATTTGCTATTAGAGAATTAGCAACCCATATTTGTTGATGCGAGCTTACGAACTTTTAACAACTTTGTTTGTTAAAACTATGAATTACTAAAAATTGTCAAAGTTTAAATTTCTGGTTTGCCTGGAGAGTTTTAAATGTTTAGTAACTCAAATTTGTTAATGCGAGTTTAGAAATTTCTAACAAATTTGTTTGCTAAAACTATGATTATCAAAATTGTCAAAGTTTGTGTTTTTGATTTACCAAAATAAAACTTGGGTAAAATTGTGCTTTAGTCACTTTTTTTAATAAAATAGCTAAAAAAAATTTTTTTTTTCAAAAACGGGTCTTCTGATTACAAAATAGGCGGGGGAGATCGCAAATGTCTTTGTTTATTATTATTCTTATCATTAGATGCATTCATCCATTTTATTGTGTTATTTTGTTAACCGACACTTTTCAACACACTGATTCATTGATGTTGCTTGTTTGAAACATCACCCCAAACAAAAAAAAAAAAAAAAGGGAAAAATTGCTCCCATACAGTTGGAACTATGGCCCCAAATTTTCATGTTGTTGTAAATAATAGAATATTTTGGGGCGATTTTTCACTTTTGCTTTGGGGCTATTTTTCCTAGGGCCATATTTCATAGAGCCAAAAGTGCCCAAACCAGGCATACAATAAAACGCTTAATTGTGTCACCCTGTAACACTCTTTAGTTATTGCGTGTTTCATTTCAAATAGAACAATATAATTTTTTTTCATTTTTATTAAGCACGCATTTCCTTTTCAAGACTTGTATTTTTTAAAGATTTTTGGTCAGTTTTTATTGTCGAAACTGTGTTTTTTCGATGACAACAAACGCGTATTTCCACAGTGAAGTGAATTATTAGTGATAGTGGAGTGATAACTAGTGCAATTATTCATAAAACAACATAAAATCAGAGTAGGTCTGAACGAATTTTGAATTTTTTAAATTGCATTTTTTTTTAATATTGGGAGTATGAATGTATAAACTCGTAATTGTGACTAACTTCATATCTATCATACGCGCCATTTTTTTGACATTGACAGCTATTCTATCTCGAAGAGCGCCAAAAATACTATAAGAATTGATCTGTCAAATAATTTTCATAATTTTACAAAAGTGTTTTACTATAGCTGAAAATGACGAATTTCGTGCCAACAAAACAACATTTGCGGGAAGTTTTAATTTGCTTCTTCCATTTAAAGAAAAACGCAACTGAAGCACATCGTTTACTCACTGAAGCTTATCCTGACTGTGCTATAGACGTTAGAATGTGTCAGGTGTGGTATGCCCGTTTCAAAAGTGGTGATTTTGATGTTGAAGACAGGGAACGTTCAGGCGGCCCGAAAAAGTTCGAAGATGAAGAATTGAAGGCATTACTCGAAGAAAATTCATGTCAAACGCAACAAGAACTTGCAGAATCTTTAGGAGTTGATCAATCAACCATTTCTAAATGATTAAAAGCATTGGGAATGATTCAAAAGCAAGGAAATTAGGTGCCGTACAAATTGAAGCCGAGAGACGTCGAACGACGATTTTTCACATGTGAACTGCTGATTGAACGACAGAAAAGGGGTTTCTGCATCGTACTGTGACTGGCGATGAAAAGTGGATACGTTACGATAACCCAAAGCGTAAAAAATCATGGGGACCGCCCGCACATGCATCAACATCAACGGCAAAGCCGAACATCCATGGATCCAAGCTCATGCTGTGTATTTGGTGGGATATGAAAGGTGTCGTGTATTATGAGCTGTTGAAATCGAATGAAACGATCACTGGCGACCGCTACCGACTACAATTAATGCGTTTGAGCCGAGCATTAAAGGATAAGAGGCCAGAATATGAGAATAGACACGACGAAGTAAGTAAAAACATACTTGGAAACGCTGAAATGGGAAGTGCTACCCCACCCGCCGTATTCTCGAGACATTGCTCCTTCTGATTACCACTTGTTCCGATCGATGACACATGGCCTGGCTGAACAGCACTTCCGTTCTTTCGAAGAACTCAAAAAATGGGTCGATTCGTGCATAGCCTCAAAAGATGAGGAGTTCTTTCGACGCGGAATCCGTATGCTACCAGAAAGATGGGAAAAGGTTGTAGCTAACGATGGACAATACCTTAAAGAATAATTTATAGTCACTTTTTCACAATAAATTTCCAAATTACGAAAAAAATACGAGTTTATACATTCATACTCCCAATAAATAATGAAAATTTGCGATCTCCCCCGCCTATTTTGTAATCAGAAGATCGAAATACACCCATTTTTGAAAGAAAACATTTTATAGCTATTTTATTACAAAAAGTGACTAAAGCACAATTTTACCAAAATTTGAACCGTATTTGCTATTGTCAGTTTATAAATTTTTAATGAAATATTTTTGACAAAATTTTAACTTCTGTCTGATCAACATAGCAAACCAGTCTTTTAGGTTAACAAACCGTAGTTGCTATTGCTAACTTACGAAGTTTTGTTTACCAAATTAATTTTATTAATATTAATTTATTGCTTAGTTTTTTTTTTTATTTAATCCTAAATAAGTGTTCATTTATACAGGAATTAAATTTTTATTGCAATTATCATTTCTATGGCATACCTTATTTCCACTACTACTCCAGCAACAACAAAATACTAAAACCAACCCCTCCTTTCCAATTTCAAAAAAAAAAAAAAACAATTAATGTGTTCTCTTAAGTATTTTTAATGGGTTTAGAAATTAATTTCAACAATGAATAGCATTGCTTGCGAAGACTTAAATTCAGTTATAATTTACGCACAAATTACTAAAACTAGAAAGACATGACAACTTTATTTTTATGAATAGCAAAAAAGTGAAGTATTAAATCCTTTTCTGCTTCTTAAGAGCCCAGCCCAAAAACCAAGCAAGAAAATCCACTTGAAATTATTTCAAAATTTTTATGGTCGAATAAATTTAGCAGTGGATTTGATAATGAAATTAAAATGTTTTGGCGTGTTGTATACGCATTTTTGGGTTAAGAACTTATGCAGAAAAAAGCGTAAAAGGAATTTAATCTTTTTTTTTTTTTTTTGTTTAGATAATTCTACATAAATGTGCACATTAATTGATAAAAGAAAAAAAGCAACAGAGACACAAAAAATAGAGAAAGCATATTAATGATTATAAAAGAATTTATTGTTGCTATGCAAATAAAAGGCATCAAAAAATAATGTTAATAATTATGGCAAAAGCAGCAACCCTTTTCCTTCTTCCTACCTTAACAACGAAGCTTTGCACTTGAAAAAACTTGCTACTTTTTAAGCATGAGAAATTTTTGTAGCAGTTGCATTGAAGTATTAAAATTCGAGTGTAATTGAGATACAAATTTGTATAGGATTAAAATTTTAATTGAAATCGTATCCTTCCACACAAAGACTAAAATTTTCGAATCTTTTTGCTTCATTTTCTCAACATAATTTATGACAAAAATTGCATTCGCACAGGAAAAAAAAAAAAAAAAAAGTGCATAATCGTAAATTAATGTAGTTTTCTTTTGAACCGCAAGGTTTGTTTTTTTTTCATGCATTCATTATGACTTTTTTGATTTTGTTTTGGTTTTTTGCCTTTCTGGAGTTTTCATAAATTTGTGCATAATTTAAGCCAGAGACTTAAACGCTCTTCTGTGCAAAAACACAACGTTAATGATTTTGCTTTTGGCGGAGAAATAAAATAATACGTTTTTAATTACATGGTGTAATTTTTTGTATTTCAGGCATGCATTTTTTATGAGTAGTTAATCATTTACAGTTTGTCAGAAGAATTGATGATGAGTTTTAAATGTTTAAAGTGTTGGCTAAAATCACATTTCATCTTTTCTGTTTCCTCCTCTTGAAGAAGAATTATTATTTAAAAAAAAAAAAAGAACTCATAAAACACTTTCACCATAACTATTGAGTGTAGAATTTAACGTTTCTGTGTATGCAGCAAATGCATAATGCAGTAAAAAGAATCAGAGAGACAGTATTGTTGCTTGTTTCATTGAATGTCTCCTAGATGTCGCTTAAAATATGTATGCGACAACTAAAAATCTGTGAACATGCTAAGAAGCATTTGCAAAATAACTACCCTCTTCTACAACTACACCAATCAAAGGGAAAAGAGAAAAAGAGAGAGTGGAAAAAATTCTATTATTATGCAGTGGCGGATTTACTTACCGGCATTCCAAAATTCGTCGTAACAGTTGGGAATCCTTAGAGGCTTTTTACGATTTACGGACCCATGAATTTTGAATTCGGGAACAACATTTCATTCAACTCCAGTTTAATTTCAGAATACAAACGCTACGAATTCATAACTGTTCCGACGGATTTTGAAAAAGGAGTGTGATTAAAATTAAACTGTGTCCCAAAAACTTATGTTTTGTTCAGCAAAGAATAAAAACTTTTTAAAATTAAAAAGAAATCTTTGTCAAGGAGCCGAAAATCCATAATGAAACAGACAAGGGTTTGGGAACACACCACACCTGTTTTGAAATCTGATTTTCTTCATAACTCGAAATTCCAATATTAAAAAAATATGCATTTGTAAAGAAGCGTTCAAAATTAGTATTCCAGCACCTAGTAGTGGGTTCAAAAAAACAATTTCACCTAGGCCCCTCTGCATTACACCGGCCTACCGCCTGAAAACGCTACTGCTCTTCACTGTTGCTATCACTTAATGCACATACATACCGATGCAACAACACATAAAATTGCAATTTAAATCCATTTCAGTTTTGCATGAATTTGTTATGCAAAGTAAATAAAATATATAAAAAAAAAAAAAAAAAAGAAAAGAGCAAATATTTCTTGATATTTTTCCATAGTTGTCACAATCACAGCGGAGCGAGCAGAGAATTGCAAGCAAATGCTGCTGTCATTTGCATCAACTCAAAATGCACTTTATCAAAGACTAATCTTGAAAAGTGAATGAGATACAGAAAAACACACACAAACATACATAAAACCAAAAGTAAAAAGAAAATGTAACCCCCTCTGGCAACAACAACAACAATAACAGCAAAACTAAAGCTGGCAAATGTACACAGAATTTTCCCTTTTCTTTCTTTTTGTTTTTTTTTTTTGTTTTGCTTTGCATTTTTGAATAAAAATTGAGTTGAGAGTAAAAGTCATGCAAACAAAATTTACACTTAAAAGAATTTTCTAAAATGTTTATACATATGTACAAATACTCGAGTACAACTTTAGCAATATTTTTTCTATAGCAATAACAACAACTTTTGATGAAGTGTATACATTTGTTGTTGCTGACATTTTTCAAAAAAAAAAAAAAAAAAAAAAGCAAAAATTTATTATTGTGGCTTGCTGATGTGAAATGGAAAGAAGCCAGGATGCAGCAGTGCCAAGAAAATGCAGCAGCCGCGTAGGGGGGAGTCAGTCAGGCAGTAAGCTCAACTGCGAGGAGACTTCGTTGCTGAATGTGTTTATTTGTATAGTATAACTCTAAAAAGCTGGTCAGCTTCATTTTCTTTTATCTGCTGCGTGAAAGTGGGTGGAGTGAGTGGCGGCAGCAACGACGACGTGCATGTCAGTCAGTCAGTCGGTAAGTGAATGAGTAAAGAAAGAAAAAAAAGCGAAACTTTTGCCACAGAGTTATGCAAAAAAAAAAAAAAAAAATACGAGCAATTTTTCATAGATTTATCTATGGAAATTTAAATTCATATTTTCTTTGCAGCAACTCAAACTGATGTGCTTCAATTTACTTGATGATTTTTACATACATAAAAATTATTTAGATTGTTGTAACTTTTTCTTCTTTTTCCTTATAGTTTGTACTTTTCTATTACTTTTCCTGTTATTCTTCTTTGATGCATAATACATATAAAAGCGAAAAGACATCGTTGAAGAAATTGTATCTTTAAGTTTATAAATTGTGCTACGTTTTTTGCATTACAATTGAAATAAGTATTTTTTCCCTTTTTTTAGAGGAAACAGAGGAAAGAAAATATAGATAGATAAGGTTTATGAATAATTCTTATGTTGAACTTTCACTATTATTCTACACATTTACTATATACAAAGATAAATGTTTTATTTTTTTAAGGAAATATTAAAGAATCACTTGTTTTACAAAGGAATCGCTCTACCTTACAAATATGTGAGTTTAAAAATCATATACAGGACACAAAGCACGACCATGTCCTCTAAAGACTTTGAGAATACAGTAAAAGATAGCTAAGAAGACTTTAAATGCGGTCTTTTTATTCTACTAAACGAAAATAGTAGTGAAAAACTCTTCAAGGCATGTCAGCGAAACCCTCGGAGAAAATATTAAAATGGAGCATAGGAGTCTTTGGAAACAGTCCTCATTCCACTGTAGAAAAATTAGAGATTAAAAATCAATATAGAAGACACTTGGCATGACCAAGTCACCGAACGGATTTGAGAACATATTATAAGACAGCTTAGGAGACATTGAATATAGTCCCGAATTCTCGAAAAAATAATGGGAATTTAAAAATCATATACAAGAAAACTCCTGCGTTGTGTAGTACTGCTCAAACAAGGATGCCCATTTTCACCCCTTCTCTTCTCAATATTACTAGACGAAGCTATGGCAAACGTATGCTCCGAAAAAAGTGGCAGAACATGGAGTCCCATCCGTCAACTCGAAGACTTAGACTTCGCAGATGATATATGTCTATTCTCACACAAGCTCAGTGCCATGCAAGCGAAAACTGACCATGTGATCAGAGCAGCACGCAAAGAGGGCCTTGAAGTCAACATCATGTAAATTAGCACGTCACGGCACGTCAGCAATCAGGGGCAGATACAAGGGGGAACAGGGGGAAATTTCTCCTCCCAAAAGATTTTCAAACACTTAAAAATTTAATAACTTAAACAGGCAAAAAGGTGAACATAATTAGTTACTGTTGCTTTTAGTTATTACGATTTACTTTCAATTATAAGAATAATGAATAATCTTGCTCATTAAACCACTTTCGTTCTCTATGGAAATGTGCTGAAATAATAGAGATACCTAAACCAAATAAACCTGAAAACTCAGTGCCCTCATATAGACCTATAAGTTTGCTGGCAATATTCTCGAAAATATTCGAAGTAGTAGATTGCTAATAATACAAGAAAATAAGAATATATGGTAGTTCCGAATCACCAATCGTCATAAGCACGGTACTCCTGAGCAATATCATCAATATTGTCACTGACTCTCTGGAACGCAAAAAATATTGATGTGCCATATTTTTGGACATTCAAGAAGCGTTTGAAAAAGTTTGGTATCAAGGGCTGTTATACAAATTAAAAAATTTACTTCCAATTTTTTTTTATTTGGTCTTAAAGTCTTATCATTCTATGTCAAAGTAAGTACCACAGGGCAGTGTTGTGGGTCCTGCTCTTTATTCGATTTTTACCTGCGACTTGCCTGAAACTGATGGTGTTACTATAGCTACTTATCCAGACGATACTGCCATTTTAGTGTCAAATTAATCTTCTACAGAGCTGCTAATCTAGTTCAGAAAAAGCTCGACGACGTTCAACAATGGTTACTTCATGGATGAGTGCTTGACTGGAGTTCCATCTGCCTCAGGTTCGAATCCCAGATGGAATTAAATTCTTAATTAATTAATTAATTCTTCGGTGATTTAGTTCTTAAATACGTGACTCAAGTACCAGTTCAACGGGTTCTATTCTCAGGAGGTAGAGAATTGAATCCATAAAAAAAAAAAATTAAATTATAGGTTTCGGGTCGATATAAAGAAAATGCCAGATGGGAAAGAGAAAATTTTAATACCGGATAGGAATCAGCGACCTTAAATTATTCTTAAAATTCTACTAATGCTCGACCCATTATAAACTAATCTAAAACCGAAAACTGAATAAATGTATCCTGTTGTTATATTTTCCACGATTCTTTACCTTGGAAATAGATCATAGAAATTGTGAAATGCTTTGCTACAAGAACAGGGTTTCCCCAAAATGCCCAAAATGCATAACGTACCAGAAAGTTTTCACATGGCCATACCTTTAAAATTGTTAGTTATCGAAATTTATGAATAAGCAACAAAAAAACACATATACGAACGAGAAAAAAAACGCTCCAGCCTGCGTTTTGGTTCATATGGAGAATTTTTATTTACCCCCCTCCCCCCCAAAAATGTTTCCTGTATCCGCCACTGTCACAATCGAAGGTCAGTCAGTGTAGACAAATTCTGCTATCTAGGCAACATGATGACCACAAACGGTGGAGCAGAGAAGATATAAACAAAAGACTCAACAAAGCCAGAGTTGTGATTGGAAGATTACAGCCAATATAGAGGAGTTTGTATACTTCCAGAGGAACAAAAATCCTCGAAGAATATATTCAACGCATGTGTAAAGTCAATTCTCACATATGGAAGTGAAAACTGGTTAATTTCAAACAACATCACACAGAAACTATAAGTTTTAAGAAATAAGTTAATAAGAAATAAGGATTTTTGAATCCTTGCAAACGAAGAACCAATATTAACGCATATAAAGAGAAGCATTACAAGATTTGCGCTTGAATAGAAGCCACAAGGAAGCAGACGTCGTGGGCGACTAAAGAATATTTAGAAACGTTCCATACATCTAGAACAAGCAGATAAAAACACAACATGGCAAAACGTGACAATGACTGCACAAAACAATATCAGATGGAAATGCTCAGTAGAAACCCTAAGCTCTCAAAAAAAATAGATGGAGAAAAAAAAAAAAAACGCAAGAAGACACACAGCATGATCATGCCATCTAAAATGTTTATAAGTAAAAAAAAAACTTGTCATCACAAATATTTTTCGTCTTCAATGACTTCATGTTCATTTAGGGAAGCATCTCTAATTTTTTGCATACAAATGAATTCAGCGTTTGATTATGGTACTAAAAATTTTGTATTATTACAAAACTTTTGCTTTCATTTTATTTAATTTTTTCCGAATATTTGACTCATGATGTTGATGCTTTGACTTTTCACAAAAATTATTTACTTTTATATCTGGTTCTTTCCACATAAAATATGTTTGAAATTTTATGCTGTCAACTTTTGCTTTAGTGCATACATACGAGTACAAATTACTCTAAATTACCTCTGTACCCAAATGCTGAATAAAAAATAAAAAAACTTTTGCTGTCGTATTGTCTAGCATTTTATTTACAGCAAACAGAAAAACGCATATAACTCTGCTTAATGAAAACGTTTTGTTTATTCGTTTCTTTTTTTTTTGTATTTTTAACATTTTTAGTTTGAAAGTTATAAAAACAAATAGAGCATATTGCCGTCAAAAAATGGCAACAACAACAGCAATAAAAACAAATAAAGAACACAAAAATAGCAACATCAACACTCCTAGTGCTAACTAGTGCTACACAACAAAACACTGACAATAACTTATGCTATTGGCCATCAAAAAAAAAGTGCTTAAAACTTTATTACCAACTCCTTTTTTGGTGTACTGCTGTAGCTTTGTTCAGTTGCAAAAAATTAGAAATTCTTAGCAGCTCTTGATCTATCTATACATACATAAGTTTCATATGTTGGTAGGTACCTGCGACATTGGGTACCTTAATTTTAGTACAGACAAATTACCTTTACTCTGCTTCACTCATTCTTACACTACTACAATTTTCTAGTACCTAGTACCTCTGTAGTATTTTTGTGTAAAATTGCATTTACTTTTCGAGATACTTTATTGTCATTTTATTACAGCGTCATTTTGGACGCTAAAAACTACAATACATTTTATTTTTTTATTTTTTGTTTATTTTTCTTTTTTGCATTTTTATTACATATTTGTTTTGTTATACAATGAACGAACGGCACAGAAAAGTGTAAGTGTGACACAAAAGGTGTTTGAGGTGAATAAACCGTTTGACATTTGCGACATGACAGTAAAATGTGGGTGGGGGGGGGGGGGGGGGGGTGGGGGGTAATATGAATCTAGTAGTACAAAAAAGAAAATCTTTAAATTTAAAAAATCAAGTCAATTTATAATTTTCTTCAGTTTTCTAGTCAAGTAGACAAATTGTCTGATTTGTTCAACGAATACGAAACCGTCACTCTGAATCGCTCATAAAAAGGTTAGAGTTTGAAACGTAATTTTGTTCTTTTATTTCGTTATATTTTCTGTGGATTTATTTTCCAAGTCGCAGTACACTCTACGTAGTCTCCAATTTATGACATTTTTCTGTTTCATTTTCACTACTCTTGCTATGAATTTCTCAATATTGATTTTATTATTGAATTATGTACATACGATTTTCTGCCTCGTAGTCATTGGTTTTTCTTAATGGTTAATAATTTTTATAACTTCGTGACTCACTCAGTCAGTCGCTCATGTGTAAATATGTGTACCTACTTCATTCATGAAACTTCCTTCATAAAAACTTTATAGTTTTCTTTTGCGCATTAGAAAAGCATCGAAGAAAACTACGCATTACAAAAATTCATAAAAATTACTGCGCAGGTTTATTTTTCTTTACACAAAAACCTTGAGCTACATACCAACTTTATTTTTTCTTCATAACTTCATATGTATGTATATAGGTGTATGAATATTTAGAAAGAAACTCACTTAGGGGAGGATTTTGCCTTTTAATAAATATGAATATGAAGGTAGATACACATAAATTATTTCACACATGTTGGTTCTGTATTTAAGTCAAGTCAAAAAATTACGCACGAAGAAATTAAAAAGTACGCAAGAACATACAAAAAAAAAAAAAAAAAAAAAAAAATTAAAAACGTGCAAAAAATACTCCCCTTTTTTTTAAAAAAAAAAAAAAAGTATTCATTTATTTGAGCATTTGCTACTGCTTCAAAGCTTTTTTTTGTGTACTTTTGTATGTACGAGTTATATGTGCATATTTACAAAGAAGATTAAGGCAAAGCAAAAATTACGTCCCTTCTTTCCATCTACTTATGCATGTACATAGCGACCTAACGGCATTTATTTACTTTTCTACCTATATACTAAAAGCTGTAACTCTTATGCTATATGAGTATATATTTATGGACAACTCTTTTTCGCTTACATTTTTTTGCATGTAAAATTGTTACTAGGTGAAATTTTTACACCATCTTGCATTTGTTTTAAGGGTGTTTATTTCCGGCTTTTTAAGCTAATAATAAAACTCCGCCTTTTGTAATTTATGCACATGTTTCTTTCAAGTTTTCTTCTTTTTTTTTTTATGTCTAAATGGACATGGTCGAAACAAAAAATTTCAAATTAGCTTCTGCAGGCGCATAACATCAGTAAGCTGCTTTGGCAGTCCAAAAGCAGCAACAGTAGTTAAATTCTAAATATTTGCAGCACTTTGGAAGTGTTGAAGCGTTCTCTCATTTTTGTTTTTTGCAATTATTTTATAGCAATTTCAATTTTGCAACAACCCTAACATCCTTTTTCGCACATGTCCCGGTTTTATTGTATTATTTGCTATTGTCCCTCTCCTGCTTATTTAAATAATGTCCAGCTTTTTTTTGTTTTTTTTTTTTTGCTAGCTGCTGCTGCCCTTCTCAGCTTCGCTTCATTACAATCAGATATGACATGTCACATGAGGTTTGATGCAAGCGCCGCGTGTTTACCGCCTCACCCTTAGATTTTTTGGTGTTGCAATTTTTTATTCTAAACTGTACCAAAAAACACAATTGAGTTTTTTGAATTAAAAAATGTAATAAAATAAATATGCAAAAATATTTGCAAAATGTTTTAATTAAATGCAAATTATCATAATTTTAACAAGATTTTTGTGTGTAAATATTGAAGCGTTGCAACTGTCGCTAATTGCTGTTGTAAATGCTAATTACGAATTTAATTTTTTTTGTTTTTTTTTTTTTTGGATTGGGCATCAAATATGTTTAAATTTAAAATAAAATTTTTAAAACTCCTTGCTGTTGACATTTTGTTGGTTAAATTTATCGTCAGAAACATGCATACATAGGTACTTCTCTATTAAAATATGCATATGTATATAAACATGACTAAAATACACAAAGAACTCTAAGAACTGACAGGCTGAGAGGAAAAGCGGGCTAAAATTTATATAAGAGCAAAAGTGAAATAATTTAGTGTGTCAGTGCAAGAATGGCATAAGTAATACGGTTTAGAGTTAAAATGAAACGCCTTAAAAGTAAGTGCAAAAATGGTATAGCAATTCTTTCAGAGCAAGAACAGCACAGTTTTTTATTCCGTTTTCGCTCTGAACATATTTCGTTTTACTTTTGCTCTGAACATATTTCGTTTTGCTTTTGCTCTTAAGTAAAATTATTGCACTTTTTTCTGAACGTAGAAGTTATACCACTTTTCCTCTCAGCCTCTCAACTATGCCTAATTTCTTGACAAAATATCTAGCAGCATGTTGGGTGATGACGACTTAAGAACCTTTTTCACCAGCAAACCAGAGATCAATTTAAATAGAAAGGCTGCATATTTTGGATCAGTTCCTAGATGAACATAATATTTTACTAAGCTAAATTTTCAAAGCTAGCTACTTGCTACTGACATTTTGCAGGTTAAGTTTTTTGTCAGAAACATGTCTAAAAGTGAGAGAATTGAACAGTGCCTAATCTCTTGACAAAATATTTAGCTGCATGCTGAGTGATGACGACTTGAGAACGTTTTGCATCGACAAAGCACAGATACATTAAATCGAAAAAGCTCCCTAAGTATTTCAGATAAGTATTAATTCCTAGATGAATAAAATATTTTACTAAACTAAATTCTAACTCTTCGCACGTTAAGTAACTCTTCGTCGGAAACATGCATCTAATTTATATATGACAATAAGCATTTGCATATAAACATGTCTCAAAGTGATAGAACTGAACGGAACACTGCACTAATGCCTGGTTTTCACTATGTCAAAAATTCAATCAAATTTGCCAGCATGTTGGCAATTTCACAAGGGAAAAACTTTTTTTCTCTCTCTTTGACATGGTGAAAACGAGGCATAAGAACTATGCCTAATCGTTTAACAAAATATTTAGCTGCATGTTGAGTGATGACGACTTGAGAAAGTTTTTCATCGGCAAAGCACACATACATTAAATCGAAAGAGCTACGCAAGTATTTAAGATCAATACTAATTCCTAGAGGAATAAAATAAACCACATTCTAACTCTTGCCGATGACATTTTGTAGGTTAAATTTGTCGTCGGGAACATGCATATATTATATGAAAATATAAACATGCCTCAAAACGAGCGTTCTGAACCCAACATAGAAAATTATACACAATCTGTGGACAAAATATTTATCAGCATGTTGAAAAATGACAACTTAAGCACCTTTCCTACCAGTAGAAAGCAGAAATACGTTTAAATACTCTTCATAAACATTTCGTTTTTATTATGTAGTCACATTTTATTATTCACAACTATTTCGGACCCCAGACAGACACTAATAAACATTAATGCACTCATATTTTCTAGTAGGGGTTTCTAGTTTTTGGCAACTTCTAGCCATAGGAAATAAGAAATACACACAAGTTTTTATTATCAAAAAATTTTACAAAAATACTTTTTGCATGCAGTTTTTACTACACACCACAAGTAATTGAATTAGTTTTTATGAGTTTTTCTTTACATAATTCTCATGCACACAAATTTATTCTCTTTATTTTCTCGATGACCCTTTTCTACAATATATGGAGGTTAGATGCTGTTGTTGGCAGCTACTATTGCCATTGCAACCGCGTTTATGTTAAGTTATATATTTGCATATACATATGTATTTATGAATGACACATGTGGAATTTGCGGCATTTTTATGATTTGACAGTTTGTCGGTTCGTGTTGGTTGTATCGTAAATATTTTTATAGTTTTATATAGTATATATACAAGATTTTTTCTTATTTTTAGTTATCTCATATGAGATCTTTACTTACTATATACAGTGAGTGTGGTATTAAAGTGGTGCCACATTCATATGTAGGATGAAGTGAATAATACATACCTGAAAGAGAAAAAACAAAAAGAAATAAATCTTTAATAAAGTTGAAACGGAAATTATCTTTAAGAAACTATAAATGAGTTTTTAAATGAAAACTACATACATATAAGTATAACTAGCTATATGCTATTTACGTTCCACTGTCTAGAAAATGTTGCAACCAATAATCAACAACATAAATTTCATGTTGCAGACGCACAAATTATGAAACTTGTATTATTTTCTTTGCTTTATACTCATCTCACATTCATTGCTTGCACACACACAACTCGTTTTGGGAAATAAAACAAATGCCAGTAGAGAAAAAAAGCAAAAAAAAATAAAGTTGAATGCAAAAGCGAAAGTTCTAATCCACAAAGACGGTCACAAAAGTTTTTCATTGGGGGTGCTGTGAAAATGTTCTATCTGTGACTTGATATTACTTAGAATTTATTTCTTGATAATAACGCAAAAACTTCAAACACTTATCTTAAGCTTCTATCCCTCCTATGAAACATACAAAAGGACACCCATGCATATTTTACTAGCTATTGTAGTTAGATACACACAATAGTAAAGTACCATAGACTATAGAAAATAAAAGGTAAAACTCAAATGCAATTTTCTATTCTATTATTTTCAGATTATGGTCTCCAAAGCACCAGTGAGAGCGCAGAACACAGCAAGGTGCACAAAAAAAAAAAATAAAAAAAACTGAAAAACGTTCGTTGTTGTTGACCTGAGGGAAGGCACATTGGTAATACGTTTATGCTGCCAAGAGGAGCTAGCAAAAACAAACCAAAAAGGCAAAATAATAAATTGTAAAATGAAGCGCGTGGTTAGAAATAAAAAGAAAGGAATGCAAGAATGAAAAGTTCGGGAAGAAAAACGCTATTTTTAACGCCCCATTTGTGGTGCATTCTTCAGAAAAATACAATAATAGTAGGGGGTAGAGAAAATAACGAAACTGAAAGCGTTAAGCGTTTGAAATAAAGCACAAAAGACCAAAAAAAAAAAAAGTAGTAGTGCCAGCAATAATAGCATATAACTTGGCGCATTTCCTATTTTATGAGCTACAAATAAAAATCGTAGTAGTAAAATATATAGCAGTAACAACAACAAGAAAAAATAACATAGACATAATCAAAGCAAAAAAAGAAACTACGACATAAGCGCGAAAAAATAAATTGGCAAAAAAAAAAAGCATGTAGTGTGTAGAAGTACAAAACTAACGAAAAAAAAAGAAAAGAACAGCAGCAGACAAAAATCGGAAAAAGTACTTTTTTTTTGGCAAAACAAGCACTTCCTACTGCTTTTTTTTTCTCACGCTCTTCGTATTTGTAAGTCTGTGTGTTTTAGTGCAAGTGTAAATTTTTCGTCTGTAAAAATTGTGCAAAAAAAAAAAAACTAAAATGGAACTAAAGGGAAAGCTGAAAGACTCAAGTGTATTTTGTCTGCGTTTCAACTTGACATCGACATTTTCGTGCATGAACACACATACGCACACATAACATTTTATAGATACATATGTATGCACATGTATGTATATGAGTGTTGTATGTATGTATGTATATATTTGAAACCGGAAAATAAATAATGCAATGAACAAGTGCCAAAGTATTTCCTGAAACTGCAACCGGAAATGCAGAAGTATATCCATATGTATATTCGTATGTTGTTGCTAAGGGTAGTAATGAACATAAAAAACTTAAATTAAACTAAGAAGTGAAGCAGTGTATGTAATAAAGGAGTAAAAGAATATGGAAGAAAAAGTAAAGGAAGCGGCGTAGCAGCAGATGTGTTGAAAGGAAAATTGATAAGAAAAAAAGTTCAGCTAATTAGTGTAGTCATTTAATGAAATTGTTTGAAATTAGTAGTAAATAAACTATGTAAAATTTTTCAAGAGAAAAAAATGTAGGTACCATTTTTTAGTTTTTCTTTTTTAATAGTAGCATACTTTAAGGCGTACTAAAACTGTTATGAAATGTAGGAAATCTTGTCTTCTGTTGCAAATTGGGTGTGGTGGCAGGCAGCTAAGAAATAGTACTACTTCTTTCATTTTTTTAAATAGTAACATACTTTCAGGCGCCCTCAAATATAATAAGTAGAAATTATCAATTGGAGCTTAAAGTTTTCATAGCAAAAAAAAAATGGTGGCAAGCTTTAATGGAACACGTACATAGAGCAATTAGTTGCTTAAAAAGAAGCATACTTTAAGGCGATTTAAAAATTTTATAAACATTTTGGATTGCATTTGTTGCCGCTATTTTATTTTATTCTATCTTATGTATTCGTATTTTTTCTGTATTAAATAGCATAAATTTTAAATATATTTTTAAACAAAATTACTCATTTTCATTTGCTTTTACAAACTTTATTTTATTTATGAAATTATAAACTTCTATTGTTGTGAAACATTAGACCTTTTCAAAAGATGCGCTAATATTCAATATAAATCAGGGGAATAGCAGGAAATAGGGAAGAGTGATTTTAAAACTTTTCACAGAAGTATTAAATAGCATAAAAGAAGAACGCCGCTACTGTAATATAATCAAATAAGTAGTATATACACGTACAGAGTTATGCAAAGTGGAGAGATAGGATAAATGTAAATAATATCGTTGAGCTATGAGTGCGAAATACTAAGCAAAACAACTTACTAGAATAATCCTAAGAATAAAACGATAACAAAGATAGAGCACATATGTATTAAATTTAAAAAATAAAAAAAAATCTAGTTTAAATTGATGAAAAATATCAGACAAGAACAGATATTGTTTAAGAAACAACACCAAAAAGTAGTAACATTTATTATAAAATAAAAAAAATTGCAACTTCAATATTACAGAGAACAACACACATTTTTATTTAATTTGTACGCTATTAAGTATGTTCAAAAGACATTCCATTGACTGCGATCGGTTGCCACTGCTGCTACTATTTCACATTAAGTGCTCATGTCAGTTTCATGTCCAGGTGCGATTTATTATGAAGCAAGCAGCAGCACACACAAACTATTAAACAAATTATGCTTGGTTGGTATTACAAAAACACAAAAGCGTTTCATGCTTCTTCTCCTACCCCCCACAACAATAATTTCAATTCACAACAAATGAAACAATAATCCTGACAAAGGACCAAAATTTATTATTGAACTATTACTAGTGGAAGCAGCTACTGTGGCTGCTGCTACTGTCGTTGCGTCGTTGCACTTGTAGCAGTCACTGAGCTGTTGTGTGTGTTTGAACCTGTGTGTCAAGTGGGTACTTTAGCTGTAGAAAAACATTGTCTGTCTTCCATTCGAGACAAGAACATACCGCACTAACAAATGCTGGTACTAACAACCATTTCACGTAACAATATTTCTCAGCTTTTGTTCTACAAAATTTGAGAAACGTGCTTGCGTATGTTTGTGTCTTAGCAGTAGCAGTTTAGTTTAGTAGAAGAACAAAAAAAAAAAACAAAAAAAAAAAAACTTTGATAAAAGAATTATTAGCGTAAAATAAATCTATGATTGCGATTGCAACTAGAACGTAGAATAAAACGCCATCATCGTGCTTGCAACATTTGGAGATTCATATGTCATGCAACTTGCATATGAAGCAGGCAGTCTGGCTGCTGAAGAAAATTGTTGCATGCATGCATTTTTTACTTCTACTGAATAAGCAGAAAAATAAACTAAAAACAAAAACGAGCAAGAAAAAAACAAAAAACCAATCAATGAATTGAAATTGATTTGAGAGTTAAGCTACAGAATATTAAATAAAATAAGATAAATCGTTTTCTGAATGTTTTATTAAATTTTGCTCAATACATTTTGGTTTTTATTTTATTTTGTTTTGTTAGAGAAAAACTTTGCAGACTACTTAAACGAATTGTTGTTATTTTCTTCAGTGTAATAATTAATTAGCATTTCATAATTAAAATTTTGCTGAATTCCATTATGCACTAAAAATTTTATGCAATTGAAAACTTGTCACTGCTACTTTTCAATCATAAACTTTTTCGACAACGACATTTATGGGAACTCCTGAAATGCCACTACATAAATTGTCGTTTAAGCTTTTGCGTAAATTATTGGAGTGTATGTGTGTGGGTGTGTGCGTTTGTGCCGGCACATCATGCGCTCCATAAAACTTTGCCGACTTTTCTTTTCTATACCGTACCCAAAAAAAAAAAAAAAAATCATTATTTTTACTATTTTTTGCACATGCACATACATTTCATTTTATAATTTGATGAGCTCGAGAGCTTCTTCTCCTTCGCCTTTGTATTCCATGTTGCTTTTTTCAAGTTGTCTGTCTTTCAATTTTGTTGTTGAAAACTGAAAGTTGCAACTTTTTACTAGTAGTCGTAGTCAGCAGCACAGAGAGCGGAAGTTGCCTTTAATCGAAATTAAATTGAAAGTAAACTCACGCCAGAGCAGCGAGGAGTAAGTAAGGAAAATTGAAGACCACATAAACAAAGTTGTATATCTGTAACTGCATGAGTATATGTATGTGTGAAAAGAAAGTTTCTAACAGAAAAGTGGGAGTGGCGAATAAGGGAGAATAAATGAAAAAAGTAGTAGAAAAAACTTTTAGTTTTAGTTTCCCAAATTGTCTTTCGGAAATTTTTGCTACAAAACTTTAATTATAAGAACAAAAAATAAAAACAACAAATTGTAATACTTCCAGGAAAGAAACACAAGGAAAGTGTAAAACGGGTGGATGGAAAAGAAAATAATAAAATGTAATTAGTTTCGTTTACTTTTGGGATTAAATGGTTTATTAAATACAAGAACAGCATTTTTGTATGGGAATTTCAAGCATTTTTTTTTTTCTTCATTCTCCGTTCGAGTTTTAAAAACTTTGCTACATATTTTCACATAAAATTCACAGGCTAAAGAGATTTAACTATTTAACTCGGTCATAGTTATCGCTAGAAAAAATTAATGCAACGCCATATCTCAGCTGAAACTGGCAAGCCTTGAATAAGATTATTCAGTACTAGCACTAAATAAATTTCTCTCAAAATTCAAATGGGTATGAAGTACTTTTGCTTAATAACTCAAAAACATTTTCAGTAATCTTCTTCAGAATACATAAAACTTACGATTTTTAAATAACGAAACCATATTTAAGAACTTTTTGACGATTTTTCTGTCTGCCTCTTCCACTTTCATACTTTCATAGAAAACAAATAACTAACCAACACTGTCAAGTTTTCATTTTATATCTTAAAATACTCAATAATGATCTACTAAGGAAGTTGCATACTTACCAGAAACTATACCACGGATTTATTTCAATAGATAGTTTTAAAGGTCTTCTTTTTTTTTTTTTGCAGCATAGAGAAGATGTTTTTGCTTATCAATGTCATGCCATCGCACAGACAAGAGGAAAATGTTAACTTTCACGACATGGTAGAATATAAACAAAAAATTTGTTGGAAGGTAAAAAAAAAACAATAGCAAATAGAAGATGAAACTGACAGCCAAGTAATAGAATGAAGAAAAAAAAAAAAAAGGAAAAGTAAAATTTCCAAAACAAGCAAAAGTAAAAAGTAGTGAAACTAAAGAATCAAACTCTCCCAAAAAAAAAAAAAAAATAAAAAATAAAAAATCGGAAGTCTATGTTCTTTGCCAAAGTATAGACTCATTGTCACCAAGTGAAAAAAAAACCAACTAGCCAGATTTGCCCAATAGCCAGACACAGCGCAGTCACAACTAATATATAAGAAGAACCAACAACATTCATTTTTCTATATAAAGGTGACAATAACTTATCGATCAATGAACTTAAATAAAAAAAAAATAAAAATAATGTATACAATATTTTGATAACAAGTCGTAGAAAGGAAACACTAAACGTGAATGCTCGCCGAACTCCTGCAGTGAAGTGCAAGCAGCAAAAAAAATATAAACAAACTGCATATTGTTTAAAAAAAAAAATAAAAAATAAAAGTTTATATGTCTGTCTGTCTGTCTGTCGAATGTCTGCGTTTATTGAGGCATAAATAAAAACAAGCTTCTCGTTTTAGTTTTTATTATATATGGTATTTTTCATAACATTAAAATAAGCTTTAAATTTTTTCATGTGTAAATATTTTTCTTTCGCTTTTTTTTATTTTTATTTTTATTTAGCATATGCATTTTCAATGTGTCAATTACTTTCGATATGAGCTGTCAAATCCTCTGCGAAACAAATCAAAAATGTTCATATCAACACACACAGCTTCAGCACAATGACGATGACGATGCCTCAGATGGCAACTACTATCTATACATTATGCATGGTTACATTTGGTAACTCTAAGTAGTAGATAGAGAGAAGATGTTGCAACAACAACCAGCAACAAGAAATGTTATTGTTACCACTTTGATGTAAACGAACTTGTTAAGGAGCTAGCACTGTGTTGAGTGAGCGCCATCATAACAATTTCTCTAATGTCTATCATCATTTTCTATACACCCAACAAGCACAAATTGCATTTGTGAAGCTGTTCAAAACTTTTCTTTTTCTTCTTCTATGGAAAATCAAGTGGAAAATATAACTGCTAACTACAAACAAAACAAGGAGTTAGTTAAGATGAAGTAGTGAGAAGCATAAAGTTCAAAAGTTTAAATATTTTTAAAGAAATTATTAAATGTGCACATATTTTCATATAAAGAAGAGATTGTAGTCGTAGTTGGGATTATCAGCTTTACAAGTCAAGAGTAGTTGTTTTTATACAACAATAACAGTAAAAAGTTTAATAAAATTGTTTTTTATAAAACTACAACTATTCAATACTTGCATACTCATTTATAGTGAATGAAAGTTGTGGTGTGTTTTTCCGTTGCAGTTTTAACATTTATAACCAAAACTGTGGACTTCTTTACTTTAGAAAAGTTGGTTCGGGTTTTATGTATCAGGAATTTCTTGTAAATTAGTGTAATTAGAATGAAAATGAACTAAGGTTGTTAACCCTTAAATACCCACTGGTCACTGTTCACCATTTAAAATAAACTTTAGATCTTATTGTCTTAAGTTTTCTAAAGAAAAATGACAATCGTCGTACAGTTACAGTTATTTTTAAACCGCAAAGCAATCGGACTTACTGGTCGTTTAAGGGTTAAATTCACGAGTGAAATAAAAAGCGAAAGTAAAGATCACTTCAAGACAGTTCAGAATTTTGAGGAACGTTGATGCCTACACATCACATCTCCGAGAAACTGTGGAGTAGCACTAGGGTTTTTTACGTCACTAACTAAAAACGGGTTATTAGTTTGCCCACTACATGCTTCCAAAGTTCTTGAAATTTCAAGTTTTTTTTTTTTTTTTTTTTGTTGAAGAAATTATTTTGGTATTTTAGTGATTTTTAAGTTATTTTTCAAATTAATAGGCAAAAAATTTATTCGGAAGCTAGGGAGTCAACAATTTTAGGTATTTATTGAAATTATTCTGTTTGGTTTAAAAGAGTAAAGTGTGTTGTTCTATTTTTCATAGAATTTTACTTTGAAATTCAAAAAAATTTAGTTTTTTATATATAAAGGTAGACATAAAGTTGTATTCCTTGTTAGCATCAGCAAATCCTTTTTTGTTCTATGTTGGTATGACATTAATTTTAAAATTTTCTGAAAAAAAAGTTCTGCAACTTTTTGCGCCTCCGTAAAATTTACCATTGTTTTTTTTTTTTTGTTAGAAGTCGCTTCAAAAATATCATGTGTTCTAGCAAGTTTTATAAGCAGATGCTGTGTGCCAAATGGTGAAATTGTTGTTGTTTTTATCTTTACTTTGAAGAATAGTTCAAATTTTAATGTGGTAGCATCTTTACTCGGGGCTGAAGGAAAACTTATAATGGAGTGAATTGATAAGAATGTAAATCAAATGCCACGTCCGTACCGTGTGAGGTTTCATAGTAAGTGTGAGTTTATAAGTTTGTGTTTTATTATATATTTTACTTTAAGCCCAAAAGTATGCAACACATAATTTCTATAGCAAAAACGGTTGTGGAATATAGTTAATGGAATCTTGTGAATTGATTGACAAATTTTTCAATTTTGCCCCAAAATGCGCTGGAACTTGAAAATTTTCGTCGTTCTGGTATTCTAATTGAAGTAAATCATCTTTGAAAGTGAACTTAATTCTGCCTGTAGTGATATAAACCATGATGCACCAAACTGAATCAGGTTTAGAGCAATGTAGTAAAAGCATAGAAAGCGTTATATAAGTTTCTTATCTTGTTAGGGTGTTTTATTTAATATGAATAAATTTGAACTAAGCTGAAAGCAAGTAAATTAATGTGCCAAAATCGAGTGAAATATCAGGTACAGCTCTTTTGTAATTCGGAATATATAAATAGCGAAATCTGATTATCATCGGGGCACTGTAGACTTCCCGTTTCCTTAGCTTCCTCATCACAAATTTCTCTCAAATCTTGAACTTAGTTACGACAAATTTTTAAGAAAAAATTCCTTAGTTTTATATAAAATTTAACCACTGTCTAGTTGCTGTTGAAGAACATTAAATTTTTCAGAAATTCTAACTTTAAGTTCGTATACCAATTAAAGCACAAACTGAATATGGTCTGTATTCTGGTATTCCGAGTTCCACAACATACATATCTCAAAAAACGCTGCTATTTTTAAATCATACAACAGAATAATAACAACATAACTAAAAAATGCAAAGAATTTAAGCGCAAAGGCCAACACACAACACTACAGAATCTCATACATACATACTTAGCAGCTAGAATTTCATAAATATTTATCCACCTCTAGTTGTAAAATACTATGTAAATACAATAAAGAATTTCGCATACAACAACAACCACACATACAACACTAAAAAGTCATTGTATCTTCATAGTTTACAGTCTAACGCCTTACATCAAAAGCAGCGTGCAAGTGAACGTTTATGAAGGAAATATCTCTCTATAAAGTAACATAGATGTAAAGTAAAGATGCGTTCTTAGTTGCTCATTCAATGCGCACAAATTAAATGTATCAAAGGGACAACCAACACGAGACGAAAAGTGAAGGTGGGGGGAAGAAGGCAGAGAGCATAATGTAACACTAAAGACTTTAGACTCTAAAGTTTTAGAGTATTTAAAATTATTCATGTGGAAATGAAAATACTTAAGCATGTAAAAGTTAAAAAAAAAAAACAAAAATAAAACAGAACATTAAGCAGAGTAGTTAGAATTAAAAATTAAAAAAAAAATCAGAAGTCAGCAGAAAAAATATTCGAAACCACAAAATTGAATAAATATTTTATACAAAAAAGTGATTAATTATAATTTAAATGTATTTAATATTTGAAAAAAAAAAAAAAAAAAAAATGGAACAAATTCAATCAAAAACTCATCATAAAAATAAAAATCACACAAAATTAATGAATTTTGAACTTTTGAGTTTTATACAATATTTAAATATGTAAATTCATTCATCAAAATTAAAATCGTAAAAAAAATAAAAAAAATATCATCCCCATTTTGACAGTTCTTTGTTTTTTTTTTGTCATTTTTCAAATGATTGTAAGTCGTTAATTTTCGGACGACACTGGTATAGCAGTGGAATCATTAATTTAATTATGGTCGCATTATTGAGGTGTGCAAAAAAAAAAAAAAATCTTCTGAGCTGAATGTATAGCAAAATGATATAAAAACGTAATAAAAGCAAAAAATATTTTTTTTTTATTAATAACAATGACTTTTAAATCGACTACTGGTGTTGTGTACATGTAAGAATGACAGAAATACACCACACCATCATTTATCACAATGCCTTGGACTATAATAAATACGAAAAACAAACCAAAAAAAAAAAAAAAAAACGTTCCCTTAAAACTACATACAAAATACTAAAACAGCCCAAGCAGACAGTCCAGTTCCGTCCAACATTAATATATATTTCTCTGATTTTCCCTAACTTTTTTCCTTTGTTTTTGGTAAAATTCTGAAGCGCTAAAAAAGGTGTAAAAAAAAAATATAAAGAATTTCAAAGATTTAATGTTGTGTAAAGTGATTTGAGTGATTTTTTAAAGCCGTGCCGCCATCAACGCCATTTGCTTTTGTAAGTGTTTCTCTGTGTGTGTGTGTGTGTATTTCCGTTTCCGTCTCTTTTTTTTCGTGTAAGCTAGAATGCAAAATTTTTGCATGCGACATTAAAATTATTGCTACACCATAGCAAAATACATACGTGCATACGTACATACAACAAAAAAAAAGGAGAAAGTATTGCAATTTATTACTTCGTTTCACAATAGCATAATTCAATGTGGGGTATATTTTTTTTTTTTTAATTTATGTAAAACAGTTCAGACAGAGGATAAGGGAAAACGATAATGAACGAAATATAAAACTCATAAGCTAATAATTTAGTAAGTGAAAAATAAAAATCACATTAAATAAAAAACTCAGCGAAATAAAAACTCACCCATTCAGTTGGATTTAGTGAATAAAACAACATAAAACACAGACCATAATTTATATATTAGAGCGGATACAAGGGGGGGAACAGGGGCAAATTACCCCTCCCACAAGATTTTCAAACACTTAAAAATTTAATAACTTAAACAGGCAAAAATGTGAACATAATTAGTTATTGTTGTTTTTAGTAATTACGATTTACTTTCAATTATTAGAATAATGAATAATCTTGCTCATTAAACCACTTTCCTTCTCTATGGAAATGTGCTGAAATAATAGAGATACCTCAACCAAATAAACCAGAAAACTCAGTGCCCTATAGACCTAGACCTATAAGTTTGCTGGCAATGTTCTCGAAAATATTCGAAGTAGTAGATTGCTAATAATACAAGAAAATAAGAATATATGGAAGTTCCGAATCACCAATCGTCATAAGCACGGTACTCCTGAACAATATCATCGCATAGTGAATATTGTCACTGACTTTCTGAAACGCAAAAAAATATTGCTCTGCCATATTTTTGGACATTCAAGAAGCGTTTGAAAAAGTTTGGCATCAAGGGCTGTTATACAAATTAAAAAATTTACTTCCAGCTCCATTTTATTTGGTCTTAAAGTCTTATCATTCTATGTCAAAATAAATTATGAAATATCAGCCAAATGTCAAGTGTAAGCCGGAGTACCACAGGGTAGTGTTGTGGGTCCTGCTCTTTATTTAATTTTTACCTGCGACTTGCCTGAAACTGATGGTGTTACTATAGCTACTTATCCAGACGATACTGCAGAAGCTTCTAATCTAGTTCAGAAGCAGCTCGACGACGTTCAACAATGGTTACTTCGTGGATGAGTGCTTGACTGGAGTTCCATCTGCCTCAGGTTCGAATCCCAGATGGGGTTAAATTCTTAAAAAATGTCCAAATGGATTGTTCTAATAAAATGGATCATTTCGGTGATTTAGTACTTAAATACGTGACTCAAGTACCAGTTCAACGGGTTCTATTCTCAGGAGGTGGAAAATTGACTCCACCAAAAAAAAAAATTATAGGTTTCGGGTCGATATAAAGAAAATCCCAGATGGGAAAGAGAAAAGTTGAATACCGGATAGGAATCAGCGACCTTAAATTATTCTTAAAATTCTACTAATGCTCGACCCATTATAAACTAATCTAAAGCCGAAAACTGAATAAATGTATCCTGTTGTTATATTTTCCACGTTCCTTTACCTTGGAAATAGATCATAGAAATTGTGAAATGCTTTGCTACAAGAACAGGGTTTCCCCAAAATGCATAACGTACCAGAAAGTTTTCACATGGCCATACCTTTGAAATTGTTAGTCATCGAAATAAAGTTTATGAATAAGCAAAAAAGAAAAAAAAACCTACACGAACGAGAAAAAAAAAACAATACACGAACGAAAAAAAAAGCTTCAGCCCTCGTTTTGGCGTTTTGGTTCATATGGAGAATTTTTATTCCCCCCCAAAAATGTTTCCTGTATTCGCCACTGATATATTATAAGAAAAAAAAAGAAAAATTGCGATATAAGTTTTATTTAGGTAATGGAAAAATTGGAAAATTGGAATTTCGGAACGAGAAATAAAACTCGACTCTTTTGTTGTATTTAGTGAGACAAATTAAACTCAACAAATAGTCATAAAAGAAAAAGAAAGTACTAGACTTTCAGATAACGAACTGTTATGCAGACTAGCTACAATGGGAAAAAACAACATAAGTGTATAGAACGGTAGTGGTAGTTTCTTTCAATATTTCTAATCAGTGAAGATATTTGGAATCAACCTGTAATTCTGAGTTATGATTTCAAATATTAGTAGCTTATATAGGATATTGAAAGATTAAGAACTATCACTAAGATCACTGATGAGGAATTGTGGCGGATTCCGAAACGGCCGTCTGATTTGTCCGTCTCTATATATATTGTTGTTGTGATGACTACATTTGTTCTTTAACCTGTTTATAAAATTAACCTCTAGATTTAATTCTCATAGTCTACAAAAAAACTATCATGAAAAAGAAAGTACATAAAAAAAAAATACCGGGAACTGAAAGAGTTGAATTGAGGCTTCAAGGAAAAATGCTCCAAAAAAATTGTGGTGACATTTCATATTTTGCATTTTTTTCTTCGTCTTCTATGAAAATATACTCATTTTCTGGGTTTATGTGAATTTAATAGTCCCTGATTTTAACTTGCTCCACTTTGCTAAGTATTAAAATCTAGAAAAGTGTTTATAAATTACTTAATTTGTCTACCTGCATTTCAGACAGACATTTTAATTTACAAAACAAAACAGAATGAAAAAATATTTAAGCAGTATCAAAATTATAAAGTATAAAAATAGAAATTGTATTGTTTGTAGACGCATTAAAAATAAATTTATGTACCTAAATAAATAAAAAAAAAAATTGAAGCCATCACTTTTAATACTTTTAATTTTGATGAAGAAGAAAAGAAAATCTCACTTAAATGACAGTTTCATATAAAAACAAACAAACAAACAACCAAAGAAGACTTTAATTGTGCATTTAAGTGCATGAAATGTCAAGACTGAAGTATGCAATGATGCAAAAATTTTATTTCGTATTTATCAATATTCATTATCATTAACAATGAACTTTGTTTGTGTATGAACTCTTTTTTTTCTTTTGTGGCATTGCATTGCATTGCAAGCTTTGTACTTTCATTTTATTTGTGCTACAAGGCAGCGATGGCGATGATGATGGTGGTGCTGCCTCATTAAATACAGTAAGCCCCCAACATTACAAACAGCCAGTCAAGCAGGCAACTAAGCCAGCCAGGCAGCCATTATGCGAATCAATGCAATTAATATGCTTTTTTTTTTTTCTTTTTTCGTTAAAGCACACACATGCACACGCACTCAACTCACTCACTCTTACTTTCACAGATACTTTTTACATATATACAAACAATTTATATTACAATTATTCGCTTTATCATTGTCATGCGGGTTATTTATACTCAGTTCAGTTTCATTTTTTTGTTGCTTGATTTTTCTGCTGCTGTTTCTCTTTTTCTCGTTTTTTGTTTTAATATAATGCGCGCATTTTTCATTTAATAAAATTAAAATGCATTTTTCGCAAAGGGCGAAATAGCAGCAACCAACAACGACAACATCCAACCAAACCAACCAATACTTCAGAAAAATTGTAATAATAAGAAGCTGTAGCTCAGTGTCTTTGATGAAATGAAAAAAAAAAAAAATGAAATTAAAGCGAAAAAAATTGTGTAGAAATAACCAAAAAAAAAAATTTACACACCAAACATTGAAAAATTAAACTCAAACAAAAACGATAACATTAATCATTATAAGTAAAGGTCTCGAGAGCGAAAAGATGAAGAAGAAATTGTCGCAGACACAGAAAGAAAAAAAAAAACACGAAAGCCCCACAGACACACACTCAAACACAGTGGGAACTAACAAAAAGTTTACACCAAAACAGCAAGAAATGAAACGAAACGCAATGAAAAAAAAAAAAAAAGTCCAAGCGCTGATGCTGAGTTACTCTGAAGGCGACAAAGACGACGACGTTGATGATGACACCAACCAACAACAGCAATATCAGCAACAGCACCAACACATATGTTTGCTTTTGCTAAAATTGTCATATTACTTGCACAATCAAATACAACAAAAGCAGAAAATATAATACAAAGAAAACACATACATTACATACGAGTATTTACTATAAAAAAAAGAAGATATTTTTGTGTTTCATGCTTCATTTAGCAACAGCAGCAAGCAACATACAACAAGTGTAAGTATCTTGCAATGTATTCGCATTACATTGAAGGAGAAGAAGAGGTCTGTGTGGAGAGAAGAGACGGAGTTAACATTGCGTAAACTGCAACATGCTTTATGCGACATTAATCTGATGATAATGACCACAATGAACATTATATATAGCCAGCAAACAACAAACGCAGCAACAGCAAAATTAGCAGCAAAAGTGTAAAAAAAAAAATTAAACTAAACTGGAATGAGTCTCAAAGTTATTAAACAAAAACAAGAAATACATAACGCATCACTGGTCACCATTGGTCATTGGACACAATACACAAATGCAAGAAGACATAAATATAAAGTTAATGTTCAAACAAAAAGTCAAGTACCAATTCAAAGTGAAGCGAGATTTTTACACCACCTCAGCTGCTCAAAAAATACATGAGAAAACAAAGAAAGCCAGAAAGTGAAAATGAATGGCAAAAAAAAAAAAAAAAAAAATTCAGGCAAATCTTTTTTTTCTTTTTACAATTAAAAATGTGAGCATTATTTAATTCAATTCACAAAAACTATATTTGGTATTGAAAAAAGAAGCTTAAAATAGCTTCTATGAAAAATAATATTTTCTTCCTTCTTTGATGGAAGTCACCCGAAGATTGCAACAAAATGCATTCGAGATCATTTAAACTCATTACAAAAATGGTTGGAGAATTAAAGTAAAAGGTCAACATGACTCCACCTAGCTTCTAGTTTCAGAAAAGATACACGACCCACCCAAGTACTTAGGAATGCATCGATGTGATGTCGTAGGCTTATATGGAAGGAGCATATTGAGATAAAAATTATTCAAATCAAATTAAAGCTGAGTGAACTTAATTGACTACCAATGAATGGAATAAAAGACAACTCTAAACCAAAATAAATAAGAACACACTCCTGAAAAGAAAATTAATATTATTCCAGTATTGGCAAAAGGGCATTAACCCTTTATTGCATCACATATCATATATGATATGCCTATTTCATTTCATGATAATTTTGTTTTGTGTTTAGTTCTTTCTTCTATTTTGTATAAATTCTCTATTTTGGTTCATCTTTTTTGCATTCAACTGTCAGATATCCCATTACATTGGTATTTAAGGTTGAAAGTTTGCCAACATCGCGTATACTATTTTTCATAGCCCTGTGAACGTTTGAGTTTTTTGTTAAAATGTAAGTATAAAACCATGTTAAAAACATTATTTTGATTAATTTAGCTCGGCTTTATGACAATTTAATGAATAACATTACATGACAACCCTAAAAACAATATATTGATGTAAAATTTTTATTCAAAATCGTTTATATCATATATGACATTTCATGCAATGAGAACCAGAAAAAATGTTATATCATATATGGTATTACATGCATTAATACTGAGATGTTTTCCAGATGACTACGCATGGAAGAAACATTCAAAGTGAGTTCATAATGAATAACTAGGACGTATGTGAGGATGATATTGAAACTGGGAACGATAAAGACGAACTATACAATACAAGCGAACTGCACAATATGACCGCAGATAGGGCGGTGAGACTGATAATAACAGTGATATCAAAGCAATTTCAATAGATACTAATTTACTAAACCAACAATTGTTAGCTGAAGAGCTTAAGGCTATCAAAAAATTCATTTGGAAGAAGAGAAATTTCGAAAAACAAAGCTCTTGACTTCATGTACCCAGATATTAGATGATCTAATGAACCTATGCACACCATGTGCAATTTTTAACTTATTTTTCCAACCGAATATCATTAACTCAATTCTAGCAGAAAGTAAATTATATGCTCGATAGTGTGATACATCGAGCACTTTTTGCTTATCCGCTGCTAAGTTGCGGAAATACATTGGAGTTGGCGTGCTTATGTCGTTTCCCAAATTCTAAATACAAGAAGGTATTGGAGTCAAACTGTATGTAATGAAACTCGCGGGAATCCCTCAGTATTTATATTTCTACGATAATTTTAAGCAGAATCTTCCAGCAAAGATGAGGATTTTAATAAAAACAGGAGCTATTTTTCAGTTTCATGGGTTATAAGCCAAACAATTAATACTTAATTTTTCAGCTGTGAATAACTAATTGTTATAAGTGAATACCTTTAGGGTTTCTTCATATTTTTACTACATTGAACAGTGCAATATTCAAAAATTAAATGAATTTAAAAAGCTAAAAAATTATAGATTTAATGCATGGTATATCATATTTGATATCTATAGAAATTTCTCGATAGCTAGCAAACAAGTAACTGTGGTATCACAATTAGCCTAAATGTGCTTAAGTGTGCTTTCAAGCAGAAGGCTGCCATTCCAACCTGACCTAACCTAGCAAAGAAGTAAATAATTTCCAAAATTCTTATAATTTTCGTGAACAAAAATATTTTTTAAAAAGAAAAAATCATGCATTAAATGGTTAACATTGATACGCTTTAGTAATTAATTATTCAATTTTTAGTTGTAAAAGAAAGCAGCTCGAAATTAATGCATTTTCAAAAGATCCTTCTAAGTCAAAAGCATGTAATACTTGGCCATTTCTTCGGAAAAAAATCGGATTATATTTATGGCGCTAAACAAAGTTATAACTTAATTTATACGCTACTACACAAAAATTTACGACACATTTCCAAGATAAATGATAAATTATACTTTCAAATTATTCACACCAAAACTCATAAAAAAAAAACAAGCAAAAAAAAATGACTAAGGCAAGCAGATGTTACTCCTAGCAAAAAATAAAAAAAATATCAAAAATTCAACAAACTGAAAGTAATAAAAAAAAAAAAAAATTCCTATGCAAATGGTAAGAGAGTAAAAACACACACGCCAAATCATGGAAATATCCTTGACATTAGTCATGGGAATTTAAAACGAATTTTCTCAACAAACCTCCTACTACTACAGACAGACCGGACCGAACACAATTGCCTACAGTCTAACAGAATCACATGTACATACACATATGCATATACTCCGGCCAGTAAGCCGAACAAAAAAAAGTATGCAATGAAATATTTTTATCTACATCTGCAGCATATGCTGCTTGACTGTTTGCGTATACATACAATTTTGAAAAGGACATTAAACCTGGCGCCCCCTAAGTGCAATAAATGCTGACGCGAAAGATGCAAAAGTAAAAGAGCGCCACAAATGAATACATGCGCAGTCCCTATCCTATACACAAAACCGAAGCCTATTACAAGTAATTTTTAGTTGAGTATGAGTAGTGCCTAAAAGCTTGCTATATAGAAAATCAAAAGCTTTCCATCCTTAATAGTAGAGAGTAGAGAATGCAAAAACAAAACAAAATAATGAATGAAACCAAAACACTATGGCAAGGCGAGAACGGAAACGAGAGAGAAATGTGTATGTCTGCGAATGAGCGGACAAGAGAGAAAAGTCATTGCGCCTATACTATGAAAAACTTTTGCCGGTATTGCGTGCAGCAATACGCAAAATCCTGTTGTTGTGACCATGATAATATTCATGGCCATGATGTGCCTACCTCTATGCTTTCAAATATGTATTGTTTGTGTCCTTGCACTTGCCCTTGGTGGCGGCATATTCAAGGCTCAATGTAGTAGGATGTAGTGTAGGCGCCAGTTAGGGAGTACGAAGAAATAAAAGCTTTTCTTTTTCAAGTATATGTTGTTTTATTTGCCTCTCCTACTATTTGAGCAAATGTTAATAAACTTTGGTATGCGTTTTTAAAAGTATCTATAGTATAATTTAAGGAGCTAAATGTTGTTGTTTGTTTTTTTTTTTCGAATATTCGAACTTCGGATACATTTCTCTAACTGATGTCATTGTATACGTGTGTTGTGCGTTTTATGCATCTTCTTGAATAATATATGTACTCTTTAGATTATTGAGCTGAAAACATTTTCGCAATCAATTCCACAAGGAATGATGACGTTTCTTACATTGCCTGCCTGAACCTGAGAGTGCCATGACCTTGTCCTTGTAGTATGACAACTCAAATAAATACACACACAGTAATATAAACAGAAATATATAGATACGCACATTGCCGCAACTCCTTAGAGAGACATTTGTATAATGTTAGGCATGCAGACATAATGCCTAATACTATGCTACGTTTTTTATTATTTTCTTTTCATTCGAGTTGAATGTTTTACCTAAGCAAATATTCGTGAGAACTTTTGAGAAAAATGAAAAACAAAAACAAGAAGAGATGGTTAGAAGGACATATAAGGATATTCGTCTATATGTATGTAGAAGATGAATTTACTCGTGCTCATGGGTGCGTGTGTAGTACCAAAGTGTATAATTCTTGTAATTCCTTGGGAAAATTGCAAGAGTTTTGCTGCTTAATGGCCATTGAAATGGCGACGAAAGGTGTTTGCAGACACTTAAGCATGATGCCTTCAGAAGGAACAGAAAAATAAGTGTGTATGATAGGGACGAAACTTTCGCATTTTGAAAGCAAGAAGCGAAGAAAGAATTTTCATTCTTTTCTTACAATTTATTTTTTGCTTTAGTTGTTATTATGGGAAAATATTTAAATAAGTTTTTTGAACTTGAGACAGAATACTTAAGATTAAATCGCCTACTGTTTTAGAGTGAAGAATGTGGCGCGTGCACAGTTCCAAATGACATTAACTCGGAAAAATGTCGATATAGAAAGAGGCACGCACATATACACAACAACTGATTGCAGGCGGTGGCAATAAATGTGTGAAATTGGGTTTTATATTTCAATTTGTGTGATTGTGAGTGTGTGTGTTTGTGTTTGATGTCATAAGATTTTAATAATATTCACAATTTCATTTTCGTTTTTGTATAAAAAGCAATAAAATTAATTTATTTTTTGTAGAGCTACTTAAATGCCTTCGTTTTATTTCGTTTTGTGAATGCATATTTATTTAGATACTAAAGTCAAAAGAGACAGAAAAAATGCCACAGTTGAAAGATTTTTGATTGGTTTTTGCAGGTTCATAGCACAAATTGACAACGGGGGCACACATTTATAGTATATTGCAAATTGCAAATAATATTCAAGTTCGAGTGCCTCGAAATTGCTTTAGTTTATATTATTCTGAGGCTTTCACAGGCAGGCAGGTGTTTTTACTTTATTATTCTGTGTGTTTGTGTGTGACTGTGTCTTGTGAATTGGAAAATTTTTTATTTTTTTTTTTTATTGATGCATGTCAAATTCTTGTTTAGTGTCAGTCAGGGCAATGGCATTTTCTTTTTCTGCGTGTGTTATTTATTAAATAGTAAGCAAAAAATGATGACGATGGCAGGAATTAAATATGAGAGAAGATGATGTAGGAAAACTTAGTATAGTCCACAAAAATAAAGCAGACTTTTTTTTGTGTCATTAAATATTAGTGTTTATCTTTGGAAAAGAAAACAAATATGTAAACATTTGCATATTTAAAAAAGTTCAAAAAAGTTTTGATAAGTCGCATTTTAAATGAAATTGAATAAAAGAAATAAATGGAAAACAAGCAATTTTACCCAATACTACAATAAAATTTCCAAGAACTTTTATTCAACAAGCTTCACTCCTCAGGAAATGTTGAAGGCATTTCATTTACCAAAAGAAAACTGAATGTAAATAATGTACGCCATATGACACAGAATAGAATCAAGAGATAGAAAGAACTGAACACCGTCAGTGACAAGTAAATTCGAAGAACTTGGAAAATTCAATAAGCTCCTATTTTCGTGTTTTTGCCGCACGGTGCACATTGTATAATCTTCAAGTGCTTTGATAAATTCTTATCATAGTTTTAATGATCTTTATTGCAAATTACTATTAATAAACTATTATAAAAAGAAGTCGGTAGAGAAGGAGGAGGAGCTGAAGTACAGAGAACTTTCATATCAACTATCATCAATAGCTTTGTTCGTTTACATACTAAAAGCATTAATAATATTTAAACGAAGATGTTATCCTACAGCAGCGCATGCACAGCAGGACAAATTATATAAAAATTACTAATAGAGTCTATCACTAGACTCTAAACAATTTTAAATTAAGCGTTGTTCGCTCCTGCTGCGCTATGGCAGCAGCGACAATGCATTACCAAAAAATAACAACATCAAAATGAAGTAAAATAAAGTTTTATAGACAATTTATTTGCCACTTAATATCGATAAAGCGTAAATATGTAGCTGCTGTTGTTGGTTCAGAATATGTATAGTTTTTGCTTTTCCTTAGTGGCAGCAATTTTTCGAAGTGGCAGATTTCGAAGTTAAAGAATTACCAATTTTTTTTATAAAAAAAACGCATTTATTTCTCCCTGCTACTGCAAATGTTGCAATGAATGAATATGAAATCTGTTTTATGTCATCTCATTTTGTAGTAGAAAAGAAAAAACACACAAAAACCCTCTGAAGAAACTTTTGCACCTTATGCTATGTTGCACTACTGCTTTGGCACTACTATGACAGTGGCAGTAGCAGTGTCAGCAACTACTGCTTTTGTTGCTGTGTTCGTGCGAATTCATTCTCTATCAATGTATGTAATACTTTAAGCTTTATTTTATTACCATCATTATTGGTTGTGAGATGAGATACTTACAGACATATACAGTAGAGAAAATGTAGTCGTTTTTTACGTTGTTGTTGTTTTTGTGTCTGATAATATTATTTCGTGCTGTTGTCGATAGATATTACTACATGTTGTCGTCACAGTCATTCATTTGACATTAAACTAAAGACACTTTTTCAATTTCGCTACACAAATTTTATTACCAATTTTGTGCATTTTATTTGGGTAATAGTTTTTTTCTCTCTGTAGCTTTTATTTTTGGTATATTTTGTTTAATGGAATTGTAGGGTTTTGTTTGCATTTGCTGGAGGTGGTTTTGTTTTGAGAAATTCTAAGAAATATATAAAATGATATTGAAATTATAGAAAATGTGTAAGAAACAGGGTAATTTAAAGAGAGATGTAACCCCTTTTTTAAATAATCCCAAAGGGTTTCCATGTTAGAAATGCCCCCAAACCCAATCAAGTTTCGCATAGACCCTTTTGAAGCACTTGATTTAAGAATGATTTGGCTAAATTTGTTTTTCGTGCTTTTCAGCTTAAATAATCATATGAAAAATCTGAAAAAAATCACAGTGATTTTTAGGTTTTGGAGACACATTTCTGACGCGAAATTCGCAATGAACAAAATCGCGAAACTTTTTACATGCGATTGTTATTCCGATGTTTTACGACCCCCTATAATTTTTAGCAAGAAACATTTCCTTTAAAGAGAGTATAATAGTTTTCTCAACGGTTCTCATTTTAACGGCCATTTATCGAAAAAGAGGGTTTAAAAACCCCATTCTCAAGAGGAATGGTAAGAGATGGAGGAAAAATGCATATAAAAAAACATTCTTTGTCTCTTTGTGCTGAAAGACTTTGCTTCAGACATCAAGTTCGTATCTGTTGAAATAAAGAAACTTCTTAATAGGCCCTGAAGACCCCATTTTTCCGACTTCAGGTTCATATTGTGGGTGAACTAGAGGAGATGGAGGAAAACTAAGTACGCAATTGTTATTATCGATCCTAAATTACTATAAAACCGTTGGAAAATCTTGCACATAAGGCAAAAGTTAAAAATTTTCCAAAAAAAATTAAAAAAAAAAAATCTGCGAAAATAGCAGATAATTGATAGTTAATAGCATTAATTGATTTTTTTCATGGCCTTATGGCATTTCATATGAAATGCCAATTTCGGTTTTTAATTTTTTTGACCCCCGTGCACACCTTGCAAAAATCTGAAAAAATTGGAGTATGAGTATTCGAAAAAGACTTATTTACATAAGAAAAATCAGAATAGTAAACCTATTTTTAATATGAAAAAATCGCATGTAAAAAGTTTCGCGATTTTTTTCATTGATAATTTCGCGTCAGAAAATTCGCGAAAAAATTTCAAATGTGTCTCCAAAACTAAAAAATCACTGTGAATTTTTTCAGATTTTTCCTATGATTATTTAAGGTGGAAAGCGCGAAAAACGGATTTAGCCGAACCATTCTTAAATCAAGTGCTTCAAAAGGGTCTATGCGAAACTTGATTCGGTTTGGAGGCATTTCTTACATGGAAACCCGGCTATGCCCTTTAAAGGTAATTCAAAAAATAGTCCATGTAATGTACCAAACTTTAGTTCGAGTCTATCAGTACGCGGAGCGTTTTCAGTGTTTTATCAGTATATCAAATTTTTCCGAATTAAAAAACAAAAAGTTGACGATTCGGGGAGATGGAACGCTTTTTATCCCAATGCACTTCGAAATTGATGTACAAGAACCAAATCAGATCATTTATTTTAAACCTACGTTACTTAAAAATACCATTACTATTATCGGCTCATAAAACCTTTAAACAAAATATGTCGTAGTAACGTTAAAGTATATTATAATTTGTATAATTCCTTGTAGATCCATGCAAAATTTTCAACTTCGTATTTTTTTATAAGAAGCCATAATAACTAGGATTTCATCTAAAAAGGTAAAATATTCATCGCGTTCAGGTCTTGGTCTACAAAGTATTAATTAATACAACAACAATTTTAGAATAATAAAAAAACATTTTTAAGAATATTGACAACAATTGGAACAATTCTTGAAAGCATTAAGAACAATCGAAAAATAATTCAAAAAAAATTCTTTAACGTTTCTCGGAGAGTTCATCCCGCAATCAATGCGACTTGCATCGAAAATCATTGATATCATTAATTTTCTATAAAAATAAGAAAAAACTAACTTTTTAAATAAAAAAAATAAAACTTGATTGTTTATAAATAGTTATAGTTGCTTTCATGCAACTATGACTTTTCTCAGTGTAATATCAAAGAAAACAATTCGTAAGACCGCGATTATTCCATCTAACCCCGAAAAACAGATCCGATCTCTTCAATTTGTAAGAGAAAAATGATAAATTCAACAAAAATCACAAATGCATTCCCAAAGCGATTAAATGATGACAAATAGGTGACAATCTTAGTATTTGGTTCTTACAGCCCTTACTCGTAGAAGCGATCGCGAAAAATTTTGGTTTTCTAGTTTGCGATTAATAAAAGCACGCTTTGTCTTTGTATGAATCGATCCTCGCATACCAAAATTCGTAATTCTTGATTATCAGCTTCATGAGATAGCGCAAGGATTCCATATTTCTCGCCGTTCAATCTCTCCCGGAATTACCCTACTTTATATTGAAAATTCAGACATGTTGCAAATGGTAGTTATTTTTGTTTGTGATTTATACTGAATCTGTAGTTCTCTTTGAGAAATTTCACCTCCTTTCAAGTACAACTCTACTCTCCAAAATTTTCAACATTATCATATTTGGCCATTTCCTTGTCTTGTGCTTTGAACTTACATGAAAAATGTACTACAATTAACTTGAAACGTGACAATATTTTATTATTTTAAAATTTATTTCACAAAATTTCATACCGAAATTTTTCCTTGCCATCTTTGTAAGCTTCGTGCTAGCATGCAATATTACTGCAAGTGTGGTGTGGCAAGTGTTTTTTCGTTGCTGCTGCCGCCGCTCGTGCATACATATATGAAACAATAACATGTGTGGTAATGTTCTGCATTTCCTGCTGCAGTCAGCTTTTGTGGTTCGTTGGCAGTTGCCAAAAATAACAGAAAACACGAAAAGGAACCAACAAAAAAAGATACAATTCCTTTTAATTTTCAGTTGTTACTTTTTGACAGCAGAGTGTTTTTTAGCTGCTGTTTCTAATGACGCATTCAACTTGCAGCACACACACAACTTGAGCGGTTCATATTGCAAACATTATTAAAATTTCAAACAATTGTGTTTGTTTGAAACGACATTTGTTGTTGTTGTTGTACTAGTTGGAAGTGTAGCGTGTTTAGTTGTTCTTCATGGTTTTTTTTTTTCTTATATTTTAACACGAAATATTTAAGAAATATTCGCAAATGTTGTGTTGGTGGTTTTCGTTTCTTAAGCTTTTGACATCACCACACAAAACTGCAACAAAAAATGAGGAAAAATGTAATTTACTGCTTTAGTGCTCACAACTAGCTGCAGCAAGTGCTTCTTTTAGGAAAAAGGAAGAAGAAGCTCAATGGTTTTGAAATCAGAAAGTAACCACAGTTTGTCTTCTTTTATTTTTTTGTCAATTTACCACAAGCAGACACTTTAATTACCAGCAATCATTTATCATATTTTTGTTGTTTTCCAATGGCGGCGGCAACTGCCGCAACTCTTAAAGGTTTCTTTTTGCTTTATTTAAAATTGTTCCACAGGGTATTATACAAAATGTAATGAATATTGCGAGAATGCGCTTAATAGATTCCTCAGCTTCTTTTCAAAATAATTATGCAATTAATAAACAAAAAATATCTAGAGAAAATTATATTTAGTTTCGGATAAATTTAAAGATTTTTTCCAGACAGTTTTTTCTAGATGTTTTTGCTGATACCTTGAAATAAGTTTTTCATTACTTGCTAAAAACTAATTCAAAATATATCGAACTTATGTGTAAATAATACACAATGCAGTAAATATTAATTAGGTTAAATTCATACAACCATAGCGCACAAAAACAATAATAAAAAATGAAAAACTTATAAAGCAACTGGCAACAAGCTAACAGAAATACAAAAACGCATAAAAATTCTATGCAAATATGTTATGGGGGAAAAATATGAGAATAAATGAAGGAAAAACGAGAGGGAATGAAGACGTTGACGTTGTTAAAGACGGCGGCTACGGCGCTCCTCATAAAAACAATAATCACAGAAAATATGAAAAAAAAAAAAAAACTGCGTTGTTAATAATATTTGTGCAGTACACGCTAAGAAATTCATGTAAAATAACAACAAATCTAGGAAATTTGCAGAATTTTTTAAAGCAAACATAAGATCACTGATGAGGAATTGTGGCGGATTCCGAAACGGCCGTCTGATTTGCCCGTCTCTATATACATTGTTGTTGTGATGACTACATTTGTTCATTAACCTGTTTATATATAACTTCAAATAACGAAATTAACATGAACTTAAGTCATGACTTTGAAAATTAACCTCTAGATTTAATTTTCATAGTCTCCTAAAAAACTATCATGAACTGATCGAATGGGGACCGTTCAGAAAAAATGACACCTAGAATCATTTTCTCACACACACACACTCTCCCATGTACTAGACTTTCAAATAACGAACTGTTATGCAGACTAGCTACGATGGGAAAAAAACAACAACATAAGTGTATAGAACGGTAGTGGTAGTTTCTTTCAATATCACTATTCAGTGAAGATATTTGGAATCAAATCCATAATTCTGGGTTATGATTTCAAATATTAGTAGCTTATATGGGATATTGAAAGATTAAGAACTACCACTAAGATCACTGATGAGGAATTGTGGCGGATTCCGAAACGGCCGTTTGATTTGCCCGTCTCTATATACATTGTTGTTGTGATGACTACATTTGTTCATTAACCTGTTTATATATAACTTCAAATAACGAAATTAACATGAACTTAAGTCATGACTTTGAAAATTAACCTCTAGATTTAATTTTCATAGTCTCCTAAAAAACTATCACAAACATATTTCTTTGGGCGAAAAAATATAAATTTTTTGTGTTGAAAAAACACAACAATAAATATAACAAACTTGTAAAAATTATAAAAAATGTAAAAATACATTGTAATGTGCAAATATACATTAGGGCTGATCGGTGATATCGGCAACCACCTAGAAAGATAATATATTTGATGTTGATCAACTTAGCCGAAGAGTGTATGACAGTAAAATCAACTTGAGGCCTCCGATTTTTCGATCGAAGTTCACAATATTTTCTACAAGAAAACCTACAAAAACAATGAGTTTTAAGAAAATTTTGCATGGTGGCGCCCTCTAGAATCAATTTTAAAAATAAACTATATTGTTTTCAATGCCATAAAGATAACTGAAAAAATATATTTTTATTGGACTATAATATATATTTTTATTGGACTTCAATCGAAAAATCGAGAGACTCAAGTTGATTTTTTTTTTGTCATAGACTCTTCGGCTAAGTTTATCAGCATCAAATATATAGGAGACTGATATAGGGGAGACTGGGGTAAAAAGATAAATTTTCAAAACCTTCGGTCTGTATTATTGAACGAACGGTGGCAGCTACAGAGCTGAAATTCTAACTATAGATGGCTCTCGGTGGGAGGAGCAAACGTTGCGACGATTGCGCGAAAACTTTGATATTTATTTAATGGAGTGTTTTTTGTTTATAGCATCGTAAATATTTTCACTGCCGAAAGTTTCAACTATTGTGGATTTTTTTTTTTTGAAATTTCTTCTAGGCTAAATTTAGTGCGCTGAACACGAAAATCGACAAGATATCGCGGTATTCATGGCTCATTCTTGTGTGGCGGCCCATTCGGCGTAAAAGCCGAAGATACACCGTGGGACAAATTGATAATGTTAACGTGGGGTCAAATTATTTAGGTTTGTTTTTTTTTTTTTTGCTGTAATTTGCGACCTTAATTTGTCATGTTTCTTTGTTTTTTCATGTTTTTAGCGAAATAGTTTGCGACTATAAACCCTAAAACGCACTAAACGATCCTCAGATAGAAAAGACTCTTGAACCCATTCGTCCTTAACAAAAGACTCCTGCGCGCAAAACACGTCGTGGCAGAAAACGATGCTCAACGACCATTTTGACCGATTCAACGTCCATTATAAGAGTTGAGAGGCCAACAGAAACCTCGAGAAGAAGAAGTCTCGCCAAGAGAAGAAGAAAAAGTCTCGCCAAGAGAAGAAGAAAAAGCCTCGCCAAGAGAAGAAGAAGCCTCGCCAAGAGAAGAAGAAAGTTTCGCTAAGAGAAGAAGAAGAAACCTCGCCAAGATAAGAAGAAAAAGTCTCGCTAAAAGAAGAAGAAAAAGCCTCGCCAAGAGAAGAAGAAAAAGCCTCGCCAGAGTAGAAGAAAAAGCCTCGCCAAGAGTAGAAGAAAAAGCCTCGCCAAAAGAAGAAGAAAAAGTCCCGCCAAGAGAAGAAGAAAAAGTCTTGCTAAGAGAAAAAGAAACCTCGCCAAGAGAAGAAGAAAAAGCCTCGCCAAAAGAAGAAGAAAAAGCCTCGCCCAGAGAACAGAGACCAAGAGAAAAAGAAGAAGACAGACATAACGAAACAACAATCACAATTGTTCTTTTTCCATTTTTTTCTTGATTCAAACTGACAGATTGCCAATAAAAAACTATTTACCAATATTTTCATTAAAATAAATCCATCTGTTTGAGTTTTTTTTTGGATTTACGGCTTTATATAGCTCCGAAAATTAGTTTTTACTCAAAAAACACGATTTACCATTTTACTCCATACAAATACCAATTTACCCCACCATGGGGCAAAATGGTAAAACAAAAAAAAAAAAAAAGGGAAAAGTGTCCGAAACAAAGTTGTAGAAGATGAAATTTCCTACAACATAAATACTTTTTCGTATTAATTTTCGTTAATCTCAGGTTTCAAAAAATTTACCTTTCTACCCCAGTCTCCCCTACTATCTTTCTAGGGGGTAGCCGATGTCTCGAAAAAAATTCGCCGAACAATTCGATCACCTCTTATATACATACGTATATTTTTTAAAATGTTATGCACAAAAGAAATGTGTTTTTTTTACAGACAAAGGGAAACAATTTTATATTTCACATATTTTTTTTAGAAAATTAAAATTTTTTGCTGTTCAGAAATTCAATGAATTGCTTTTTCAGAGTGTAGGCGAATAATGCATTGTTGTAAATATTGCAATTATTTTTTTTTTTCTTCTTCACATCTCCTGTGTTTGTATGTACTTGAGCCTAAAATATAAAAATTATTGTTTTTTGTTTCTGTATTTTGCGTATTTTTTTTTTTCTACACGCTTCGTCAGCAAGGAACATAAATTGCAATTTTACTAATTAAAATTTTCATAGTTTAAACTATAAAAAGAAAACAAAAAACAAGAAAAAACATTTTCGACCTAGATGCATTCTGTTAATTAAACATAGAACTAATGTTACTAGCAAATCTATGCAGTACACATACATATGCAACAAATATGCAATTCTAATAGTTTAATGCTTCCATGCGAAAAATATGGTAAATCAAAATCAAAGTGAGTTTTAGTTTTTGTTCATGAAATAAAATTTATTTTTAACTTATTTATGGGCTATTCACTAAGTACACGTTTTGTGTGTTTTTTAAATATTTTCAAACTAATTTCTTAGAGTAAAAAATGACGACACAATTTCCTATAGAATTTCAATTGTTACACAGCTGCAATGCATTCATTTAGAAATTTATTAAAATAACTATACGATTTTGTGTTTATCTAACCTCAAAAGCATTTCCGTCTCGCCACACCATGACATTTCATTTGACGTTCTACACTGACACTCACCACCACTCTGACTGTCGCGCATCTCAAATGTCAACGTCTTATTTTTTCAAAATAATTCACTGAACTCTGTATGTGTTTATGTAAGAAGAAAACATGAAGGAAGCTTAATGACTTTTAATTACGTTATACGAGTATGAAAAAATCAATCAATTGTTGTTATTTTTAAAATTATTTGTTTGTTTAAGTTTTTTTTAAATTGTTCATTTAAAAAAAAAAAAAAAAAAAAAAACAAATAAAAATATTTAAAACTCAAAATGATTGATAGTCATACTTGAATTACACTTATTCGTGAGACTTGAGACTTAACTTGAGCATTTGCATTATAGGTAGTTCAATTCAATGAGCAGCTAAGCTAAAAGCATCCACCCACCCCAGTCATGCATTAATGACTTTTTGACTTTTTGCTGGACAATCATTAAGCAAACCGAGCAGAACTGAACTGAATAATAATAAAAATAATAATAATTGATTCAGTGCACTTTACAAAGTCAATCTCCTTCACCAATTCATTATAGCGTCATCATATCTCAACTCACTCTAGATATAAGGCTAAACTGAGCTGTGTGCGCTGACAATAAATCTGATTAATGTAGAAATGATTTTTTGCCTGTGAATTAGCAAAATTGTAGAAAAAGCATTAAAATATTTCTGTACCGAAATATATTAGAAAACTGTGTCAATATAATTTATAAAATTCTCAATGAAAACTAAAGAAGAAAAATTCATTATATTTTTGTTTCTCCCTCCATTCACCCCAAATCCAAAAAAGAAAAAAAATCAACTAAGTTGGTATTCTAAGAAAATTATTCTGCCTGTTTTGCTGTTGTCAACATTTAATTTTTATTTCTTTTAGTTTTTAGCGATTGTGATTTATTTTTCTGGGGTTTTGTTTATTTGTTGCTCAATTGCTTTGGTTATGTTGTTGCTGTTGGCACAATGATGTCAGTCAGTCAGTCAGTTAGGCAGTAGTACTGAGTTTGCTAAGTATTTTTTCAACACATGGATTTATGTAGTTTTATTATTTTTTCATTTAGATTTGCTACAGATTTATAGTTTCTTTTTTTCTTGACGCCGCCGCTTTGCCACCCAAACGATATTGTCATCAGTTTGAGTATTTCTTGTGGCCCCTTCTCGTCCCTTTCTTTATGGTTGTTTTCCACAAACCTCCTTCTTTGGTTTTGTTTTAGTTTCTTCTGAAATTACTTTTCTTCTTGTTTAACAATTTTGTCTCGCTGTTTTTTTTTTTTGCCTTTTGCTTGATTTATATAAATCCACCGAAAATTGTTCAGTTTTGCGCGCGCGTGAAACTCATGAAGGCGTGAAATGAATTATTGTCTTTGGAAAGTTTTATTTTCAATGTTGTTAATTGAAATAAATTGCTTAATTTATATTAGACTTATATATTTTTGTGTATTTTTTAGTTGTCTGTCCGCATGTTTGTGCAAAATTAAAAGTTTTTAGTTTCGTTGATTTTTTCAATAATGAGTTTAATGGTTCAGCGTTGTATATTTAGCTGTAAATTCTACGTAGGAAAACCAAAAACTCAAAAACGCATTTTCAGTAAAAAAAAAAAACAAAAAATAACTTTTAATCAGTGTTGGAAAAATAAAACTTATAGATAATTCCTTTTAGTTATCGAAATTAATACGTATACGTAGGGGAGTGTCGTCAGGGTTGGAGCATGTTTTGACTTTTGCTCATAACTTCCGTTGAATACCGAATTTTTATTACTGTTACATGTATATCGTTGGAAAGATCTCACAAATTGTAATGATTTTGCTGAACATTAAAATATAATTGGATTAATAGTTCAGGAGTTATAGAAATTTACAAAAAGCAAAAATTGTAGTCAAGTTCGGAGCACCGTAGAAAATAGATAAAAAGAAAAAATTGCACTTGAAAACCGGGAAAAGAGACCTGATATCAAAATAAAAATCCCTTTTTGTGAATTTTAAGGGAAATTTGATGTTTTATACACACACGATACGACACAAAAAACACGCACGGGTGAAAAAAATGTATTTCCAGAGTCAAAACGCATCATTACAACTAAATTTTAGGTGTTCCGACCTTGACTACAAGAACTGCTCTGACATATTTGTGTGATGCAAAAACACCACGAAATACTACATATTTCCGCTTCTCAAACCTTAACCGAACAATTTAAGTTAACATACTTTGATGTTCGCATGTTATTTTTTAAATGAATCCACTTTTTCTGGCACTGCCAAAAAAATTTTAAACTCTTCTTTTAACAGGCGGTCACTTTTCTTCTTTTAACATATATATATACACACTTCACGCTCTGAACTCGAAATGACATGAATAGTTTGCTTTCGTCATGACAAACAATATTGTATATTAACTTAACGACCGCCAGTGAGATATAACGGAGAAAACGACACTGTCCCAACCCTGACAGCGCTCCGACCATGACGACACTCCTCCATAATATTGTAAGTCTAAAAATAAAGTGTTAAATGCTTTTTAAAAAAAATTTTGCTTGCAATCATTGTCAGTCCCTGAAATACTTAGGGTATATATTTTCTGTCACTTTCAATGAAAACTTCAAAGTACTTAATTTATAGGTATAAAAAAAAGAGTCTTGAACTTTTCGTACATAAAAATATTAAAATATTATATTTCAACACACACTCACACACTAGTTAAGTTAATGACTTAACAATCAACATAAATTATGTATATTTGTATATTTTATGACATATTCTTATAGCACAAAGAATTTCTCAATGATTTTCAATATTTTATTACGCTTACTCGCTAATGCTTTGTTTTATTTTATTTCGTTATTATTATTATTACCATTTTTTTTCTCTGTTTTCATTTTATACAAAAATACATCAAGCATAAACAATTTCATTGACTTTATGACTTATTCAGACAAAATCGAATGTGTCACTTAACGTATTAAGTAGTAGAGGTTCCCTCCGCCACAACCTACCTACCTATTTCACAGGCATCATCTCATGCCATAGTAAAAATTCAAGTCAACCTACGCTCAGCAAAACCCAAGATTGTTGAAACTTAAGTGATTTTCATATGTGTGTGTCTGTCTGAAACTTAATCAACTTATATTCGTAAGACATAAGTAAATACCAAACATTTGTTTACACTTTACACACAACAAATTAAAATATTCTTTTTGTGTCTGTATTAAAAAAGACACAGTTGCAACAAATGTATACCTAGTATTTTTATTGTCAAATGTACTCGTTTGCTGAGTGTTTGAGTGTGTGTGTGTGTGTATGTGTGACATTACCATAAACACCCACAATTGAAGTCAAAAAGTATTTTAATTTTTTTACCGAAGGTTTTTCTCTTCACTTTGCTATTTACTTAGTTAATTCTACTTTATAGAAACTCAAGAAAAAAAAATAATCAATAGCAACAATAATTTAAAAATGGGGTCAATTCGGCGCGACAATAATTTCAAATGATTTTCAATTCATTACTCTGATTCTTGGTAATGTCTTTCTGTGTGTTCTGTTTGTTTGTCTGTCTATTTCCCCTCAGAGATGAATATGCACATGATTTTATTGCAGCAACATGTGAGGAAATGTTGTTATAATTCATAAAAAAAATAAATAAAATATAATAAATAAATATAAACTTAAAATCACACCAAATTCTTTAATGCATCTGCGAAATAATTTCATGCTGTTGTTTTTTTCTTATTTTTCTCTTAATTGAATTTAACAAAATAAAAAACAGAAAACAACACGAAACTTTTTTTTCGCTCCATTTTTCATTCCACCATAAATAAATCTGTGTTGTTAAAAATATCAGTGAACCGAAATAATTGCTGCTGCCTCTTGATCGTAAGCTTAACACGCCTGATTTATTTTGATAATGCGTTATTGCTGCCACATCTTTTTATTTTTCTGTTTCTGTTGCCTCTTCGTTTCCTTCTTGCATATGAAGAAATATGGCATAATTTAACTGCAAAGCAATGGCAGCACTAAAAAACTATTTTATAAGTTTAAAATTGATGACTTTGTAAAACGATTTAAAAAATGTGCGAACTAATTGCAGAAGAAACAACAGCTACCACGGTGGCAAGAGTAATCCAATAGCCGGTTCTCAAGGAGTGATCACTGCCAGACCAAAAAGAGAATAAGCTATGAATTTCGATGAAATTCTTCTTAGTCTTCCTTTTTAATGAACGATTTTGTCAGTGATAACAACGGCAGACAGACAGTTTAGGCAACTGTTCCAGAACCCGACAAGGTTCCTTTTCGGTGGTATTTGCAAGCCTAGCTTAGAACCGAAGTAATATTTTAAGATCACAATACATTTTTTATTCTCAACTCTTCAGCTCAGAATGTGTATGTTTTATTTTTCGATCATTACATAAAACTCAAGTGGGAGTTTTTTTTTTTTTGTTTATTCAAGTGCTCCAATTAATTTAGCAGTACAATATAATTATTTTTATTATTCTTTTTCAATAATTAAACTTTTTCGGTGAGTTTTATTTTCTGGACATTAACCCTTTCTTCTCAACTTTTTTATTTGGGGGAAACAAATTTGTTGTAGTTTTTGACTCGTAGATTCAGACTTTGTTAAGAATAAAAATCAAAAAAATTATGAAAGAAATTTTTGGGAAAGGCTGTAGAGCTTTTGGAATTTCGTATAATGAGCAAATAAAAATACATGAAAGGAGTAAAAATTCCAGAAAAAAAAATTTTTTTTTGGAATGTAAAATAAACTTTTAGTTTAGAAAATACTTTTAAAGACACACCTGTTCACTGTGTGTAAAAGGTGAAAATTTGAAACATTTGGGATTTTGGAATTTGGGTTTATTTTTATTAAAGTCAAGTATACAGATTTTTGTTGTTCAGTGACCTATAGTAAAATTTCATGGGCAACATATTTTTTGAACATATTAACCCTCTATCAACCCTCGTAATGGGTCAAAAACGAAACTTTTTCTAAAACGGCAAAAAATACCCATAATGGTAGATGCCAAAGGGTTAATATGTAGGAAGAAAATATTCGACGGAAAATTCTACTATAAATTGCTGAACATACAAACAAGCTCTGATGCAAAACTAACAAGTTATTTCATGGTTTATTATACTTAAGTCCGTTTTCTCAATGTCCGGTTAAGCACTAATCCGAACTTTAACCCACGGTTAGTAGTACTAATTAGTTCTCATTAGTGATTAACCGAAAATTGAGAAAACGACCCTTAATCTGTTAGAAATGGGCAAACTTTGGGCCTACGTAAAAAAAAAATGTTGACATATACTTTTAAAACGCTGAGACCCGTATAATTTTTTTTCTTGAGTTCTATCAGCATCCACCTTCAGAACCTTGCCATTTTTTTGTTTGTTGAAGAACAAAAAATAAATCAACACTATCACAATTTTTTTAACACCCGCAGAAAATAATTCAAAAATCATCAACCTTTCATGTCTTTTGTACACAATAGTAACCAAATTATTTATTGTACATTAGAATTGCGTGAATTTGTACACAATAATGTACAATTTTTTTTAACAACTTTTTTTCTAAGTTATTAATTTTGTATTATGAAATGGAGTTTTAACTTTCGTTTTAAACTATTATAATTATAATTCACTTCGGTAATTCACACAAATGTAACTTGGACTGTTTTCAAAATCAAATAAATAAAAAACTGTACTCACGTTTTTGCTCAAACTTAAATTATAAAGAGAAAAGCACGCCTGATTTAAAAAAATATTTTTTTTTTTTTAATTCCCAATAGGTTTGAAATGAGAAGTAGTGAAATATGAAAAAAATTTGTACAATATATTAGCCAAAAACAGCGAAAGAGTTAAATAAAACTCAACTTATTTTTCACTAATTATTTTCAGAACCATAAATAATCTTTTCATTATAAAATCTAAAATATTTAAAAAAAAAAAAGTATAAATTCTTATCAAAAGTTTTCCACCAATTTTACTTCATAATAAAAAAATATATACCTGAAAAAAGAAAGAAAGATAGAAAAAAAGAAATTTATGTCCATTAAAAATTGATAAAGAAATTCAAATTAAATATTTAAATGACATTAAATAAATTTTAAAATTTTTTGAACCGAACAAAAAGGTCAATAATCTAAAAGTTCATGGGTGAGCGGCAGAACGAATACATTTCATATTCATGTGCCATTCATTCAGCTACCAGAAAACTCATGCCACTATTATGAATTTTCACATCCAAGTACCTACTATGAAGAAAAGGAAAAGCGCACAAAATCCCATTCAAAATTCACAAGCAAAAATCCACCGCAAAATTGGCAAACACACAAAATTAAATTTGTAATCGCATTTTTGGATGAACGTAAAATTTCATAAAAGGCCAATGCAACGACGAGAATACAAACAAAAATATTCTAAGAGCATTTATTTTATTTGGCATAATCAAACGAAGAAGCAGCACAAACAAGCAAACAACAAACAGAAAACAGCAGCAATGAAAGTGAGATGGAAGGCAGCAGCAGCAATAGCAATAGAAATAGCAACAGCAACTGTGACGATGATGACGAGCGAGCTCCTCGCACTTAATTTAATTTAAAATGTAGACGTACATACACAAAATGCTCTGGATTGCTGCTTGCTAGATGTTGCTGCTGTATAGCAAATTGGCAAATTTTAAGTTAAACAGCCATCAAAAGAATATGGTAAAAACAGAAAAAAAAATAATGCAAATGCAATTAATATTAAGAGCCAAAAGAATAAAGTAGATACAAATAAACCGATTTGGGAGTTATGTATGCGTTATAAAGAAAGTAAACTTGAACCTGAACTTGACTTAAAAGGTTTTGAAAAAGCCTATATGAATATCTGTGTCTTGAAATATATGTGTAGAAGTTTATGGAAAGGTGAAAGGAAGTTAATCTTTTCGCCTTTTTTTAGATCCACGGAGTACAACGAAACTGAAAATTAGAGCATCATAAATAAAACACGAATTCTAAAGTTGCTGCAATGATTCTAAATAATTGCTTCATAAATTTAAAATTAAAGTAATCATTTAAGTTATAAATAGTTCCATAAACACATATCCATACATAGATACCTGCATATCTATATATGGAAATAATACATAGATATATATTCATAACATGCACTTCAGTGTCATTTGAATATGATTGCAAGCAATTTACGCATAGCAGCAGCACCAGCAGCAACAGCATGTACATATATAAAGAAAAATTTGTGTTTTCAGAAATTGAAATAAATGAAAATAGCAAAACGACAACAACAAAATATATGCAATATGTATAAAAAAAAAAGCAAAAGTTATACGAATTCGCATCATTAACAACAACAATGAGCTAACAACAACATAGAGGCAGCAACCAAGCAAGAGTACATTGTTGCTGAGTATCAAACTGAAACGTACCCATGACAATGACTTTACATACAGTAGCAACAACAGCACCCAAACTTATGTACACATACAACAGCAATAATAATGATGATGATGACGACGATGATGATGGTGGCAGCAATGACGATGAGTACAACAATAGGTACCTACTGTTGATGACAACAATGACAACCAGCAGCACATCAAAAACACTCACAAGCAGGCAGACGGACAGACAGACAGACAAGCAACAAAATACAGTAGCAGGCAGCAGTAGTTAGAGGAGCGACAACAAAAATGCCGGCTTTAGTCGGTGACGACAACATAAATTCAACAACAACAACAACAACTGCGATTGCTGCTGCTACACAACACAACAACAATAACGATAAATATGATGCGATGCTTGTGGCAGTTACAATAAATGTCATGTTCCTCAAAAACGACGACGAATACAAAAAAAAAAAAAACAACAGCAGCAACAAAATGACATGCAGACAACAGCAACAAAATGGTAACATTAGCAACAACACCCGCATTGCATACCTGTTTAAAAAACAGAGGGTGGGTGAAGTGAAGAAGGCGTGGCAATAGTTGAAAACTTTAAAACGCAGCAACTGCGAGTGCTTGAGTGAATGTGTGTTGCAAGTGCGAGTAACACAGAGAGAAAAAAAAAAAAAACGTGACAGTTGAATTATAAATATGAGCAACATTAAAATCAAACCTCAAAAAGAAACAGCAAAAAGTTTACACACGCGGGAGGGCGAGGAATAGGGAACAATGAGCCAACTCTGACTATATAAATTTAATTTGCACACATTTTTGAAGTTTGTCATTTTCGTCTTTTTTCTTTTTTTTGTTGGTTCTGTGTGTGCATGAATAGAATTTATGCAGCTACCAAAATATCAAGCAACAATATTAGTAGCAACTAGAAACCAACATCAAGAACATCAACATGGGGCATATTCCATAAAGTGCAAAAATGTCACTCGAGGCATCACACAGTCAGTGACAACAAAACAAAAAAACAAGTGACAACTGAACTGTCATGCCAAAACCAAAAATAAATAAAAAATCCAAAAAGTTTAATCTGCATTTTTGTTGTCTACTTCTGTGGTTGTAACTTACAGAGTTGATTTGCTAGGAGGTGGTAGGAGTGGCATTACAGGGGAGTAGCGCCGAAAGTGTCGCATTAATTTTAGTAGAAGGTAAAGAAAAAAAAAAGAAAGGAGATGAAAAAACCACGAAGTTTTTCTTTTTCTAAAAATTTTAAGCCATTTCAGCCATTTTTATATTCAGTTGTAGTTTTTTTTTTCTCACTCACTCACTCTCTCTTTCTCTTTTTTTTTTATATTCTATGTATTATGTATGACTTTTGTGTTACCAAGTGCAGCAATCAATCAGAAGTGCCACTTGTAAGTGCAACTTGATGTTGGTTGTTCAAGTCTCGAAATAAAAGTCGTCGTCGACTTTTTAAGACATTAGTATAAATGTGAATGAGTGAGAGTTTGCAATATTGCACTAGCTATCTAGCTATGCACAAACAAATAATAATAATAAAAAGTTGTTGCTGAATGGGGAAAAAGAAGTAAAATCTTAATTTGTATGTAGCTGTCACTGAGGTGTTGAGAGTTGAAGTGTTGTCGTCATTATGCAGCAGAAATTGCTGCTTCAGCAATTTTTATTTTTAAATATTTTTTTTTTGGAAGGATCATTTAGATTGTTGGATTATGATGACGTTTGCAATTTCCATTGCATACATTTTTTTCTGAATGCCTATAGAATTCAGTTTTGCAATGATTGCAACAACAGACAAAATGAGTGTGAGTTTATAAACTTTAATATTGATTTAAAAACTAAGTTTTTCATGATGAAATTGTTAACCTCGAAAACTCCGCTTGTCCATCTGCCATCAATGAAAGAAGAGTAACAGTACAGGACAAGTAGAGTAGAAGATAGTAGGAGAGGGTAAAAAAAGGAGAAGGGTATCTGAACCAACGAGAGAAGAGATAAGCTGATAGAAACCCCAGAGAGGAGAGGAAAAAAGGAGCTAAACCAGTCATTTCCAAAACTTATAGACGCATTTTAATTCATTGCTTGTGTATGCGTGAGTTTGTGAGAGCGCTACACTAAGAGCAATAAAAAAAATAAAGTTAATTTCTTGGTGAGTTTACCCTCAGCATTTGCCCGCGGGCAGTGTTTGGAAATAAAGTTCATTTTTTATTTGAAATAAGTACACGCAAAATTCATTTATTCTGATTTACTCTCTTGTCTAACATATTTAGCTTTCCCGAGCACCATCTGATATAGGTCTTGCTTGCTTAAATTTTCGGCGCCCACTCTCTCAGTTTACAAGTATTAAATATATGTGACGTTACGCTCAGTATTTGCCCGCGGGCAGTGAATTACATCTAAACCCAAGAGAAAAGAAGGAAAAAACTCTGAACCCAAGATAGGAAAGGGAAGGAGATTTAATACTAAGAGAGAAAAAGATCTGAACTCAAAGCAAGAGAGGAGGAAAGGTCTAAACTCAAGAGGGACTCTTTCTGGACCTAAACTTGATAGAGAAGACGATCATCGACGATCACATCAATTCGCATAGATCACAACTACTACAAAGTAAAACAAAACGTCAAATGTGAATTTCTTCAAGAGAGGGCGTTTATTAATTTTTCGTTATATGGTTGCAGCTTCTGAAATTGGGGGGGGGGGGGGGGAATTCGGAGTTCGAATTTTAATTGTTTCGCAAAAGTTTATGCTTAATGCATCTTAATTTGTATTCTTCTTTCTTTGTTTTACTTATAAAAGTTTCTAGAGAATTTTTCAAGCTTTGTTTAAACGCAAACAAAATTTTCAGCATTATATAGTTACCAAAAAAATCACATCAAAAATTCATTAGAAATTTAAAAATCTTTTGCTATCACACTACCTTAAAAGAAACAAAATGATTAATGGTATTCAAAGTGGTGGCGCTTCTAAGAAATTCATTCATTCATAGTTACACTATTCCAAATTAAATAAACATTTAAGCAAAAACGAGAACTTTAAAAATTCACACTTAACAGCGATTTCGTAGAACCGAATTGAGATGATTTTAAGCAGACAAACTAAAAAACAACAAAAAAACAAAAAAAAAAACGAAAAAATATAAAGTTGCATTTGAAATTAAATTTTTCTTTTCAATATTGCACACACATTGTGGAGATGGAATATTATTTAAATTGCAAGTTAATCAATCATGCTAAAGTGTTCAGGCATGACGTTGAATTGAACGGAATGAAATTGAATTGAAAACAAGCAGAAGATGATGAAATGATGAGCATCATGATGCTGAAATGAAATTTCACCTTTCTGCACGATGAAAGTTTAGTGAACTCCGAAAAAAAAAAAAAAAAAAAAAGAAGGAAAACAATAAGGATTTTGTAAGGTTTCGAAGCAACAAAATGTATGCAGAAAAGGCACCACGAGAAAACAATGACAGCATTGGCAACCCTTTTCGCAGGAAAGTACTCGTATCTATACAAAAGAAAAAATCACGTACCGCTTCTTTTTTTCGAGCACATTTTCATGATTCAATTGAAATGAAACGTATATTCTTTTAACAATACACATACATATATAAAAAAAGGGGTTCGTGTAATAATAATTAACAATCAGTGGAAGAGAGCAAGGAATATTTCAAGTGTATCAAATTATAATTTGATAAATGCATCATCATATTCGCATTTTTCTGGGATATTAAAGAAAATATTTTTTACCCAAAAAAATGTATACAAAATGGATTTAAAATATTGAAACAAGTTGCGTAGCACACAAACACAATTGCTGTCAAAATTTAACGCTTTGTTAATTATATTAAAAAAAATTGCATGCTTCTTTTTTTTCAGTCAAATTCAAAAGCCATCATTAACATTTATGTTGTAGTAGAAAAAAAAAAAAAAAAAACTTTAAAAATGTTGACAGATGATGTCCTGTGTATGGATGGCGTTGCAATGATATCCTGATTAAAAAATATAAACGTATTACGTAAACAACAATAAACAACCCTTTAACCCTTTAAGGAAAGTGAAGGAAGTAAAGGATTGATGATGAAAATTGTTTAATGACGAACAAGTTGACTTGCTAATTATGTTTATACATTTTATGGCAGCATTTTCTAATTATGTTAATCCTTGAGGCAAATAGTAATAGTTACACAAAGAATGCAAAATGAAATGAGAAATATAAAGGATTATGAAGTTAACGCTTTTTCATTGCCTTCAATGTTAACATTGGCATATGTTTAATTTTTTTTTTTAATTAGAAGAAGAAGATATTTGTTTTAAATTGAATTGGGGAAATGCAATAGAATTTAACTTTAAATTCCCAGATTTCAATTTTATTTCGTATGTCTCTTCAACCAACATAACCACGCGAGAATTCAATCACAAAAATACCTTTGCGTGAATATGAAATTCTTGAAAAAGAATTTCAAAAGATTTTTGCATAGTTACATATCAAATCCGAAGCCTCCTCAAAACCAACCATCAAGTTATTTTCATTGTTGCAATGCAAAAATGCAAAAAAAAAAAAACAAAATATTTACAGTGTCGGACAAAACTAAAGCACGGATTCTTCCTTGTTTACATTTTGTTCAGTAATATTGTAAAACATGTTTGGACTGAAATTTTTTTTATGAATGTAGTAAGAATAAACACTCGTTATAATAAAATATAAAAAATATAATATTATTTTTCACATAAAATAAAAATATTATCGTTATCGTGCTGGTAGACATACTTTAACAGCAGATCTTCCTCAGTATAAGATAACATAACATTCTGGGGAATATCTTTGCATATCAGACCGTCCATTATACATCCTATTTTATGAATTGGAAAGATTCCATGGCTGAAAAAAATCATCAGAGCACAACGTTACCTCCCCCGGTGCGTTTCAAATAATGTGGATTTCATCGTTGCCTTTTTGGTCTGCATACTAGCTTTAATCCTTCGTATTATCAGTAAAGCTAAAGTGCTCGGCTACAAATTCGAGCCTTGCCTATCGATTCTTTCGAGAAATAAATGGCTTTTTTACGCTTTGGTATGTTTCTAAGCCACCCTCCACAGCTTCTCGTTGGATAAACCTGTATGAAATGTTTAAACGCAATTTTTTTCCAAGATATAAAAGGATCTTTTTTTATAAACCGAATGATGGCCTGATCCTCATGTTTGGTTGTGCCCCGCGGTCTGCCACCTCCATATTTAGTATTTAAAAAATGGGAAGCCTGAAAACGGCTTATAGCTAGGGAATTAACGCAATAGCGAAAACAAAATTTTTTTACAATTCATGTCACTGATTCAGTTTTATTAAATCCATTCAGAATATTTTCTCTAAATTGTGCAGGAAAACTTATTTCGAGCAATTTTGGGAAGCGAAATTTTGAAATGCTAACGGTGACGGTGAATGATAACCAACAACTTATATACGCTTCCAATTTTTTTTTAAACCTGCTTTTTATTTTCCAAAATAACGGGTTTCTAGTTTAAAGATGATTGTTGTTGTTTATTTTTAACAATTGATTGTTATTGAAAGCGAAGAAAATTAACTGCTTTAGTTTTGTCGCTGCAGGTTTAGGCATATTGCGCAATGTTAGTAAAAAAAAAAGAAAAACGTTACCCAGTTTTGAATGTAATTTTATCTCAACAAGTGCATAAATATACTAAATTTATAAAACAAAAAAAAAAAATATGTGCATACTTGCTAAACTAACTAAATGTTGACAACGAAGAGTTCGTGCTTTAGTTTTGTCCGACACTGTATATACCAAACTATAAGAGGAAAACCAAGCAGGGAAACGTAAAATATAATAACTTAATGCTACTTTTGTAGCAAAACAAAAAAAAAAAACAATCAAAAAGAAATTGGAAGGAACCAAATACAACGCGCTTCAAAATCAAATATGCAATGAGCAGCAGCAAGTTTAATAAGAAATGAAATGTAGTTTTCCTTATTGCAATTGCAGCCAGCCAGGATAATACCAAAGAGACTTTAGTGATGCAGAAAAATTTTAAATAAAAAAAATATTAAAAACAAAACACAAAAACAGTAGACAGACAGACTAAAAAAAAAGCTCAGAGAACAAAGATATGCAACAACAGCCAACCAGCCAGCCAGCCAGCCAGCTTTGGCAATATATAAATTTTTTCTTTTGATACGCTACTTCTAGTATTGCATTTTGAATAGAATTAAATATTTATAAATTCAATACAATTTTCAATTTCAAACCAAGTAGAAGGCAAGAGACTGAAACAGAAAGAGAGAGAAAGAGGTAGAAGCGTATGAGTGAGTAAACGCAAAAAATATACAAAAAACATCTTTCCTTTCAAATAAAAGTAGTAATGGTAATAGTTAGTAGGTGGAAATCTTAAGCTAAAACATGAAAAGTAAGACAGAAAAAAAAAAATGTACAAAAATCTACTTAACTTATTGTTGTGCATTGCAGTAGAGTTGCAGTAGCAGCATCAGCATTAAAGTTGTATCCTGTAGCATGTTCTGATGCTCCTGTGTTTCTTCAACTCTTATCCTTATGGAAACATTTCAAAAATTGAATTGTAAAGTTTGTGCTGTTTTTATTACATATAGAACTTTCTCTCTCTCTCTCTAATTCAACATACACACACAACACAAAAGAAGTTATCCCTATATCCAGAAACAGAAACATACATTTACATATTCGCATATGTAGAGGGGACAATAATTGAAGCGATTACAAAAAGAAGCGCTTAGTTAATGCTATTGCTTCGTAAAAAAGTCTTTAGTAAAGCTAAAACTAAAGATTGATCACAAGTATTCAGTGAAGCCAGGAGAAATTATTGCACTTTCAATCAAAAGAAATAAAAAATTGTACTATTTGAACGTGGAATTTGATGACTTTCTCTTCAGTTTAAATGGAAGCTCAATCAAAGCGTAGTAGAAGCAATACAGATGCGTATATCTTCCCACTGGGAGCACTTACATATGCATACAACTTTCAATATCACACATACACACACACGCTTGTCATATTTTGAAAATATTTTACTATTGAGGTTAGGGTTAGAACAGCATCACATCGAATGAATGAATGAATGTGATATGGTTTCATTTCAATATAAAATGTTTTCTTTCCCCATTCTCCCTATTTCTTGTTTTTGTTTTTTTTTTTTTTTTGGGATTTTCAGAGACAAAAGATTCAAGATTCGACGACAGGTATTTTCGGATTATTTTCATATATTATTGTTAGAATGCAATTTTCCTTTGTTGTTGTTACTCAGTTTGCAATTTGAATTTTTGTTTTTCTTTTTCACTAGCATAGGTGTGTGTATGTAATATAAACATTTATAAAATATTCAAAAGTAAGTTATCATAACTTTCAAGCACACCCGCCACCTCCCTCTCATCTTTTCAATAGTTACGTTATTTGTGTATGAATAGAAGAAGCAACAAATTTGTAAAGTTAACTTAAGTGTGCTTAAATTTGTTGTTGAAAATTTTGTTGAGGAGGATATGCAGCGTGCAACTGTTGTTTGAGAGGCTTATGGAAAACAAAAACTACAAATATAATAAAAACTTTACCTACTGTTGAAATAATTGAAGTAGTATTATATTTGAAAATTCAGAATAATTGAAGTAGGTAGTAGTTTATATTCAAAATATTGAAATCGTTACAATTTTCTTTCCACTTTAAAGGGAGATAGTGTAGTTTATATGAAAATTCGAAAGGCAAAAAGTATCATTTTTTTTCATTCATACTTAATACGGAATTGTTCCATTTGCGCTACTGTCTATTGGAAGTTGGAAATTTACACCATTTGGAACCAAATGAAAAATTGGAGGATGAACTTTTTCAAATTGTTTTAATCCTAGGATCCTTATTATCTATAGTGTGTTCATTCCAGTATTTTAACTTACAGCTTTTAACTCCTTTATTGGAAGTTAACCTACACCAGTTGGAACTACAACATAGATAGTTGAAATATCGAATTCTTTTTACATTACTCCGAATTCAAGGATTTTTAAATGACCCACGTCATTTGGTCTGTGTAAAAAGTCAAAGCCAAACACAAATGGAATCTGACTTCTAATGATACCCAGTTTTCAATATTAAGGGAGTATTCTACCCGAGATGGTGCGAAATATCGATGTTTTCAAATCGTTGTAAATGAAAAGCTTTTCAATATTTTTATTCGAGGTTTTTTGCAAGTTTTTCTACAGGTTTTGAACAATAATTTTCGTTTTTAATGTTAAAAATATCTTTGTTATTAATGGTTCATTCGACGCCTCGAACTTGAGCCTGCCGAAAATAGTTGCTACATACAATATAGTTGCCTATACATTTCCTTAGTAGCCTTGTAAAATTTCAAGTCAATTGGACAAGTGGCTTTTTTTGAATCGTGTCCACCGTCCCAAAAAAAAATGGTTTCAAGAAAAACGAGTTTAAAGATTTACAAACATGGTACTTACAAATGATGTAACTAACGGTTAATCAGCGATTCCCCCTCTTCTTTCTCATAAAACTCGTTGTCTACATCAAAAATATTAAATTAAAAAAAAAATTGATTTTTCGGACCATCTCGTGTAAAATACCCCCTTAAAAAAACTGAATTCGAGCGGTTAAAACTGATTTGTTCCCGTTTTGATCTTAAACGCCTAAACATAAACATAAGCATGGCTTACATTTTCCAAAAATATTTAATGAAATATGAGAATTTTATAAATATGTTATCCTGCCACTGACCAAACAAAGAAGCAAGTGTGTGAGGAGGATTTCAATTAATTTCGTACAATTTCTTAAGCAAATAAATATTGATACTGCAACCACTTGATTGTAAAACCAAAAAAGAATTTGTTAGTTTTGTTCCTTATATTTTTATAAAAACATATTTTTTTTTTTTTTTTGCAAATGTAATACAACATAAATTTGTATAATTCAAGAAAAGTTCAATACACTTTTATAAACAAATTAGTATTATTAAAAAAAAAAAAAAAAGAGAGATAAAAAACATATGCAAGTGAAAATAAACTATTTCTGTTTCTGAAAACATTAACACAATTTTATATGATTTCATTTACGAGCATGTGATGTTACTACTTTGATATTTTGTATCCAAAGGAATCATATTTCATCATTGGAGTAAACAAAAACGAGTATAAAAACGTATTGTGAAACACTACAAAATAACACAATCGCAAATATGTGGGCATAAATAAATAAATAAACACAAATATTGAAATTCAACTGGCATCAACACAAAATAATTCCAAGAAATTTTGGTATTGTGGTCTCAAAAGCACAACAATAACAAAACAACTTCAAGTCATGAATGAAACTATAATTCAGCTGACATGGACTTAAATTCTTTTAGAGAAGATATTGTTGTTTTTGTGATGGTGGTGGTAGTGATGATCATGTGAAATGTTTAAAATGATGCTGAGTGAGCTATGGGGTTGAGCATTTAGGAAATCATCGAAAGATTCAAAAAATATATTTCATATCATTTGTTTTTGCCAGAAAAATTCTCTCTTCATACAAGTTAAGTTTAAATATACATATATATATATATACCTCCATGTATGTATGTGTTTGTATGCATGAATCTTTATATTGTTATATGTTTGTATCTTTGAACGCGTGTTTATTTTCTAAGAATATATATAGTGTGGATTTCTGCTTTGACATACATATTTGCTATCTTTTTTTCTGCTATTATTTTTTGCTGAATACTGGGGAATTCCATAACACAACTACTAGCAAAAAAACAAAAAACAAAAAAAAAAGCAAAGGGTCTGTTTATTATTTATCTTATGGCAAAAAATACAAAAGAATAAACTAAAATATTGACACAATTTTTGTTTTTGTTTTTTTTTTTTTGTTTTATTTATTATACACATTGAATTGTTTTTCACAAGTATACTGAAGGTTATGCAATCAACTGTCGGATGAACTGAGAAGTTATTGACAGATTAAAATAGAATGGTGTGAAAAACATACACAAAAATATCAATCTTGTACATACAAATGTTGCAATCAGAAATAGCAACAAATAAGAATATCATAGATTTCAAGCGAGAGTTTAAAAATTTATCAACATCAACAGAATGTAACTCAAATAGTGTATGGAATTCCTATTAGAGTAATAATATTTTTAACATTTTTCTGTCATAAGTAAGATCGAAGAGTTTCTAAACTTTGGTTTGGATTTTGATAACAAAAACTTACCTTAACTTGATAGGAATTCAATCGTGTCTTCGGCAACAAATTGAATGATGAAAAGTCTAAGCGACGTGAGAAGATGCCATTGCAACCAGATGTAGAACTGTAAATAGGCAAGAAAAAACGTAGAGATTAGTACCAATAAAGAAAAAATTAAAGAAACTATGTTTTAAATAGAGCCAGCATAAGTAGCACTTACATTTTACATATATACATATCTAAATATTGGAAGTATGAATGTATAAACTCGTAATTGTGACTAACTTCATATCTATCATACGCGCCATTTTTTTTACATTGACAGCTATTCTATCTCGAAGAGCGCCAAAAATACTATAAGAATTGGTCTGTCAAATAATTTTCATAATTTTACAAAACTGTTTTACTATAGCTGAAAATGACGAATTTCGTGCCAACAAAACAACATTTGCGGGTAGTTTTAATTTGCTTCTTCCATTTAAAGAAAAACGCAACTGAAGCACATCGTTTACTCACTGAAGCTTATCCTGACTGTGCTATAGACGTTAGAATGTGTCAGGTGTGGTATGCCCGTTTCAAAAGTGGTGATTTTGATGTTGAAGACAGGGAACGTTCAGGCGGCCCGAAAAAGTTCGAAGATGAAGAATTGAAGGCATTACTCGAAGAAAATTCATGTCAAACGCAACAAGAACTTGCAGAATCTTTAGGAGTTGATCAATCAACCATTTCTAAATGATTAAAAGCATTGGGAATGATTCAAAAGGAAGGAAATTAGGTGCCGTACAAATTGAAGCCGAGAGACGTCGAACGACGATTTTTCACATGTGAACTGCTGATTGAACGGCAGAAAAGAAAGTGTTTTCTGCATCGTATTGTGACTGGCGGTGAAAAGTGGATACGTTACGATAACCCAAAGCGTAAAAAATCATGGGGACCGCCCGGACTTGCATCAACATCAACAGCAAAGCCGAACATCCATGGATCCAAGCTCATGCTGTGTATTTGGTGGGATATGAAAGGTGTCGTGTATTATGAGCTGTTGAAATCGAATGAAACGATCACTGGCGACCGCTACCGACTACAATTGATGCGTTTGAGCCGAGCATTAAAGGATAAGAGGCCAGAATATGAGAATAGTCACGACGAAGTTATTCTTTAGCACGACAATGCTCGGCCGCATGCTGCAAGGCAAGTAAAAACATACTGGGAAGCGCTGAAATGGGAAGTGCTACCCCACCCGCCGTATTCTCAAGACATTGCTCTTTCTGATTACCACTTGTTCCGATCGATGACACATGGCCTGGCTGTACAGCACTTCCGTTCTTTCGAAGAACTCAAAAAATGGGTCGATTCGTGGATAGCCTCAAAAGATGAGGAGTTCTTTCGACGCGGAATCCGTATGCTACCAGAAAGATGGGAAAAGGTTGCGGCTAACGATGGACAATACTTTAAAGAATAAATTTATAATCACTTTTCACAATAAATGTCCAAATTACGAAAAAAATACGAGTTTATACATTCATACTCCCAATACAAAACTAAAACAGAGCTACCACATAAATAAACCCAAATTCCAATAACTTTTGTATGAAAACAAATGATGAAATTTTACAATTAAAGAATAATAAAAATATTTTAATAACAATTGTAATTTTTATCAATACATATTATTGCATCAGCGAGAATAAACTTTACAATTTCACCATATGATATAAAAATGTCTAGAAAAAAAAAAAAAAAAAAAGCAAAAACTATAAATAAATAATAAATAAAAAAAATATTATAGCAAAAAGTAATAAAAACAAAAAACATGTATTGTCGGTCGGACTATTCAAATAACGTGACTGTAAAAAATAAAATTTGCACTTGAAAAAAAAAAAAACCTATATACATATTTAACTGATGATTAATAGAAGGTATACAAAAATTAAATATCAAAATAAAAACACAAGATGATAAAAAAAATAAGTAAATAAAACAAATCTATGAGTATTTTGCGATTTCTTCAGAGATTGAGATCATTACCGAAAGGAACATGATGAATAGCATAAACATAAACAAAAGAATAATAAAATAAATATATAGACAAAAAAAACTTAATTTTTTTAAAAACTGCACAAAAAAAAAAAAAATAAAAATTATTCAGAACATAAGACAAACCATTATTAAATTAGAGAGCAAAAGCAAAAGCAAGCAGCGAGAACATAAAGACGAAAATTAATAAAATTAATTACGCGCTAAATTTAGTTTTACATTCTTAAAATAACCAAACCAATTTATACAATTCTTTTATTTTTGGTTTTAATGCTTTAAATTTGTTTTTCGTCTTCCTACCGCTGCTTGTTGTTGTTGTTGCTGTTTGTGTTCTTTTAGGCTACACACGCTTTTTCATTAACGTCATTATCTCAACTTTATTTAATACTCAACCAATGAGAAAAAAAAACATGCAAACATGTTCAAGTAAACAAATTCAAAATAAAAACAAAAAAAAATAAATAAAATGTGCAAAACAGCGTAACAAAACAAAAACTCAAATAAAAATAAGAGTTAAAAAATTCACAACAAAAAATAAAAACCAAATGTAAAAAAAACAAAAAAAATCGTTGAGGTGTTGAATAATTTCAAAGTAAATATAGGTTTCGAAGTATGAGCAGCAGCGGCAATAAGAAAAAAAAAAACAAAACAAAAAAAAGAAAAAAAAATTCAAATAAAATGCGCGAGAATATAGCAACAAAAATTTAGTTGAAAAAAAAAAACAATAAAATAAAAATTGTTAAAATCAAAAATTAACCTTGACATTGTATGGTAGCGCTACCATAATCAGTCGCCACTTTGATTCTTTTGTCAAGCGAAATACTACTTCACTCATCAACTACCGGCATTGGTCATAACGAAAGCGGCAATAAGACAGGCAGCAAAATAGCGTGATACAATGTGGGAGGAATAGAGAAAGAAAGCACAAGCGTGTAGAGCCACACGCTCGCTCGCTGATGAACATAATTATTATTATTATTTTGTTATAATAGGTGCCTATGTATTTAATAAATATTTTTGTAACAAATGAACTTAGAAAAAACAAGGCGCGGGTAGAGGCAAACAGTTTAGCCTTCACTGTAAACTGAAGTTGGAAGTGAAAGCGGAAGAGTTGGAGCACCGAACTTAAATAAATATGAGTTTGTAAAAAAAATAACTAATTTTCTAAAAAAAAACTCATTTGTTCTATACCTTCAAATTGTCCTGCAATCAAAAGATACGCAAGTGCAGCTGCACTTCTTTTTTATTTCATGAAAATATGCCTCAGGTATAATCTTTTCAATCTAATCAAACAATTAAAAATTTCAGTGTGCTATCTTTAAGCATTTATTTTAAATTAAAAATTAATTGCTTTCATATCAATTTTGTGAAAAAAAAACTGAAATAAAACTAATCTATGTACAGGGTGACAATTGTAAAGTGACGCCAGTTTAATACTCTGCAGCAAGCTTTGCCATTTACCGTTACTTTAATTTAAAAAGCAAATTCATTCATCATTGGCTTTTAATTTCATTTGAATTTTTGTTATTACATTTTGAAATTTCCATAAAAATGGACAAGGAAAATATTCGTCGTGAAATTATGAAATTTCATTTGGCAAATTATAGTAGCCGTCAAATTGCAAAGGCTTTAAATTTGTCAAGTCGTACGGTAGACCGAGCTATTATTCGATATAATGAAACTGGCGGTTTTGGAGATAGAGACCGGGGAAAATTTTCAACAGTTGCCACTACTGGTTTAACAGAAAAAATTCGTAAACGAATCAAGCGAAATCCAAGGCGCTCAATGAGAAAAACCGCTAAGGAAGTGGGAGTAAACCGTGAAACAGTGTGATTATTATCATTGCAAAATCAAAGCTTAAGATCTGACAAAAAAAAGAAAGATTTGTGACTGCAAAGATGCAAGGCGTTGCTACGCTCCTCCGTGTTAAAAAATGTTGAAAATATCTTGTTTACAGATGAAAAAATTTTCACGGTTGAACAACATTTCAATGCGCAAAATGACCGAATGTGGCTAACATCATCGTCGCAACAAAATAGGACTGTTGGCCGAGTTCAAAAGACAGCTTCCGTTATGGTATGGGCTGGAGTTTCCGCTAATGCCAGAACCCCTCTAATATTCGTTGAAGAGGGTGTTAAAATTGACCAGGTTGTTTATCGGAGCATTTTAAATGAACATGTTCTTCCCTGGGCCCAAGATACATTTGGAAATGAAATGAAAACTGGACTTTCCAGCAAGATTCTGCACCTTCCCACATGGCAAAATTAACGCAAACATGGATAAAAGACAATTTTTCTGGATTCATAACATCTCAAGAATGGCCACCATACTCCCCAGACTTGAATCCAATTGACTACTCTATTTGGAGTATTTTAGAGAGTAAGGCTTGTGCATCTCAACACCACAGTCTGGAGTCGCTGACAAATTCATTAGAGAAAGCCTGGACTGAAATTGATCGGGAAGTCCTGCGGCGAACAGTCCTACGATTTCCGGATCGATTGAAGGCATGTGTGCAGGCTAAAGGAGGTTATATTGAATGAGGTGGGGTTCAAATGAATGCTTATATATTCAGCAATGTTAACACTTAATTGTACTTAATGGAAGTACGTCCTTTTGAAAATAACTGCTGAAATGTGTGCGTCACTATACGATTGTCACCCTGTATACGTATGTAGAACAGAGTTTAAGCAATTCAAACTGATCAGACTTCGAAAGTTTCGAGAATCTAGAGTCAGGTTTTCAAAGCTGCCAGCATGAGATTGATGAAGGAGTTTTTTTGTGCAGAGAAAATTGAATCTCTGTACTCATACTCGGGTGTTTAGATCGTGATAATTTTAAGACATAAGGTCTGTATACGAAAAAAAACTGTTCGCAGTTGTATTAATTCAAATATGACAGTTACAGCAAATGTTACTGTTATTGATTCGTATAGAATTTTCTGTTTTACATTTCTGCATTATTATTTTTTCTGGGTGTTTTACATTACGTAAAATGAGTTCATCGAAATCGAGCACGCGCGATATAATTGTGCGCAAAAATCAAGATTTTCCACATATGTCACATAAAGACATTGCCAAAAGTTTAAAAGTTGCAAAATCTACGGTAGCTTTAGTGTTTAAAAACTTTAGTGTACGACTTACTACAGAAAGGAAGGGCAAACTGGAAGTGGGCGAAAGAAGAGGTTCATCTCGGAGGAAAAAGCAAAGAAAGTGAAAAACTTGTTTCAAAGAAATTCAGGCCCTTCCATCAGAGATGTTGCTAAAAAAAAGTCCATATATCACCCGAATATGTTCAAAAAGTACGCAGAGTAAAAGGACTTAAGACGTATAAAGTTCCGCTAGCCCCGAACCGGAATGACAAAAAAATGCGACAGCAAAAACTCGCGCACGAAAGCTGTACGACAAAATTGTGCATAATTTTGATTGCATGATCATGGACGACGAAACGTATGTCAAAGCAGACTTTAATCAGCTTCCTGGTCAACCATTTTACACTTCGAAAAAGAGAGGTGATGTTGCGCCTAAATTTTAACTTAAGAAAGTGGACAAGTTTGTGAAGAAATATTTGGTTTGGCATAAAGAGTGCAGTTTTTGTCACTACTGGTACCATCAACCAAAAAATTTACGTAGAAGAGCGCTTACAAAAACGTCTACTGCCAATGGTACGTCTTCACAAGGCTCCTGTCCTCTTCTGGCCAGATTTAGCAACTTGCCATTACGGCAATGACGTGGTATAAAGAGAAAGGGGTACAAATTGTTCCAATAGATGCCAATCCCCCAAATTGCCCAGAACTTAGGCCGATAGAAAAATATTGGGCTATAATGAAAAGAAAATTGCGAAAAACGAAGCATGTGGCCAAAAATGAAAAACAGCTGCAGAAAAGGTGGACTACTGTGTCATCTCAAATGTCCCGAAGTGATGTGCAACGTTTAATGGCTGGAGTTAAGACAAAGTTGCGATCTTTCGCATACGCACCAACCAAATAAATAAAGTTTTTATTTTTCTTAAAGTTACTATTATAACCTTTCAATTGATGTGTGAATTTCTGTTTTTGTTTAAAAAATTTAATTTTTGTAACAAGTTAATGTCGACCAGTTTTCTTTCGTATACATGCCTAATTTATAATTTAACAAATAAAGTTGTTTCCTTTCAAGTATTCAATCTAAAACTTTCTTATTTTCAGTGATTTACTACAACTCTAAGAACTTTCTTAGAATGTTTCAAATGTCTACAAAAACTAATATACCCAAGTCTTTTGTATAAAGAACTTTTCATATTTCGATTGTCGTGCTCACAGCTTACAGCTTACAGTAACATTATATAATCAAATACTTAGAAAAGGAAAGAAAAATTGCTAACACTATTACTCACACAACTCGTTGATGATAATAATAGCAAATAATAGAATTTATTTTTAAACATTTACATTCAAGTTGAATGCAAGTACTTTAATCAAGAAATTAAAAAAAAAGAAAATACAACAATTAAGATTATAGAAAGAAAAAATATACTCGTGAAAATAAACAAAATATGTAAACAATAATAAAAAAAAACTAACAAAAAAAAAAGAAAAAAAAATGATTATTATCAAAGTTTAGCATACCTAACTAACTACCTCGATTAGATAAAGAGTTGAGGCAAATTCGACGCCTGAATGACTACAGCGACTGACTTCCCTAAGCGTGTGACTAACTCCTGACCTAATGTTAAATATTTTGTTTAAAACAATTACAGTTTTTATGATTTTTGTGTGCGGTTATTAATTATCATTGTCAAATTTTGAAAAATTGATAATAACTATAATTAGTCTTGAGATTTGGTTTTACGTTCAAAAAATTCATAAAAATTCAGGATTGGTTCAGTAATAAGCGCGTAATCAATGATTAAGTAGCGTGTGAATAATTATTTGTTTTTGTTTTATAACTTAAAAAATGTATGTATTTTTACAAATTTATTAGCACTAATTTCATTTATTTATTAAATACTAATTGCGCACAATTACATTTCTGTTTTATAGCTAACAACTATAGACACCACTTTAGCTGTGGGCTTATTATCAATTCAGTTGGTGTCAGTTTTCAACGAGAGGGGAAATAATGATTTTAATTCAATTCGTTGTTGAATATTTTACACATATATTTTTTGTTTTTGTTTTTGTATTTAATTCTATGAAATTTTTAAGCTGCTGATTAATGCATTTTTGATTAGGAAAGGAATTTAATTTGTTTGTTTTTCTTCTATAAACTACTCATACTAATTGAAAGCATTTTTATGTTTAGCTGAATAATTACATTATTATTAGTGGCGAAGGCAGTAAGAGAATTTACATTTTAATGAAACAAAATATACCAGTATTTAAAAACTACTTCCCAAAATTAATTCGAGGTTGGCATTTATGAGGCGCTACACAAACTCAAACAAACACGTGTTTCGAAAAAGTTTTTCCTATTCAGACAAAAAACAAACAAAATTAAAAAAAAAAAAAAGTTTCAGCAAAATATCGCAATTAAATGTTGGTAAATACATAAATAACTACATACATTGTTTTCTATTGTATATTTGTATGTACAAATGCTTTCAAATCATCAGTCAGAGTCATGTCTAAAATACTACATTAATTTAGTTTCATTTAATTTCAGCTCAAGCCAAAAATACACCCGCACTTATTTGAAAGCTTCAAAGAATGAAAAGCAAAACACAAAAAAAAAAAAAAAAATTAGTCAAAATCGTGTCTAACATTTCGTCTATCAGGTGAGAAGACTCCACCAATAGCACCACTCCATGAAATACGCCAAATCGTGTGTACAGGTATCCCCAGTTAAACAAACTATGAAATCGTTTCAGAATTATTACAAATTCATATTACGTGCTATATGAAATTTATAGCTAGAGTTGCCATGAGAAAAAATAAGTAATAATAATTTTCAATAAAAAAAAACTTTAGGAAAATAAAAATTAGAAAAAAATGCTAAATTGAGCGAGAAAAGTTAATCCGTGTTGATCGTGTTTTTCTTAAGGCCCAACCATACTGAACTTAAGCGAGCAAATGCATGTCTGTGCAAAGTATTGAATGTTCGTTAACTTAAGAAAACATGAGAGAGCGATCCGAAACGTACATTCCATATGTAAGTAGGTCTATCATCTATACATTTATTAGTGTAACTACAATTTTATTCCAGAAGATCCAGAAGTGCTACACTATCATAATATATATCAATTTAAAGAACTTGACGAGTAGGTTAGCCAAAAATTCAGATTTAAAATCAGTTTAGCCGATTCCAAATTATTAGCTTCGGAAGTTTTTTAAAATTCGCTCATTGAACAAAGCATTGCAAGAGTAAACTAGAAATGAGAGAGAGAGAAGACATGAGTAACGGCATTTCTCAGAATTATCTAACGAATTATCTGCATACACAAATAACAAAACAAACACCAACGAGTAGTTTGGTTCTCTTTTCATATTTGTTTTTCATAAAGAGATTTCTCCCGCAAAAAACTAGCCCCAGTTACTGGGGCCTTGCCGACTAGTCTAATTTAATCAAATAAATGTATTTTGATTTATTTTCTTTCCATCATGCTTGCTTGTTTAATTTTTTGTTTTTTTTTACAGAAAAATTTGATATTTTGAATGAATGCGTGTTCTTTTGTGTGGAAGTTGGCATCTCTAAAAACCAAATATGAGTTTTCGAACTGGCAACTATGTTAAAAATTATATAAATTATATATGGAAATCAAAAATTTTATAGAAAAATCAACTTCTAATGTCGAAAGAACGACAAACGGGATAAAAATTACTTAAAATTAAATAGAAATCGTGTGAGGATGTGTATAGTTGCAAAACGTGAGAATGTGACAAATGCTTAATCCATTAAGGACCAGCGGGAACCAAAGTAAATAGATCAAGAAAGTAACTTGAGACAAACATTTTTTTTAACCTGGCTCAGGAACAGTTCAGCGACAAGGTGCCATATGGCACCGCTAGGCATTACTGGGTTAACTCATTAAGTCCTAAATGATGCGTATACGCAAAACAAAGAAGTATATTTTAATGCAGATAAAAAAAGTTACCGGAACACGTAATCACTATCACAGTTATTCTAACGCGAAGAGATAGACTTAAAAAAAATGAAAAAATTTCGATAATACCATTTTTTATTTGAATTTGTGACTATAAAGACGTGTGATTGAAGATTTTTTTGGTTTTTAATCGGTTTGCTTTCGGACTTAATGGGTTAAACAAACATCCGTATTGAAACTTTTGTGCTTACTCTTACTTTTCGTTAAATTTTCTCTCTTCCGTACGTTTGCATGTGCATAACATGGTTAGGCCTTTATTTTTCTTCTTTTATGGCACAACAACCCAAGGACGGCCTAGACCGAGCTTTTCGCATCCCTCCTGCAGTTAGTTATATTTGCTTTACATTTTTATGCCGAACGAAGCGACGAAGTGAAAAGCTTTTCTTAGGCAATTTTTCTTTGCTATGGCAACCAATAATTTTTGGACTGTGTAGAAAAATTTTATTATCTATTTTTTTTTATTTCCACGGTGCCGGGCAACCTACGTAGCAGTTCAATGTATTCAAGATCGAAACTCACGACGAATCAAGTCATTTTTATTTGTAGGATCAGTTCTATTATTATGGTACGATCATTTTAGAGATTTTATCTAGACCCAATTATTATGATGTTTTACAGGAAAGAGAACTAATCACAATTTATGAGTATTCTGAATTGATCTGTAAGGTTCCAAGAAAGCACAAAGAGCCATATCTATAATAAATCCAAATTCTGGGAATAAACCGAACCAAGTGCTAATATTATGACTTGTTCGATAGTGGATTTGTATCACAATTTTTCTGATTTTTTTCTTTCATAAAAAATAGATCAGATCAACTTTTAACAATACACCGCTGACATTGAAGCTAGCCGATTCAAGTTTATAAAAGAAATACCAAATTATTCTTACCCAGGTTAGGTTAGGTTGTAGTGGCTGTGGAGAGACACACTAAGGCCTGAACGACCCATTGTGATACCGCGTAGTTGGACCTATAGTTTAACGCCGATACCGAACGGCGATGTGGCCTTTTTTTATCGACTTGGTGGTTTTGCCATTACCAAGGTGTGTACTGTGTATTTGCACACTATCTTATAATTCTCATACACTTCATATTGATAGTGAATATAAGAAAGTTATGAAAATTAAACACCAGACGAAGACGGGAATCGAACCCGAACCTCCCGGATGAAAGTTTAGTGCACTACCCACCACACTATCGATTGAGGTCGTCAAAATTTATACACTTGTTTAAAATTTTTATATAATCTGACTTTGTTCTACAACAGATCAGGTATTGTGATTCGGTCAGCCATAGATCGAAATCGAGTATTACGTAACAAGTAATCCGTTCTTACCCAGTTTTCAAATCATATTCCCAGAAATAAAGTAATGAAGTGTCTGGAGGTATATCTGTAAATTAAATATTTACTATTGTATTTCCGTGTGTCAATTTTAAAGTTGGCAAATTTTTTCCTCATTGTTGTTATTTTACACTATTTTTATTTTGTTGCTGTTGTTGTGTGTTTTGTTTGAGTATTCGTAGATTTTGTAAGTTCTTTTATTTATTTAGCATTAGTAGGTATAGTATATATATAGTATTAATATTTGGTTCCACACCATAGCTGACTTTGACCTTCAAAAAATTATTTAACCAAAAAAATATACTACTACCAAAAAAATAACAAAAAGTTAAGAACAAAAAAAAGAAAAAAAAAAAAATTCAGCATAAAATAAAGAAAAAAAAAGAAAAATTCAGCATAAAATAAAGACCAAAAAAAATATATCTACAGCGACTCTTTGTAATTATATGAACACAGACAGACAGGCGGGGAGCATTCAAGTCTGAATGTATCTGTCACAGTGGAAGAAGAAAAACAAACAGTTGTGTTAATTTTTCTTAATTTGTAAATTATTGTTAATAAAACAAAAAACAATAAGCAAAGATGGAAGAGTTTTTAGCATTTTTGTTTAACTAAAAAAAGTATTGTATTTTCATTTATTTTATTTTTTTTTTTTGTTTTTGTTTTGTTTTGACTAAAAATAATGTTGTACTTGTTAAGAGTTTAAAATTAAGTAACGAAAAGTAATTTTGCAACATTTTTTTAACACTTGAAAAATTTACACGAATATTTGTGTGTGTGTGTGTGTTCAGCTCAAAGTGACGAGTTGTTTTTGTTTGCATGGCATTTTAGATGGTGATTGTGAACAAACACACACACATACACTCACACAAAAAGTGTTAAAAAAATTCACTTATATTTGTGCATATATTTAGGAAGTAATTAGCATCAATTTTAAGTAAATAGTAATGTAATTTTTTTTTTTTTTTGCTTCTTAAAAACATCAACGAAATGAAAAATGCAATTCCAAAATTAATGCAATACCTAACAAATATTCCACTCTACTTATGTATAATATAACTTCTAATCTTCATTAAAATTACAACGCTTACTTAAAACATAAAAATCTCAACTCATTTTCCGCACTCATTTTCATGCAAGTCATTAATTTGAAAGCGAGACGAATAGAAAAGTGCAACTAACTGCAAAAAAACGAAGCAAAAACTAAACTCCAACAACAATTGCTGCATTGCTGTAACTTGCCATCGATGTTGGTAATGATTAGATTGAAGAAGAAGCTGTAGCTCTGCTCCCCCTCTCAAGCGATGGATGCCAAATTGTATATAATCTCGCTATTATTTGCCAGCTAAAGTAAGCAGCAAAAGTGTTTTAATGCAACAAAATCACTTCATTGCAACGCTGCAATTTTTTCAATCACGTGCTAAAGTAAAGTATGCGCGCTGCTTAGCAACCAACAAATAGCATGCAACATTTGCACAATGAAGCAAAACCTGTTTGGTTTTTTTTTCCTTTTCATTGCTGCATAATCTCTCTGGTGAAGTACGTAAATGATGGAAATTCAAAAATAAATCAATAGGAAAGTTGGAACAAAATGAAAACTATCAACTATTGCCCTATCACGTAGAAATTAAAATAGTAAAATGTTTCAGTTTGCCTGAATTGCAGCAACATCAACGGAATAAGAAGTTGAAAAGCATAGAAGAAAAGTGCAAAAGCTAAATACTTTTCTGATAGACAAGGGGGAAATTCGTTTTGAAATCAAGAGAAGACATAGTTTAACAAATATTAAGAAGCTGCGGGAGTGGAGAGCAGCTCTCAAATTGTCACACTAAAATTAGTTAATCGTTTAACGATTGGAAATAGATTTAGTCAGTTCCCAAACATTGTGATTTGATGAATGGGTGTTCTTTTTTAATTACGCTCAGCATCATTCGATGAAATCAATACATTAATTAGTGTAACTACATTTTTATTCGAGAAGATCCAGAAGTGCTACACTATCATAATATATATTTAAAGAGCTTGACGAGTAGGTTAGCCAAAAATTATCAGATTTAGCCACTTCCAAAATATTAGTATCGGAAGTTCTTTAAAATTCACTCATTGAACAAAGCATTGCATTCATCCTTGTGGGAATAATTGCTTAAGCGGGAGTAAATAACAAGAGAGAGAGAAAACATGAGTAAGGCATTTCTCAGAATTATCCAACGAATTATCTGCATACACAAATAACAAAACTAACACCAACGTGTCGTTTGTTTCTCTTTTCATATTTGTTTTTTCATAAAGAGATTTCTTGAACCTAAAAACTAGCCCCAGTTACTGGGGTCTTACCGACTAGTTATTTTTATATCTCCAAATCCCAATCAAAGAGATTTGATTAACAAATTGCAATCATTTTCGAAATATGTTGGTATCTTCCCCAAATTTTATTAACATATTTAAAGAGGACATTTTTTTTTGGGGGGTCCAGTATTTCTAAATTTTATTCTTTGTACTTTGATAAAAAAAAGCAAAAAAAAACTAAAGTTTGTTTGAAAGAATACATGTTTTCTTTATGAATGGTTTTTATTGCCTTTGAGTATTCATAACAAATTTTTCACTTTTTTACGAAAATAAAACCTAGTAATAAATAACACTGGAATACAGTGAAAATATAACATAAACCAAAGTATGTTTTCTAAACTAATTCGAGGTCGCTGAACACGAAAATCACATTCATTAGTTTTTCTCTATGGGTAAGTTTTCGAGATATAACAAAATAACTGTTTTTCGGGTTACAGTTTCACTTACAGGCTAATATCTCATTTCCTTTAGCTTTTACCGATATGTAATAGGAAATATAATTAAATTACGCGTTTAATACTGCCAATTTTGTGGAAATCGGATTACAAATGACTGAGATATAGATATTGAAAGTTCAATTTTTGTGTGATTTTTGAGAAATTTTCAAAGAAGCCGTGGGTTATGTTTTCTTTCTCACAAAAAGTAAGCACAAAATCTGAAGTTTTATTCTTTTATGAAGATAGAAGATTTCATTACAAAAATTTTCAGCATAAAACTATAGCAATCGGATCAAAAATTGCAAAGTAATCAAGGATTGAGTAAAAATAAAATATTCTCGAAAACTCGAAATTTTTCTCAAAATTCGTTCTGGTCTATACTTCGGGGGGCACAATGTTATTAACGATGCACTCGTGGATAAAAACCAAATCATTCTTTCGCGCCTCCACATCATGTTTGGTCTCTTGAAGAATTTCGTTAGGGCGTTGAAAAATAACGCTAGCGCAATGAAATCATTACAAAGAGGGTTTTCGAAATTGTGATTACAAAAAATCAAAGCGGGCGTATTCGTTCAACCTCAAATTGTTCGACGATGCTGGATTACTGAATGTTCGAGTGAGTCAAAACGAGAAGCATGTTGTTCAAAAATTTTTTTAAAAATTATAAAACTGACAAGCATGACCAACTCATTGACGTAATGTTTACGGTGAATTTAAAGTTGATTCCTTATTGATTTATTCAATGATAAATAAATTTAATTCCAAAAATGAAGGTGCAAATATTTCTCCCAAGATGCATTTTTTATTCAGCCATTTCGAATTCTTTCCATCAAATCTGAGTGCAGAAAAAGACGAGCAGGGCGAACGGTTCCACCAAGATATGGCTGAAATCGAAAGACGATATCAAAGTTTCAGGGATGAAGGCATGATGCCAGACTACTGCTGGTTCTTGATCAGGGAAGACCCGACAGCGAAAAATTGCAAAAGTCCAAGTGGTGGCTCATCATTTCCAACAGCAGAATGAATTTTGACAAAAATTTAGAGTTTTCGAGATTTGATCCGATTTCTATCGTTTTATGCTTAAAGTTTTTGTAATGAAATGGTCTATCGATTTAAAAATCTTCAGATTTCGTGATTACTTTTAGTGAGAAAGAAAACTGAGCCCACGATTTGTGTGAAAATTTCTCAAAAATCACACCAAAATTTAATTTTAAACATCTATATCTCATTTATAATCCGATTTTAACAAACTTGGCAGCATTAAACGCGTAATTTAATTATATTTCCTATAACATATAACTCAGAAAAGCTATAGGTAAAGAGATATTAGCCTGTAAGTAGAACTGTAACCTGAAAAGCCGTTATTTTGTCATGTCTCGAAAACTTACCAAAATGAATATGATTTTCGTGTTCAGCGTCCTCGATTTAGTTTAGAAAACATACTTTGGTTCATGTTGTTTTTAAAGTGAAATTTTGTATTCCAGTGTAATTTATATATTTAACTCTCACGTGCCTCCACGGCATTCACTTGAAAACGAAAAAGAAGTAGGTGTGCCCTTTTGGGCATAAAAGAAAATGCTTTTTAACCATAAATGAAAATGCTTTTTAACCATAAATGAAAATGCTTTTTAACCATAAATGAAAATGCTATCATGCTACCGGTGCGTGAGTACAAACTGCATAGCTTAGTTAACTCAAACTTTGAATTACCCAAGCACAAATTATTATGAACAAATTGCCCTAACTAATGCCACCACAAATGCATCCACATAATTTACTGCCCACAACACTAAAACACCAAAAAAAAACTAAAAGTTTTGAAAACGAAAAAGAAAAGCTCCAAAAATTTGTTTGCACTTTCTATCACGTTATTATCGCCCCTACTGTCTGTTTCTTTTGCAATTACAACTAGTAAGTATTACTTCTTTGCCAGATTTCTTCAACTGCTTATTTTTTTTTTTTTTTGTGGTAAAGAAAAAATTAAGTTATTCGATATTTTTATCGTGATTTCAATGTAATTTATTGGCCAAAAAATTATTTGTTACCATGTTGTTTTACAACAACAACAGCAGCAGCTACATACTCGGATTACAGTGCGCGGAATGAGCAAATAATTTTTGTAACTGAAGCTTATCTGTTTAGCTTTTTTATTTGGTTTTTGTGATTATTGCAAATATTTTATTATTGTCTTCTATTTCAAGCTCCAATTGTGCTTTAGGGGGCGTGTTATTATACAGTATGCAAAACTATTTACCTATCGTAGCGCAGCATACGATTTTAATCGCTTTTTAATCAAATGTAATATTTTTCTCAAATTTTTTCAGCTTGTCTATGCATGTCCGTGTGTAAATTGATTAATTAAGCTTAAATTGCAAATTGCATTATATTATATAAAATAAGTAATTGAACACTTTACTATCTATAAATATCGATCAATATATTTTGCCGCATTTTGTTAGCCGGCAAACGGCAGCTTAGCACTGAAGCGCATTTTATTAATTGTTGCTTGGCTCGCTTATAATGCAGCAAGGAAATTGATGTAAGCCTTTTATGGTTTCAGAGTTCCATATCACAGTTTTAAATCTCTTAACTAGTTATTGTTGTTGTTAGTATTTTTACTGGCTAAAAGTGTTGCACGCTCAATTTGTTTCAATTTGCTTATTAATTGCGACAATATTTTTATTTTCGTCGATTTTTGTGTGTTAATCGTTACGTGTTTGAGACTGGATTGGAAAAAAAAAAAACATCATAATAGCATATACAAACTAACTATAGTATAATCATTTATCATTTATTGCATGATCAGTGATCTAGAAAAACTGAGCTGAGTTAATTGATCGCAAATTATCTACTCTGAAAATGTATGCATGAAAAAAACTTTAAAAAAGCAAAACTTCTAAAGATCAGCTTAAGTTAATTATAAGTTGGATTGATCAACATACGACTGATCAGCGTTACGTCACAGTTTCCGAATTTAAGAAGATCACAATAATCGCCTAAAAAAAAATTCATTGTAAAATTTAGTGGAACATTTGCAACATTTCATAAATCTTGAAAACGTCGAGTCAAGATCAACAGACTTGAAAATGGATCAAAATACATAGAGCAGATGCAGTGTAATTCAATGCAATTTAAAAGAGTTGATCTTCCATGTGATCTGCAATATATCTTTTAGACTAGAGCGAGCACGTTATCTGAAATAGAATTTCCTTGAGAAAGAAGTGAATAACCCAGACACTTCATTTAACTAATAGTAATTAAACATATTTGCAATTTTCCCTTTTACAAAAACCTCAACGACACGTGTGTGGTCCCATCTACCACAAAGCAAAATTAAAAAAAAAAATTTCTATTAGACTATATTTTTATTTGAGGAAATTTAATTGTTTTTGGTGCGCTAGCTGGTAACAATGTTTTCGATGCTTATTACCACAGCCACCACACTTAATCACTGTCTCAATTAAAGCAGCAAATACTCGTAGCACAATATCATAACACATGAAGCTTAGGTATCAACAGTCAAAACCTCACCTATCTACCTACATTACGATTACACTACATTATTGCACGAAAGTTTGCTGAACTATTTTCTGTTTCGATGTTGTTGCTGTCGTCTCTCACAACTTTATAACTAACAGCATCAACAATAATACTATAAAGCAATAATATACATGCTTGCGATACAATGTTAATAAATTTTGTTGCTGCTGTTGCCTGCCAAATATAAACTAAAAGAAGTGGTAATTATTTTTGGTAAACCAAAGCGAAACTCATGTTACATACAATTGCTGCTTTGGATTTTTATAGTATTTATACCAATAAAAAAAAAAAAGTTGGGTTACTTACTCACACACACATACACACACACACACATACACATACACACCCAGACAGAGATACGAGTATGCAAGCATTGCCTGCCATAGTTTCTACTTGCAATTAATTAGAAAAAATGAGTTTAATTTGGTGTTTATGAATGTGTCCGTCTATGAAGAGTAAACCCAGCGTGAAAAATGTTATTTATTTGAGGAAGAATCCACAAAGATGTGTTTACTTTGCGATGACCTTGTAATCCGCTATTCAAAATTAAAAAATTTGTATTTTATATTTTTTGAGCGTGCCGAGATTTGGACCCGGGCACCTCTGCGTATCAGTCTAACACACTAGCTGCTAGGCTACGGCAACCGCTATGACAAATATGTCGGAAATGAATGCGCCGCTTTCACCTTTACAAGCGAAGATGTAACCAATGCCATCAGCAACGTTTTAGCATCAAAAGCATTAGTTCCAGACGGCAACTCGACTGCCCAAGCTTGGAATATCACACCTACGTGCTTAATCTGTCGATGCGCACATCTATCTTCCCAGACGTATGGGAAGCCCGTCGCATAATTCCATTTTCAACACCAGGCAAACCACCCGACTAAGGAAAGTCCTACCGGCCAATTTCACTACTTTCGCCGGCTATTGATCTTACACAACACCAACATTGCTGCCGCAAGCCACACAGCACCACCACAGCACTAAACACAGTTCAGACGACCTCGATAGTCTAGTGGGTAGAGCACTAGACTTTCATCCAAGAGCTTCGGGTTCTATTCCGGTCTTCGTCTGGCCGTTAATTTTCATAACTTTCTTACATTCACTATCAATATGAAGTGTACCAAGCCGATAAAAAATTGCCACACCGCCGTTCGGAATCAGCGTTAAACTGTAGGTCCAACTATGTGATATCACAATGGGCAGTTCAGACCTAAGTGAGTCTCTCGACAGCCACTCCAACTTAACCTAACCTAAACATAGTTCAGGCGCAACCAATGCAAGCCATTAGGCGATACTTGTTGAGCTGGACCTATCGAAACCGTTCGACACAGTCAACCACAGCACGCTAATTAATTATTTAAAAATGGCTAGCGTACTACATGAGCCCCAGGCAGGCCTTCGTAGAGTTAAGAAACTTCAAATCAGTCAGTCGCGTGAAACAAGGCGTCCCACAAGCGGGAGTCCTTTCCCTCTTGCTATTCAACCACTACAAAGCAGAAATGCCTACACTACCAAACAACATCATGCTCGTGTCATACGCGGACGATTGAACCATTTTTACGACAGGGAAAAGTGCAGCCGAACTTGCCTGTCATACAAACACCTACCTTGATGAAATAGCAGACTTCTTGAAAAGCCGAAACCTGCAACTCTAGGCAGAGAAATCAAAAGCAACCCTGTTCACACCACTGGCAAGAGGCGTCAGTAACGTGCTAGACATCAGTTGAAAGCTACCCAATACCCACTGTCAGATATCCAAAGTTACTGGAAGTAACCTTTGACTGCCTCCACATCTTTTCTACACACGCCTCAAATACAACAACCTAAGCAGACGCAATCGTTGGGCTGAAAGAACCAGTGAGGATCACTTGGGGAAAAAACACCCAGACTCCAGGCCATCGGAAGATCGGTCCTTAACTATGCAGCACTTATCTGTACTACAAACATCAGCGAAACCCAATTGCGGAGGTAAGGGTGTCGAAATACCGCCCTATGCACTACCACAGATTGCCATTGCACACGATGAAAGCAGATTGCTGAAAGTTAGGAGCATAACCACCTACTAGCCAAGCAATTTTGGTTGGCCTGTTATACAGACCAACATCTGAACAGAACCCAATATAGTTCCAAAGCGGAAAAGACTTTAACAAGGACAACTAGGTGCATCCTTGCACAGCTTAGCAGGTTATAGTAAATCACTCAACTGGCATATGGCAAAAATAGATGAGCAATAACGGACCTATTTAACTGTCCCTTGCAACCAACAAACATTCTGGACGCATTCACCTGAAGTAGCTCACTTCCTAGGGCTAGACTTATATATACATATATAGTTAGCACAACAACAAATATGTAAATTGTCAAACAATCTAAACTAGCTCGCCGCATATGCTTTCCAGGTCGTTTTTAATCCCACTGGGTAAATATTAGTCTGTGTATAATTTCAATTTTATTTGTAGTCAATTTACTGTTTCTTTTTATTTATTTTTCTCTTGCAAGAACGACATCGTCGAGTTCACTACACTTTACTTTAGCGACTTCACACTTCACATTTATTTATTTTTTTTTTTTTGCTCAACTTCTCTGTGTGTATTGAACATTTTTAATACACCTCAATTACTTTTTATCTTGATCTAGACGATGGCTCATTAATTAACCACCCTGTCAACAGATTTACTAAACTCTAGATTTTTAGCGTTTTTGACTAAACAAAAGTTTAAATTCGTGTCTGGTGTATTGCTTGATTACTAGCTGGTTACATTTACCTATAAACCTACAAAAACTAAACAAAATCCAAAAGGTTACTACTAAGTACACAATTGTTTGCTCTTAGAAGAACCTACACAAAATTATAGTAGAATTGTAGCAAATTGCAAATAACCATAAAAGTCGGCAGAGAACTGCATTCCAGACTCAACTCGATTACCAGACAACAACTACGTAGCAACTACAATTGGTCGCTTGGTTGCTGTTGACATTCACGTTTTTATGCTAAAAATTCATTTCCAATAATTTGTCACGTTTCGGCAACTAGTCGTAACTGGTGCAAGTAAAACCTTAAAAAAAGTTAGTATCTAAGTAGGTATTTTGTGAAAATTGTTGAGGTAATCTATTGGTAATCGATTGTGTGAGGTTATGACTTAGGTATGCTATGCGCACCAACCACTGAACCACTGTCAGCATCAGTGTCTATTTATTTTTTATTGTTTTTGGTTGGCGCTTTATTGTTATTGCTGCAGCAGCTTTAAATGTAGTGGAGGCACACGCCTCTATTAAAATGGAAAACATTTCACAGCAGTTGCCAATTGCCAGCTGCTACTGGCTTTTTAAATAGCATTTTAAAGTAAGTTGCAGTTTGTGGTATGCAGGTATAAAGCAACTAAATTTTTTTTGTTTGCGGTTTTTAAAGTTCATTTCTTTAACTAAAATTTTTTTTATAGTTTTTTTGAAGCGACTAACATTTGGAGCGTGTCGTCTTATGTATGTGCTTTTTTTCTAATGCCTTCCGGTGCTATGTCAACTCAATTTTTCTTCTTTTTTCTGCACTCGTTTTTGTCACTGGTGTTAATTTGTTACTGCTGCATTTGTTAAATGAACTTCAAGTTATTTTTCTCAATTTTTTTTTGCATTTTTTCTTGATCTTTCTGCTATTGTTCCACCATACACGAGTATATAATTTTAATTGTCATCGCCTGCGGCTGCAGCTTTTTCGTTTTTACCTTTACATTTGTAACATTTTAAATGTAGGTAGATAGATGTATGGTCGAGATATATTTCTATTTTGATTTATGTTGCACGTTTATTGAGTTTTGAAGTTCATTTGAATTTGCTGAACGTGTATGTATTTATTTCTTTTTACGCTTTTCTGCTACTGACTTTTTTTCGCTTTTCTGCTACTGTTTTTTTTTTTTTTCGCTTCATTTTATTTTTTATCTTTAAAATGAGGTCTGTCGCAGTAGTAAAGTATTAGTTGTTATTATTATAGCTATTGTTATTTTCAAAACGTCCTTAAAATTAATTATTTTAACATCATTTTAATAACTTTGTTTATTTTTTTTTTTATTTTTCTTTTCATTTAAACAAGTCATGCTTCAATTTTATTATGTTCATGTCTAATTAAAATTATTCTGTTAAAACATTTACGTTTTCTGATTGTTTTGTTTATGAACGAGCATAGAAATTAGTTGAATTTCTTACGGTCTGCAGGTGATAAGTTGAGAATGATATACTTGAATTCCATTTTAGCACTTAACAGACGAAAGGTATTTTTGTTTGTAATAATTTATGACATGCGTTATAGTACGTTCTCACTGCTGCATAAACATAACACAAGTTAAAGGTTACGTGCTTTTGAGCAGCTGATTTGCGTTCTTGGTTGAATGTTTAAGAAACTCCAAGTTTAATTTGACATTTCAGTTTTTACATGTTTTAAAAAATTTTTATTTAACGACTTGTCCCAGAACAAATTGATGCAAAATTCTCAAAAGTCTTTTTTAGTGACAATTTTTTACATATTAAAAGTGAAAGAACATTGCTTAGCACCATTAAGTAATTTCTCGTTATAAGCATCTATCTACTATCTATTGAAAGGTTATCTGGATCGGGCTAAAAAGGATGCCCGAGTATTAAAAAGTTTTGCCAAACAAATCAAGAAAATGAAAACAAAAAAAAAAAAGAACCTAAGAACATATCAAGTCCCGAAAATACCAAATCGCTCGGAGGAAAAATTAAGCGTAGCAAAAAAGAAAAACTAAAAAAATACTAGACCAAATTTGTATGCATGGTTATGGACGATTATTGCAAAGCTTATTTTACAAAACTACCTGAGCGTGAGTTTTATACTGTTTACCACAAAAACCAACAAATTTCCAAAGCAAATATTATTGTACTGTTCAAGGCCCAATAAACTATAAACCTAGCATAATTTTTTCCAAGACAGTTCTTCCATGTTTCAAATTATTGCAAACAATGAAATTATATTTTACGATTATTCAGAAATATTTGTAATAGTGCGGGCACACGAGAGTGAATTTCGTTGAAATTCTGAATTTCAAATTTAAGTGGACAGGACACACGACAAAAACGAAATTTCAAATTCGTTTTTTATCAGATTATAAGTTTGGAGAAGAAAAATAATTTTTGTGTGTGTTTTGTGTAAATAAAAATGTTGCTTTTCAAATGAATTTCTATATCAATTAAGGATAATTGGAGGAATGTCAATGAGTTACTTCCCAAATCCATTATTTTATTTTTTCACTTAATAAATATTACAAGAGTAGCTGTAATGAAACCTAAATCCAAAATGTCTAAAAAAAAAAAAAAAAAAAAATGTAACAGATTTAAAATTTCTCCTATTTTTTACAACCGTGGGTGTTAGGGTTGCTAGTTAGTTTCTGCATCTAAAATTCATTTCGTTGAAATACTTCGGAAATACCGAATTTCATTTGACAGCTTTTGTATTCCGAATTTCACACGCATTTCAACGAAATGCTAAATATGTCTGAAATTCACTCTCGTGTGTCCGCACTATAAGCTAAAAACGTGGGTTCAATATGCAACAACAAAATGATTTATAAACTCGAGTTTGTACTGCAGTGAGAACGTACTATTAAATTCTTATGGTTTTGATTGAACAGCGGTTAATTCTTTGTGACTGTTACCTTAGATTTAAGTAAGAGACAATCTCAACGATTTAACCCTCAACGGTCCCCTGTATCCAATATGATAAAATTTCAATATATTCAATCAAATATCTTCTATAATTATTATCCGATTCAAATAAAAAAAGGGCTCATGTAGTTGCTTTTGAGAAGGAATATAGAGCTGTATAAAACAAGTAGTTGTAATATATGTGCGACACTGTACAAAAAAAAGTTACAAATCGTTCCCTGTGTATCCAATATGATATATATATGCATATTTATGAATATCGTGAAGAAACTAAATTTTCATCAGCATCAGATGATGAAGATTTCGATTTTAATCCAATTACAATTATTTTGAAGAAGAAAGCATGAGAAAGACAAGTGACATTGCAAATTTATAGCAAAATATTCGAGTTGAAATGGCCGCTGACCCAAGCACTGTGTATTTATCAAAGGATAAAACAATTCAATATTCTTATGAGCCAATTGATGTAAATGTTCAAGTTTCATATAGACATAGTGCTGATATTGTTTCAGGCATGTATTTTGATCTATTTCTTTCCTTTCCTTTATTATATGCAATACATGTAAAAATATGCGGTGCTTGAAATGGTTTGCTGGAATGTGTCTTATTTATACATTTGTAGGTCCAAGAATGAACGCCTACTCTAACATCGACACCTGTGCTTCTTTCTGCATTCTTATTGTAACGCAGCTATGGAACGATGAGAATGGTACAATGTCTCTCAAAAAAGTCAAATTGATCCGCAATTGCATTCGATTCGATGGTAAAACCAATAATTGAAAGTCATTCTAAAATGCCTACATAATCGCGCGTTCGAAATATTGTTGAAAATATAAGGCTGTGTTCGAATCTTCAAGCGCGGTTCACGCCAAATTGGCACGCTTTGTTGTGGTCACCACGTCGCCCCTGGTCATAAGAACAACAAATTTTTTTACAATACCGTTACCGTTAGTTGATAAATTTTTCATATTAATTGATCGCAAGTTGGTGATTGTGTGCACAATGGAAGCTGCAAATAGAAAATTGATTGTGAAAAAAATTATTGAAAATCCGTCGTGGTCCGGTTCAAAGATTGCGAAAGTGTTACATATCTCCAAAAGAACGGTATGTAGAGTTATAAAACGATATAAAGAAACTCTTAGTGTTGAAAGAGCTAAAAAAGTTGTGAACAAAACGGGAACCCCAACCTAAAATTAAAGGCAAAGATCTTGAGGTCCATCAAAAGCAATCCCAGACTATCGGATAGCGATCGTGCCAAAAAATTCAATACCAGCAAAAGTACTGCTAGACGAATACGCATAAAAGCTGGGCTAAAGTGCTATCGTGCTATAAAATATCCAAATAGAACAGACAAACAGAATTTGCTGGCAAAAAAACGTGCTCGTCTTCTTTATAATAATATTTTGACCAAATTCAATGGATGCATTATTGTGGATGACAAATTTGATCTTAAACAGCTTCCAGGTCAAAAATTTTATATGGCAACGAATCGTGGTAATGTACCCTCAAAATTCAAGTACATAAAAATGGATAAATTTGCAAAGAAAGCAATGGTGTGGCAGGCTATTTGCAGCTGTCGTCTCAAATACAGGGCATTTGTGACATCCTCTTCTATGACGTCTGATATTTACATCAAAGAGTTCATTTCGAAACGACTATTGCCATTTGTTCGTCACCACCATTCGCCAGTGAAGTTTTGGCCTGATTTAGCCAGTTGCCACTACTCTATGAAAACCATGGATTGGTATCAGACAAATAAAGTAGATGTAGTGCCCAAATATATGAATCCACCCAATTGCCCCCAGCTTCGACCGATCGAAAAATACTGGGCTATTACAAAATATAAGTTGAAGAAAAATGCAGGTATTGTCAAAAATGTGAATTCAATGTTACTAAAATGGAACCAAATAGCCGCAAAAGTATCCAGAGCGGATGTTCAAAGGTTGATGGGGTCCATTAAAAGGATCACTCGGAACTTTTTGCACAACAAAGAAATTTAAATCTTTTAATATTATAGTATTAGAGCACAATATTAAACTTATCATTTAATGCATTATTTGTTATTCTGAGTGTTCTGGTTAAAAAGATACAGCAACTTTCCATTTGGAACCAAGACGAAAAACAGGTCGTTGTTTCATATGTGCATAACGACCTAGATAGTGTAGTGGTAGTGCACTAGACTTTCATCCGGGAGGTTAGGGTTCGATTCTCGTCTTGGTCAGTTGGTTAATTCTTATAACCTTCTTATATTCTCTATCGATATGAAGTGTATGAGAATTATAAGAAAGTATACAAGTTCACATCTTAGTAGGAAATGGCAAGGCAAAACCACCAATGTGATAAAAAATTGCCACACCGCCGTTCGGAATCGGCGTTAAACTGTAGGTCCAACTATGTGGTATCACAATCGGCCGTTCAGGCCTAAGCGTGCCTCTGGATAACTATCCCAACCCACCCATATGTACATATAAAACTAACAAAATATACACTCAGATCGCGGCATCCACAAAATCGAAATAATATGCTAAAACACTTCATTATAATTTGTCATTAAAAAAACATTAAAAATATGAATTGATCTTGAATAATAAACATAATAACTATGCAAATAATATGTGTGGATGTAATCCATTTTTATTAATTGTATCATATATGATACACTAGGGACCAATTAAGGTAATTTTTTGAGGGACCGATGAGGGTTAAATTGATTTGATTAAAAGAATACAATATTTTTCTAGCAATTCATTAGGAATGATATTTCATGCGATTCCCAATCTTGATGATTTGTTTAAAAGATTCGAATCATAAAAATATTTCAAAACCCTGAAGCTTTGATTAGTTTTAAACCACGTAAATCTTATTAATTTCTGTATTTTTTCTTCTAGTTTGAATTGAATGTGTTTTGTTTTACATCAACCTGATCTCTCAAGAGAATATTAACTACAAAACTTCGAACCAAACCTAAAATAAGCTATAGTTATATTAAAACAAGTAAGTTCTGTATTGAATTTTACATTTCCTAGCTTTTTGCATAAAATGCGATTATTAAATGTAAACTTTGACATTTTGCTAATATTTTGAGTTAATAAATTTATGGGTTCGGCTCACCTTAGTTACTATTACTAATTTCTATTGATTCAAATGGCTAGCGAGTGAGTGTGTGAGACTAAGTTGAAAAAATTCAAATGCAATAAATGCTTCATAGCAATTGATTTAGACAAATATAAAGCGTAAAGTAGCAAAGCGCCAAATTTAATAAATAAATAAATAGTAAAAAAAAAAATCGTACTCTCGACTACTTTTTTTTTTTTTTTTCTGTTGAGTGCCCAAAAGAAAGAAGAAAAAATACATAAATAAATAAATATTGCAAAATGCCAAAAATGAAATTGAAAATAAATTGAAAAAATTACAATTTTGTGGTTATATATTTTATTCAGTTTCGTTTTTTTTTTTTTTTTTTTTTTTTGTGTTCAAGTCAACTGTGAAATATGAATGCGGAAAATTTATGTGAAAACGTGAGAGTCGCTGGAAGCATGAAAATTATGTACTTACTATTACGACTACTACTTTTTTCTTGTTACAGTCTTGTTTTCGCATAATTTATAATGGGTGTGTAATTGCAAGTATTTATGAGTTATGTAGGTACTAATGATGAGAATCGGGCTGGAATTTAAAAATACAGTGACTCACAAAATTGATCACATAAACTAACATTTTTGGGGCACAGTAACAGCATAGTTGAAATTCTACTCATCCATATGAACAGAAGTGGGAATAAGTTTTTGTTAATCAAGCGGATTCAAACGGATCTTGAATGTCTAGTAATTTTGACCATAAATTAAGATTTTTTTAAATTTTTCGGTTTCTTTCAAAAAGTTGTAAAAATTGAAGAGAAAAGGCTGATCACAATTCCTCTATTATTTTGCAGTATTCAGCGATATTTACTCAATTTGAAGGAATTCTATGTCCGTCTCTATATACAATGTTGTTGTGATGACTACATTTGTTCATTAACCTGTTTATATATAACTTCAAATAACGAAATTGACATGAACTTAAGTCATGACTTTGAAAATTAACCTCTAGATTTAATTTTCATAGTCTCCTAAAAAACTATCAGGAATTCTATGTCTTCTGCGTATCAGCAAAAGAAAAGGAACCAGGAAGATTCGTTACAAATGTCATAAATTCATTCAGTTTAAAAATTATAATTTTCTCAGGGCGCTTAGCCCTTTCAAACTTGAACTTTTTTTTAATTGGTATACAAATTAATTTCTTAATTATAATTCAATAATTATCAATGAAAAAAGCCCATAAACACACATCAACAAAATTATGGTAACACTTTAAAGTTATCGACTTCATTAAATTGTATATTTTAAACCAAATTAAAAACACACGTACCAACAACAACAGCAACAAAAAAATAATAATTATTTTAACAATTTATGTTAAATTTATTAAAAAAAAAAAAAATTATGCGAAAATAAAAAACAATTTAGCAAACAAGACTCAAAAAAAAAAAAAAAAATTAAAATAAAAAAGCTGTAGAAAACAAACTGGTTTGTGTGCCGCAATACCAAAAACGCTGACTGATGAATTCAATGGCGTCTAAATATGGTAAAACGTTTTTGACATATAAACTCAATACATGAACGTCGAGTCAACGTCAGTCAGTCACATTTGTGTAAAACATCGTTGTCTCGGTTTTGAAGAAAATTTATTGAGTTATAACTAATTATTAATTTTGGTATTAATATATGAGCCGTAGCTAAGCTTAAATGCCGCAGCTGCAGTTTGGATGCGTTGCCGTTTTTTCTGTACTTTGCTAATTATCATATTTATTTAATATTTCGTTTATTTTTGTGTTTTTTTTTTTCGTCTTTTTTACAAATTAAATTAAATGCGCAAACAACAACAGATGTTCAACAAATGTATTCAAACTTTAAAAAAAATATAAGTATTTTTTGTGTACTGATTGGATGAGCAATAAAATTTTTTATTTATGTGGTTCATTATTATAATTTTTTTATATAAACTTAATATCATCTTCTTTGTAGTTTTTTAATGTTAGATTCGAGAAGAAACTAAATTAAGATTTTTTTTTTAAGCAGAGTTGGCAAACATTTTCTGTTGCTTTTGCTGCTTTTAGCAAACACAGCAAGCAAGCACAATCTGACAAGAAATTATTTATTGAAAATTTTTTGATTGAACTTTAAACTTTGCGGTGTCAAAAGTGATACGCATGCAAATGAGAGCGAGCAAAAAAAAAAAAAAACAAAAGAACACATTAACGAAGTGATTCAAGATAGAAATAAATTATAAGAAATTAGTCTAAAAATGTGTAATATCGAAATAAGTTTGCAAAAATTAACAAAAAAAAAAAAGAGTTACGAAAAAGTTTAAGTTTGGGTTAAAAGTAAAATTAAATTAGAACTGGTGAAAAGGAATCTATGGCTTTAATTTAAAATAGTGATTGAAAATACAGTCAATGGGGAAACATTTTAATTATATTCTGAAAAGAAAGTGTATTTTTACTTCCAAAGCAGTGCACTAAGGGGCTAAATCTATATTTAGCTGAGATTCGGCTCACTTGCTCACGGGGTCATTAGCAATCACTGCGTGGAAAATTATAACGATCGGACTATTACCACGCCTACCTTCCATTTAAATTAAACCGCGAAAAGAGTATAACTTGGTATATATTATAGATATGATCATGAAATTTTATATACTTTTAAACATTATTATTGCCATATATCATTGCAAAAATGGGACAGATCGGGTTATTACCACGCCCACCTCCCATATATGTGAAATTTTTAATATATCTATAATTTGGAATTCATTGCAGATACAGTACTACCTCCACGAAAGTTCTCTTCGCAATTCTTCACTGATTGCCAACTTCACTAGTGGTTAAGCAACAAGATAAGTGCTCTGCTGCCAGACTCAGTGCCCTAACTCGCTCGACCCGGTCGAACCTTGGCCATGCTAAGATTCTAATCCACGATATGTCCGTTCCAACCAATGTAGACTACATTTGCTCTACCCCTAATTTAAACCACACGTTCTTCACCCATATCCCCAGTAGAGAGGAATGGGTTAATGACGAGGTGGTCACTGACAATTCAACTGACATCTATACAGATGGATCCAAATTGGAGGAAAGAGTTGGCTGTGGCATCTTCTCTAGTAAGTTAGATCTCAGCCTCTCTTTCCGACTTCCTGACCATTGCAGCGTGTTTCAAGCGGAAGTAATGGCTATCTATCAAGCGTCCAAGTGGCTTATTCGCAACGATTCATTCGATACGAATATCCGCATCTACATGGCCAGCCAAGCTGCAACCAAGTCCCTTGCCGGTGTTTTCACTACATCACAGCTTGTTCTTGACTGCCGATCTTCACTCAACTTGTTGTCGAATCACTCGCAGGTTCACCTATATTGGGTACCTGGGCATATGGATATTTCAGGTAACTGCTATGCCGATAAGTTAGCAAAACAGGGCTCGCAGCTTACAGATATATCACCTTCCTGCACCATTTTTGTCCCTCTTACGTCTACTAAATTAGCCATTAAGCAAAACTACCTTAAGGAAGCAAAAAGATCCTGGGTAGCCGAGACTAAAACTCCTGGGCTCACCTTTCTTTACTAGTCTGTCCGAGCTATCATCCATAAATATTAAGGACATAGCCAGATTCATTATGGAATCCTCATGGTTCTCCACTCCGTAAATGGGGGAGTCGCGCCGCACTGTGGTATCACAATGAGCCTAATTATGTGCGATAGTTCTAATTTTTAGCATGGCTTAAGTCCAAAACAAAATATATTAGCGTATGTAATTTAATGATTATATCTGTAATGGGTTCAAAGTTATTGCATTTTTTAAATTTAACATATATTATATTGGTGGTAGACGTTGCAATTGCCTGATTAAAAAGTTTTTCATACAGAGTGAATGAGGCTTAAGACTGATTTCGTATACCAATTTTCGTCTGATTACCATTTAAAATGGATTATATATAACACCTTAAACAACTACCTATGATTAATTAAATGCTACGTGATATCATATTTTTGCTTGTTATTCAAGCTATGGTAAAAAGTTGCAAGCCACTCATACCTTATTCTAAAGTAGATGCTTCACATAATATGATGGTTTTTATTTTCGCTCGGAGCAAATCGGAGCTTTTTTTTTCATCCATTAAAAACAAAAATGTAAAAAAAGAAATTATTATTTTTCCATAACATTTTTGGGTATAAGAAAATGGTAAATCGATTTTTCATCATTTCCATTCATAGTGTAAAGCTTTTTCTTTAATATAAAATCAAAAATTAATGTCTAGCTTTAGTATTCGCTAAGTTATGACACTTTATGTGCAACACATTTTCAACAATATTAAGACTATCGACAGGATATTGCAACTTTGGACGGTCGCACAGCAAAATCCTTCGCTTAATTAGAATATCCTGTGTGTGGATTATAATGAGGGATCTATGGAGAGTAAGCCCATGTACTTTTGGATTCAAACCGAGATAGTCGAATTTTGGCCAGCTAGATTTTTCAACGGTCCCATAGTGCAGTATGTACTTTTGTATGAAATCCGTTTGTAGTCTTAAACAAGACTTCAAATTTTTCACAGACTAAATGTGTAAATTCCCTTTGATTCCTTTTTTGTTAACACATTTGTAAATTTGCTATATTTTTTGTGCAGTTAAACGCAGCTTCAAAAAACTAAGTATACAACAATAAATACCGTAAATATGCGTAACTTTTAAGACTTAATTACATTTTGAGGTATAAAAATACACAATTGTTGGTTGGTTGTCTCAAAATATTATGCAATATTAAATGCAATCCATTATATTTCTGAATTTTTCGCACATCAAATATATATATGCATATTTCCTTTGTATTTGTATGTCAACTGCTGTATTTTATGAAGTAATTAAGCAAAATAATGTCACTTGCTGCGATTTTGTAAAGCAAAAAACAAAAAAAAAGAAGAAAGAATGAAGGGGCAATTAATTTAAAAACACTTTGGAAATAAATTAATTGCAAACGAAAACTGTGAACTGTGCGTGTGGTGGATTTACACTGCAAGTATTTAAAAAGAGATTTAAGATGCGGAGTAAATTTAAAACGTGCAACAAAAACGTAGCACGTTATGAACTCCACAAACAAACAAAAAACACACAAAAAGCTACCAAAATGTGGCAAGTTGAAAAGAAAAATTGCATAAATTCGCAAAAAATATATTGCCTTAAGTAAATATACCAGTAAAGATAGAAAGACAGATTTACACATATGTACATATGTATGTACAAATTTTGCAGCATAGCAACAGCGAGTGAATGAGTGGCGCTTCTCTACACACTTCTAAGCTACTCTTTACTTTGCTGGTTTTCCTTTTTTTTTTTTTTTTTTTGTTTTTTTTTTTAACTTTTCATACCTACTTTACTTGCAACTAGCAACAGCTAGGAGCAACTACTAGTAACAGATTAATATCTCTAAATTGCATATTTGTCTAACGTAATGAGACTTTTCTCGACTTTACTTAACACACACACACATACAACTAGCGAAGTTTTGTTTTTGCTGTTTTTTTTTTTACACCACTACACATGTGCATTGGAAAAATTATGTAGTAGCAAGCAAAGTAGCAAAAAAAAATACACACAAACAAAAAAACAAAAAAATATATAAGCAAATGTTGAAAAGTAACTTTTTGTGTTGCATGCGAGAAAATATGTGCATACATAAAATATATACAAATACATTATGGGAATTTCGTGGCATTTTCATTAACAAGTTTTTCAAATAGTTGTTAGTTTACAAAAACAACAATGAACAACTCATATGTATGCTTGTATGTATGAATATGTGCAGTAATATATTAACACGCAAGTTTGAAAAATGCCTGAATCATCCACATGAAAAAATCATTCATTAAAGCAAATAAATATATTAAACTATTTAATCAGAAGTACTATATATAAAAATGCATTGATAAATTAACCCTTTCTTTACCGAATTATGTAGGAGGAAAAGTGGGAAGCGGGACATTTTGAAAGAGGAGAGTATTCACAAGTGATAATACTGATTAAACTGAAAGTGATTTCAATATTCCAGTGGGTGGTAAGAGGTGGACTCCATATTAGTACGTTGGGATGTTATGAAGCAAAACGGAATCTTTATAACTTCCGAATTTAGAATGACGTTTTTTAAACAATTAGGTAGACGGTAGACGAATACATTTTTTATTTCGAAAAAATTTTTAAACTTTGTGAAAAAATATCATGAAAATGCAGAATGAGCGAGAGTCGCCAAAGAAATGTGAACAATTTTCAGTGTTGCCAATAAGAAAACTTTAAGATTTGGATGGGAGGGAAACTTTCGAGAAATATTGGCGTTTGACTGAAATAATTTGTAAATGAAAATAGTTTGACAAACACAAGATAAAATATTGAAATGTAATTGTGGTAGCCATATGACTACCATGGTAGGGAAAGGGTTAAAATAATGATAATAAAAAAAAACAAAAACAGTTCATTATAAAATAAATTCATCATAAAAAGTTCATTTAGCTTACATATTTATCGATAGTGATATGAAGTAAGGCATTCTTCTTGAGCTAGGTCAAGTTAAAGGGAAGTGTACAGAAAAACTAAAAACTGAACGTCCACAAGGGTCAAAAATTAGGCTATTATGAAATTCTTATACACGTGGTACCTACAAAAATTATCCACTTAGAACTCTTAATGAATTACATAAGATCTATTGGCAAAATCTCCGCCAAGTCCTCAAAACGGAGTCGATGGATTTGAAGATTGGGGACAGAGAAGGCGGTGGATGGTTTCAATTTCTTCTTCATTTTCGCTGTAAAAATTGCCTAAAAAAAGGCCTAATTCGGCATAAAACTGTAATTCCCGAGAAGCTCGGCTTTAGCCCTCCACGACTGTTGTGCCATAATTGTAGCAGCAGTAGTAGACTCCAAAAAGAGCCATTTTATCAATAGCAAAAAGTCTGTGGGTTCTTCAGTAAGAAATTCAGCTTGTTTCTTCTTCTCTTTTTGAGGTTTTAAATACTAAATAAGGTTAATTTTTTGGTAACTAAAAACTCACAAATATTTATGGTAATTGATTTTAAAATAAATATTAAAAAAGTCCACGCAGACAGTAAGGCAAACATTGACTTGAGTTGAGGACGAAAAGTTATATTTTTTCTTCTTTTTTTTTTGCAGCTATAATAACATTCAAGTTCAAAAAAAAAATATTCTCATGAATATTTAAAAATATATTTGCAGGTAAAAGATATTAAAAAAAAAATTTGCACAAAAAATCAACAAATAAATATACAGAGAGAAAAAGAAAACATTGCAAAAAATTTACACTCATTAAACTTTCGGACTTTATGCATGCATGGATCCATGAGAGAAGGAGATTGAGCAAATATTTACACATACACCAACTGAAAAAGAAATCCTTGTGCTTTTTTAGATTTTTTGTAGTTTTTGTATACAAACAAAAAATTAAAAGAAAGGAAGAAGCGCAAATAAAATCAACATGAGCACCATATGTGTGCATGGAATGTGTTGGGGGAAATGGGGTTGGGGGAGACTTCCAGTGAAAACATTGATTTTGATTTAATTAATGTTTGTGCAAATATACTTTAATTACAAAACATTCGTTGCAGATGTTTTTTTATTTTCATTTATTTTTTTTTTGTTTTTTTTTTTTGTTTTTGCACATGTGTCTGTGTAAGAAGAAAATTGCTAAAGGATCAACTGGGGTTAAATACACTGAAAAAAAGCAACCAAACGAGACGTACAAATAAATAAATAAATGAATGAATGAAATACTTAAATGAAGAGGTCATGCATTTATGAGTGAGCAACTGTCTCTCATACATACACACATATATGCATACGAGTTGCCGGTCTGGAGCTAAAGAATTTTTCTGTATGCTTATCATATAAATAGAAAATTAGAATGGATTAAAAGCAAAAGCATTTAAGTAAATAAAAACAAATATATGAACGAAGAAAAGTAGAAAATAAAACTTGGTAGGATATGCCCAGCAAGAAAATGAAAACGAGAACTGATTAAATTAAGTTTTGATACTAATTTGAAATGATTACCTAATTTCAAAATAATACAGAAAGAGTTAGCAGACTATCACTGAACGGTTTTAGTACAAAGCTGAACTTTAATCAATTTCTCAGATGTAAAAGACCGACCGCTCGTGTAGTTAAATCTTTATTAGAAAGTGTAATTTTGTAATCAGAAGTTACTTAAATCAGGAATCAGTTTGAAATCAGAAATTTTTAATGAACGATGAGACAAGAATTAATATTTTCGGGTTTTAAATTGATATTTAGTGATTTTCAATCGATTATTTTGATTTCAAAATGCCGTTTTCTGCTTTAAAACTGGAAAAGGAGTAGTTAATACATACACTAATTTTTATGGTTGGTTGGTTGGTTAAGGTGGCTGATCCACAGCCGACCCACTGTGAATCACAATTAGCGCTATAGCGCCATTTTGAAACCACTTCCTCACCGAATTGCAACTAATGATGTACTCTTACTAAACCCACCCCATAGAGTTTAGGTATTCTAGCAGATTATTTGGGCTGACTGCCGAGCAATCGGGCAAGCTATCGCGGAAATACTTCCCCACTACTTTTTATACTGGGTTATGAGAATATTAAGAAAGCATGTAAATAAAATCATTTATATTACAGATATTATGGATTAAATGAGACATTTGCAACTAAATATCTAAGTATTTGATAGTTTAGCATTTAATGGAGTAAGTAAATCCATGGCTTCGGTGTCAACTTAAATTAGTTTCAAGTTTAGCAAACTTATGAGATTAAATAATGCTAAATAAAAAACAATTAAACCAAATAATTTCACACAAAGACATACATACATTTATCTATTCAGCCATGTTATGTTCCAGTTTTACACGTAATACCAGTTGCAACTTTAAGCAAATATCATGCTAGCTCCAAAACAAAATAAACAAAGAAACAAATTAAGAAAAAAAACATGCACAAACTTTAACAAATAATTATTTATTTAAAATAATATTGTCACATTATGTAAATGATGTCGTGCCATCGTCAAAATTGCCATTTCAAGCAACTAACTTGGATCTTTTAAGCCAGCAAATAAAATTGTTAGCAATAGCACAAAAAAAAAACAAGAAGAAGACATAGTAACAAACAAATAACTGCGACAGGCAACAAAAAAAATTTTAAAATTCGAAACGATTCATAGAAGTAGAAAGAAGAGAAGCCGACATTTGAATAGATATATCTAAAAATATTTGACTTCCTTTATAAATCAATTATGTGAAGAAAAAAAAAAACCAGCACCACAAAAAAACAAAGAACTACACAAGAAACAAATCAGTTTTTAAAATTCATAACACAAATTTGTTGAAAAATAATTAACAAAAAAAAATATACATAAAGCCGGCAACATTGTTGCTTAGCTTAACAATAAAACCAGAATAACAACAACAATCACACATAAAAAATATAAACAAAATGTGTAAAACAACAACAATCTCTTACGATCTCCTCGCATTCATTCAATTAACTATTGACATTGTCAAGATGATGTTAACTTAAGTCATTAATAATAATACGAGTAGTATAGCGTAGTCCTATATAGATGTATATTTGTAGATTTTTTTTCAAAAATTTACAAAGCATTACGCGCGCATTAAACACACCCAGTTTATGACAGACAGGCTGCTAACTTGTACTTAGACACACACACACACACACACACGTACAGATTATGCCAATTTTTATGCTTCAACTATATGAAACTACGCCGCCGCTTTAATTTGTTTTATTTTTTTTTTAATAATATATCACTGAATGTCATAAGTGATTTATATTTTTAATTAAAATTTAATAAAGTTGTTTGCCATTTACAAAAAAAAACTAAATCAAAATTGAAACCATTTAGTTGTTAATAAAAAGCGGAACCTGGGCCGTTTCGGTCAAAATGTACAAATCGCAATATTGAACAATCGATATATGATCTAATCAATTGGTGTACAGTTATTTGTTGTTTTTCTCGTTAAACATCTCGTTAAAAATTTTGAAGCTTGAGTTTTCTTGAATTCTTTTCTTATAGTAGAGATTTCAAGACTCTATATGGTGTTCTCAATTCAAGAAAATGCGTTAAGTCATTAGCACTTTGTACAAAATAAGCAAATTAGATATTTTCCCACGGTATTTCGAATTCTCATTTCAAACCTCAAAATTCTGTGAACAAAATGGTCTAGAAAGGGGTCTTCTAAAAATCACTAGTGAACGAAAGATTACTAGTTTAATTAAGGTCCGTATTATGAGCTGCTTTCGACGTTCGATCTTCGCTGATTATACTGTTCTACAAATGGAAACTTTTGAAAACGAGCAGAGACGGGACAAATGCACTTAGGGTAATGGGGGATCACTGAATTGATTTGGCGTATGTGTATACGTTTTCGTATACGATATGTATAAAGAGTTTAAAGTTCATTTTGTACTTAGGTATACGTTTGGCCATCATTGCTTTAACCCATTAAGGGCGAGCGGGGACCAAAGTAGATAGATCAAGACAGTAACTTGAGAAACAAATTGTTTTTGAACCAGGCTCAAGAACGGCTCAGCGACAAGGTGCCATATGGCACAGCTAGGCATTACTGGGTTAAGCAAACAACGAGATAAAAGTGAACGATGATAACGAGGATGAAAAAAATTACGAAAAAATAAATTAATTAAAAAAAAAAAATTTTTTTTAATTTTAAAGTTACAAAATAAAAAAAAATCGAAAATATTTTTTTTTGTAAAAATCGATGTTTTGATGAAAAAAAATATGAACTGCATTTTTAATTTTTTTTTTAAATTTTAAAAATTTGGATGTCAATAAAAAAAAATTATGACGTAGCAGAGCAAAACGGACCACGGGTTCGGACTCAGCGACCCCCCATTACCCTAAGTACACTTCTCCCGTCTCTGCTCATTTTTGGTTGTTGAACAGTGTTATCGAAAATCGAATATTGAATGTAAATCTTTTATTATGAGTAGTGCCAAAATTTTCGTTTCGCATCGAATTTTCAGTCGAACACAATTTTGCTTTCGATACGGTCCCATGCTGAGTAATAATTGTTAAAAATGTAAATATTTTCCCCTTTTTATAAATTTTATGCAGATCTAAAGTGGTGAGCAGCAAATTGCAGTTAATGGAAGTAAACCCTCTGATTGCAAAGGTTATTTCCTCAAAAGTTCTGGCGACGAAGAAATGGGATGAATTCTCGTTGAAACTAAATTTTTTAAGACCACTAAATAGTTAGGATAACAGCAAAGTGGATTAAGATTAGCTAAATTTAGTAGTGGTCATCAAGTCCACACACAAATGCCTCCTTGGACAGTAGGAAGTTCTGTCGAAATCTGTACACACGTTTTATAGATGCCAAAGCTTCTTCAAAAGGCTGCATTGACATGGTGGAATCCATTTTCAAAGGATTGGAAGGTGCCTCAATCGTTTACTACTTCAAGCTCTCACCCTCTTCTGATAAATCATCGAACCATAATTCCGTTGTAGTTATAGCTATTTTGCTCTTATTTTTTCCCCTTCATTTTCAAACAAATCGTATTTATTTTTCAGAATGACGATCAGCTGATATACTATCGTGAACAAGACAAAATGAGCGGAATTCAGAATAGCGCTATTCTCTCTAGAAAGTACGCCATAATACCGAATGCAAATTCGTTCGATCAGATCATTCGACTACAGGCGAAGATCGAACGCTGTTCATACTAAGGGTCTAAATTGCAACAGGCCACATAATAATGATTTCTAGTAAGACTCTGTAATGAACTTGATCCCCAAGTTATCAGTGCCGCGTAAATCATGCAACACAATATACATTCCATACAGTTTTTTATTTATTTTTTAAGGTTTTGCCATAGTTTTTCGAATTTAATCTCAAAACCGAAAAGTTTGTCGTCTCCTCTAGACCAGTGGTATTCGATCTTTTTGGAAGATATCTGATTTTGCGGAGCTCTTAGAATAAAATCGCAAATAAAAAAAATTACGACTTGATATTCAAATTTTTTTTAAATTTAATTAAGCGGATGATTTTAAGATTTGCATACTTACTGTTTGTTCAATTAGTGAAGATTCGATAAATATTTATAAAAAAGAACAAACAAAAATTTCAAAAAAGCAAACATAAATGATTTCAATTTGAAAATAAACTCAATCTTTTGAAAATTTCACATATTCTCACGGAGTCTTTAGGAAATTTCGAGGATCCCCAGAGCTCCATGGAGCACAATATGAAGCCCAATGTTCTAGGCCAGTGATGCCCAAAAGTTTCTTATGGAAGTGCAAATACCAATACATACAAACTTTATTATTATAAACTCATACGTAAAGACAACAACAAAATCTACTTTTAAGACAACAAAGCATACGAAACTGTTGTTGTTTTGCCAAGAAAGACGAAAAATGCTCAGCCTTTGCCTAAGTGATTTTACCAAATGGGCATCTCTAGGCCATACTCTAATGAGAAATTTGTTAGGAGATCAGGACTAATTAGATATAGGAACAAGAAATTTATTTAAAGTGTATTACTCGAATGAAACTGTTTGGAAAATTTCTAAACAGAATTAATTCGAATAGAAATGTGTGTAAAAAAAATGTAAAATAATTTAAACTCACTTTCATACATACAGAAAGAAAATGAAAAACGAATCTAAAAACAAACAAAAAAAAAAGCAATACTCATTACATTAACTCTTCACTTTCATTTAACTAAATTAATTAAACCATATCACTTTATAATTCCACTTATCTGTTTCCATGCATTAACGAAGTACATAATTCATAATTATTGTCTGGCAATTACCACTACATACAGTACCTACTACAAAAAAAAAAAAAAAAAAACAGAAAAAAAGAGATCAATAACTTTAAAAAATGTGGTTAAACTGTTTGAACCTTAATTCGTAGAGCGTTTACAATGAAATACATCAACAACAACAAAAACAAAGCAATTCACATAATTGTAGCTTACAAATTAATAGATATAATTTAATTGCGAATCGAGTAAGTAAGTGAACGAGGCAAGTGAGTGATTGGTAGTGGGTACCAGACATTTAGTTAGATGCAGCGTGGAGTAACGCAACTCAACGCAGCAAACGGGCACACAGTATGGGTATGTGGTCATAGTCTAACGCGCATTGAGCGCACATAAAAATAAAAAATAAATATATTAAAAAGCTAATAAATAAAATAGAAAATACAAGCTTTAAAAAAAACAAAAAAAAAAAAAACTTCAAATCATAAGTTAAAAGAAAAATCAAGAAAACAAGAAAAACGCACTGTTAATATATAAAAAAAACAAAAAGCCAACCAAGTTAAATGTCGAGGGCGTTCTCTTCTTGTAAAACAAAACAAAAAAAAACACAAAATACTTGACGATGGTGATGGTTGATTGTTGTTGCTTGTTGAGGGTGAAACCACAATTTCAGAGTAATTGTTGTTGCTTGCGCTGTAATCGTTGCAACAGTTGCCCAGCAAACGATTTTTCGTTTTTTTTTTGGGCTTAATTAACTCAAGGATTTTGTTTCATTTTTTGTTGCTGCTTTGCTTGATTATTACTAAAACGCAATTGTTTTATTTATGTTTCTGTGATTTGTTTTTAAGTTGATTTGAGTTTTCATATTTATTTTCAACAAATTTTGTAATTTTGTTTCTGTTGTGTTATTGTTGTGGTCAATAAAATTTTCAATATACAATAAAAAACAATGAAACAATAGACGCATAAAACATATAAACAAAAACAATTGTTGCTGCTATGCATTAAAAATGTTTCTCTTTTCATTATTATTTTTATTTTTTTTTTTTTTTTTTTTACTATGCATAAAATTAGTTTTGCTCGAATTAATTTCAACTCGATTATTTTTATTTTTATTTCTTTTATTTTTTTGTTTGTTTTTAATTTAAATTGTTCTGATGACTCATTGTTTTGAATTAAGTATGCAGTGCTTTCATATAAAAGTTTAAAACTAATTTATATTTTAATTCGATATGGAAAAGAATTGACCTAGAAGTTGTTGCAGAAGTTTTATTTTTGGTTTGGTGATTAACTACTGTTTGCTCACATCTAGCTTAGAATAGTGGGATCTCATATGATAGCAGATTTAATCTATATATGGGTGGTTCCATGTCAGATTTACAACTAAAATTTTAATTTTAACCAAAATTTTTTCTTGAATTCTTGAGAAGAAATTAATCGACAGGTTTTTTTTTATTTCAATATGATTTTTTTTTATTTTCAAGTTACAACATTTTAAAGTTTTGGAGTTGTAAAAATGGAACGTTTTTCAATCCCTAATTACTCAAAAACCAAGCGTTGTAGGAAAAAATTTCCAACTAATAAAAGTTCGTATATCGCACAAACTTATCGAAAAAATATGAACGTAAAATTGTTTTTGTTATTCAACATATAAATTCTAAAAATTTTATAAACAAATTGAATTTTTTCAAACTTGGACATTTTTTTTTTTTAATTTTTTTAGTCTGCAAATATTTATTAATGTGTTAAGAAAATTGTGTAAAAATATCAGTGTGGGACGAAACAAAACATCTACTACTGAAGTCGCCTGGCTTCGAACGGCGCGCACATGAATTTACATACGTTAAAGTGTACTTGCTACCACTTACTATACCTATTAGTTCGCCTCCTTTTGTCCTTTGTTTAGTATATATCGTCCATATCTGACATGGAACGACCCATATGTAGATAGAAAGTTCAAAAGCCCCAGCATTTCCACTTTGTCAGTCAAACAATTGGCTGATCACTACTCGTTTGGGATTATCTCTAAATTATGGAACAGAGGGCAACAAACAAGCAGACGAACTTGCTAAAATAAAAAAAAAAAAAAAAAAAGCCACGTCGCTATTCATAAGATCTCAGTACGAAGCTGGAGATCAGCGAACAGCTCTGTAAAATCGGTACTGTGGTATAGTAATATCAATAAGTAGGTTCTGTAATAAGGAAGACGATTCATCAGAACATGTTTTAGGACATTGCAAACTAATGAAACCCATGAGAATGCCCCAAATACTATAGACCAGTCACCTATAGCCAGTTTCTTGAGGGAGCCAAGACTGGAGGAAGTTCTTCAGGCATAAGACTAAAAAGAGATGTGCAATAAATCTTAAAGATAGCGGAAAACTTATAACTAATTTTATTTAACATCGCTACACAGATTTTTGATGAGCCTGGCTTAATAACAAATAAGTTTCTATGTTTGACTTGCATTGTTAGTAAGCCCTTTGAGCAGTACAAGTTCAGTACTTTTTTTTCCTTAAATTTTTAAGCCAAATTCCGATAAACTTCAGGCAACTGACTGCTTTCCATATTCATATACCAGTATTTTATTTTACAAAATATTAATAAAATCCCATTAAAATATGATTAACTCATTGTCACATTCTAGAACTTCCCAGAAAAATAAAAAATAAATATTGAAAAAATATCAAAACCAAAAAGTGTTTCTGTTTAAAAATTCACATTCATTCCACTTTACTGCAGGTAGAAGATAATAAAATAAAAAACTGTCTCAATTTCAAAAAAAATTTGATAAATTAATAACATGAAAATATTTGACATTGCCAACTTCAAACAAAGAAAAACTAAAGGGGGATCGTAAACACAAATTATACAAAAAAAAAAAACAAAGAAGAAAACAGCTAGAACTAAACTTTATTATAATAAAATTTTCAATTTGACTTTTGTTTTAGCCGCTGCTTATGAAAGCGGCATAGCTCTATCTACTAACACATAACTGAGTTAACCCGCTTATTTTTCATCAAGAAAATGAAATCTAATGGATGATGGACATAAGCGTTTTATATGTTGTAGGTACATATTCACAACAATGAAGCTACAATTAAAATTCATTAAAAATAAATATATAAGCCAAGAAGAAAAAATATAATGAAATGAAATAAAAAAATTAAAAAAAAACAATTTAAACCAAATTTGACCATCAACAGCAGCAACATAATTAGTTCAAACATATAACAAACAACGGCGTCAAACGCCAACGCGAGGCAACATTAGCACTAGCATACAACAACAACCACACCCTCATCAAAACGTCACAACGTCCGTCAAATATCATCACATTGCGGTTTGTCATTGTAGTCATCAGGTTTTTTTTTTTTGTTTTTTTTGTTTGTTAGGCTGGCTGGCTGGTTTATAGTAGTGGTTTTTGTTGTTGTTGGTGTATTTGTATCGCTCCGCTGACTTTGACCAACATTTGCATTTAATTTATTTGTCGCACATAACCAACAGCCAACAGCCACAACAGTAACAATTCTTTTATTTCTATTTTTCATGTATCTCTTTCAACTGATGTGTGTGCGTGCGTATTCTCGTTGTATCTTTTCGGCAACAACAACAATAACCACAACAAGCAGTAACAATAAGTGTAGATAAGCATAATCAAAATACTAAAATATAAAAGAAAAAAAATTCATTTGTTTTAATCATTAAAAACACACAGTAAACTAAAAAAAAAAAAAAAAAAAACTTTTAATGACACAACTTTTTTTTTTATTTTTACTTGTTTCAGATGGTGGCATTGATGACGGTGCTGTTGGTAACAGTAGCGGTGAAGTTTTTGTCAGTTAAACATATACAGTGAGTGCAGTCAGCTTAACACCTTTGCTACTGCCGTATTGTCACTCTTATCCCCCTCACAACTCAAACACACACTCACTCAGTTCATGTATTTTTTTCCTTTTCAGTTTTTTGGCGTAATTTTTATGTGAAAAACAAGTGAAAATTTGTTACTTTGATGTTTGACGCTTTGGCGCAAAGAGTGAAAAATATGCAAATTATTTGTATGTATGCACAGTGGAAATGAAAAAATAATAATAATAATAATAATAACAGCCCAGAAAGAAGAAAGAAAAAATAACAAAAACTACAACAAAAAACAAAACAAAAAAAAAAAGAAGTAATAGTAAGCGAGTGAATGAGTAGTGGTCAGTGTGTGGGGTGGTGTTGCCAATCCAAGCACAACCATGTTAAGTGATATTTATACGCTTTGAAGATTTAAATTAAGATAAGCGCAGTAGCAGGCAACATCAGCAAGTGCTTCAAGGTTCGGCTGACGAAGGGGAGGAGAACAAACGAAACAATACAGTAAAATTAAAAGAGAATTGTGGTTAGAATTTAATTTGGGAAAATAGAAAATTGAATACTTTTCCGGTTTTTTGTTCTGTAGAGTTCTAGGAAATATTTCTTGTATTCGAAAAATAATGAAAACAAAGAAGATGTAAAAGAAAATTACTTTGTTTTGATTGGTTTTACGGCAGCACGCACTTGGGTGAAATGGAAATTATGTAAATTTTGAGTTTAATCCAAATAGTTGAATGATTAAGCAGGAAAACTTGTCAGATTACGTGAAAGTAGAGAATGAAAAGCTAGAAATAAGAGCAAAAACCTTTATGCACTCCGTGTAGGTTTAAGCGCGTTTTAAACGTTAAGCAATGACAACAAGGTCTGGAACCCATTGGAGTAAACATTTCCTGCTAGATTCTCTGATTTTCCACATTAATTGCACTTGCTGGCTGAAATTTTTGACAGCTTCCAATGCAAATCATCTAAAAAAAAACTTGTATTTTCTTTTTCTAAAAACCTTGAGAAATTATCGAAGACTATTTCTCCTTTAAAATTTTTTTAATTAAAAATCAAATAAAAACATTTTTCTTTCATTATCACCACTCAAAACATACAAAATATGTGCACATAAAATTTAAAATTTAATGACTAATTTGCGTATATATTATTAATCTTAAGAAAAACCTACAAAATATTGAAATATATTTTTTAATAAAATACAAATAAAATAAAAAAAAAAAAAACAGGCACCATGAAATTTTGCTCGTGTATGATTTCTCTTCTTTTATGCCAATCAGTCATTGCATTATTAAATCTATACAACGAAATGTTTTAAGAAAGTAAAGATTTTTAATGCAATCATCATCAACACTTTATAAATTCAATACAAAGAAATAAATTATTAATTGTGCTTGAGTAAAAATAGATGATGGTGAATTTCTTAATGTTTTTAAAATGTTGTTTTTTTGTATTTGTGTTTTGGAATGAAATTCCTTCTTTTTTTTTTTTTTTGATAAATTGTTTTTCTTGCGCACAATTTTTCTTACGCATTCGCATACACTCATTCACTCATTTCTCATGTATTTATTTTTGATGTCAGAAAATCTGTTCGTCTTTCCATTCATTCATCTATTCATTTGTCAGCCTATGTTCAGATTATTGCCAAATTGTAGCGCACATTCAAAATAAAAATTATATTTATTTAAAGTAGACCAGTGGCTTCCCATGTTAAACAAAAACTAGAGAAAATTACACACTTAATCTGGGAGAAAAACTAAAACTTTTAGAATTTGTCGAGTGAAAATATACAATTTTCGTAATAGCGAAACACATCAAATATTTATTTCCACGTTGCACTAGGGTGGCTCTTATATGATACTTTTTAAAATTTATGAAAATTTTTCATGGACTATCGCTTAGTTTAGTTCCATTCCCTGAAAAAATGAGCTGGTGCTCAGTCAGATAAGAGAAAGAGTTGCCCTTAGAATCTCTAAATCGGAAAATTCGAAAAAAAAGATTCAATCTATTTTTTGCAATTCCGTAAAATATTATTTCTAGATTTGCAAAAATGCGGTAGCAAATACAGTCAATACAGTGGCATCTAATATTTTTTTTTTTGTTATTTAATTCGAAAAAAGGTGAATATTCAAAATTCAATTTTTCTTGGCTGCTACTTTTTCCGGCACAAGAAATAAATGCTTTTTTTCTTGAGAATTTTTTTTAGAGGTAAATATATTGATCTTTAACGAAAAATCTTAGTTGTGTTTTGGCCTCTACTGTACATTTTTTTTGAAGCAAAAAAAAAAAAAAAATGTATGTGATTTTTTTTTCGAATTTAGGGGCCGAGCGGCAACCCTTCCTCATATCCGATTGAGCTCAAATTTCGCAAAGCTAATTTTTCTATGTAATGGAACTAAACTGAGGGGTAGCACAAAAAAAAAATCAAGCTTGAAAAATAAGACCCACCCTAGTGTCCCACCTTGGCTTCCAGCATTATCTGAATACGTTTTGAAATATATTTTAACAACCATTTGTGGGTGTTATAGATTTTCTCATCTCGGTACGAACAATTTGCAAGTCTTTAAGATTTGCCATAAATTCACGATTAGAATGAGAATCGGCGAATTACCAAGCAAATCCAAAATGGTTACCCCACTGTCAGCGATGAATATTGCCACAGAGTATCAGGTCTTGTTTAAAAATCGGGCTTCCAAAATTTATCTTTGAGAGTTCGAGGAACATTCGATCTTGCAAAACTTTTATATCATTTTCGCTGGTCATAATCCCTGTAATAGGTACGAATGATCCTGAACCAAAAAAAGGAAAGGCCGTCCCAAAATATTTGTTTCTTGGGGTGTTGGTTTGACTGCTGAATGTGAGCTACTGAAAATTGCGCATCATCGGACTAATGAAAAAAGTGTTGACGCATGCCTTGAACAACAACTTGAACAGCTGGGAAACCCTTCTAGATTGAACTGGCAATTTTCCGGACTTCAATCTAATCGAGGATTTGTGCTCGGTCCATCTGCCAAGCGAGACTTAGGAAAATGGAATGCGCAAACGAAATCAAGTTACTGAATGAAGTGTGGTACCGAGATGAGAAAGTCTTCAACAAATGAGCAAATTATTCGTAGAATCAATCTTAAAACGCCTTAACCCTCTAGTTCCCAAATTGTTGATTCATTTAAAAAAAAAAATTGGGTTTAATCAATTTTGAGGTAAAAAACAAATAAATATGATCTTAAAACCCAAAAAAAATTAATGAGCGTGGTTTTATGAAGTTGGAAAAGTTGAATGCTTAAAAGTATTTGTTGTTGAATAAACTTTTTATCAATTTGTTTTAAGCAATTAAATATTTTGTACGAAAAATTCTAATTCCTAGCTACTCACAACTAGTTTTTTTATCTGGCTAGTATGATGGGAAGATTTTTTTATTTTTATCTCAAATTCAATCAAAATAATTAATTTTCCAGTTTTAACAAATTTTTGACTTTGACTTCTGTAATACACATCATAACTCATAACTGATTAAAAGCTTGGGAAATTCCATAAACGATATAATAAAATGTATCATCAAAAAACTATTAAGATGGTAATTACACCAGTTTTTATGAAGGCTGTCTAAAGGCATGCTTGGGCACTAGAGGGTTAAGACAATGGGTTAAGACATTAAATCTGCCGATTTGTTAGTGATTTTATTTTTTGTATGAATTAAAACCATTTTCAAAGAAAATTTGTTTTGTCCACATTAATTTGCACAAGGGTGTATGTATGTATATGTATTTTTTCACTGAAAAGTGTGTAAATTTATCACTTGATAGTTATATTGTATTTTTATACAACTTTCAACTAATTTCTTGCAGTGTATCTCTTTTATTTTTTGGTTTTATTTTAATAATTTTTTCGATAATTTATTTACGTTAAAAGTTTCTGTGTTTTTGTATTTTTTTTTTTTTTTGCTAATGAGGCGCTCCTAAAATTTTTAATATTTTTTACATAGGTATTTTTTTTTTGTTTTTGCAGCTTGTTGATAATTATGAAAAATGAATTGTTTTGTAAGAAATGTAACAAATCTTGTAATAATATTTTGTAGTGCCTAGAGGCGCCTCTCTGAAAACAAAAACCAAAAACTGAAGGTGTGTTTAGAAGTGTCATAAATGTTTTACAGTCAATCAGGCCCTTGTGAATGAGAACTTTTCTTTTTAGGTAATTAAGTGTAGGTAATTATTTATAATGATTTTTTTTCGCAATTCATAGGAAATAGGACGCAAGTAGCTAGCACTTATAATCTTAAATAACTAACCATAAAAATATCTACATTTTTGTTTTAATTTGTTTTGCAAACTAATTTCTTTCTCATCGTTTTGTGTTTTACTTTCATGTAATCCAGAGATCCATAAAAAACATAGCGCGCTATTTTTTGTTCCATTCATTTCTGTGCTTCCGCTTTTAATCTTAAATTCTACGCCCTTGTATGCCATTTTTCCATTTTTTTTTTCTTTTCTGACTACTTCTTCTTCTTCTTCATATTTATCTGCTGTTGTATAAATTAAATGGGTTGTCTGATATACTCACGCGTTTTTTACTGAGTATATTTTATTTTTATAGAAATGTTTATACATGCGATCATACTTTTATAAATCTCTTCTTTCTGGTTTTTGTTTTTTTGCTTTTGCTTTTCGCTGGGGAATTTATTTATTTTTTCTTTATTTGTAGCTTTTTAAAAAATTAACTTATCATTTTTCTTTGTCCAGAGAGATATAATGTGGAACAGCCAAACCAGCATTAATGCAATTAATGGATATATTTGGTTGGCTGCTGACGTTTGAGTTGAAGTATATAATATATTTTATAAAACAGATGTTGTTTTGTTTTTGTTTTTAATTGAAAGGTGTACTGATAAAATATAATGTAAATGTAAAGAATTTTTAGCATATCTGCTATAATTTTTGAGAGCTTCAATTTGTAAAGTTAGCTGTCATTAGCAGCTGTCCTTCAGTTTCTCAATACTGATGATTAAAATTTGTACAATATTATTTATAGATTAAGTAGGTACTTTTTCCATTATTGGGGTTATCACAATCGTTCAAGTGTATTAAAACCGCAATTACATCATCGTCACCCACTTACTTAAAAAGTTTTCCATATACTAAATATTTATTCCCAATACTGTAAATCGCTAATTATTCTTGATTTTTTTTTCCTTTTTCTTAATTATTATTATATCTTGTATTATTCATTGTTTTTATTTTTAAATTTTTCTATGAATTGATGTTGAATGCATTTAATTTACTTATTTACATTTTACAAAGGCAAGTTTACTTATAAGGCAATTAATAGAGTAAACAAACTTAAAAGAAAAAAATATAAAATCTAAATATATTGAATATATAAGATAATAAATTGAAAAATACATATGCACATGAATAAATGAAATGAATGAAAAATGTCGCTGCTGATGATATTTTTCACATTCAAAAAATATGATGTAATCTTGAAATGTTTCTAGAACATAACAATATTCAAATACTGTAATTTTTCTTTTATTTTTAGAAAACAAAACACTTTCAGCAGTAGGACTGCATCAACTAAATGTGAATTAACATCTCAAAATAATTATATTCACAGTGTGAGAAATAAAAATGTATACTTATCGTGTAAATTTGACTCACCTGAAAGAAAAAGGAAGAAAAATAATCAATTAATAAAAAAATTAATGATTATTGTATAATTTGAATTAAAATCTTAAAAATCGATTTCAGTACGCAGATTTTTTGGAGTAAAATTACATTTCGATATATGAAAAATACACATTTGTTATGTTGAAATATGATTGGTACAATTGTGTAATTTTACTATGCAGTATAGATGTTTACACATAATTATGATGTGTTTTTTCATTGTTCTGTGTGTTTAATTAGTTAATCGTTGTGACAGCATAAATCTCAATTGAAAAAGTCGATCAAGAAAACCTTAGTAAGAAGAATGTCTGTTTGGATTAGGATTTGCCATTTATCTCAGTGTATATTTTCTAAAATTTTTACAAAAAAAAAAAAAATAAATAATGAGAAGCAAAGATTTCGGTTGTTAGTCTTTGTTTTTCACTCGTCTCCATTTTATTTTCATTTACGTATTTCTTTCTATGGGCTACAGTCGCTATAAAAACTATCGAAACCTAATTCGAAAAATATTTCTATGTGTTTTTTACACAAATAAACTACCATTGTCGTTCTAAAAGCTATAACTATCAATCTTAAGCTAATTTGTTTATTTTAAACTAATTTCTCTTTTGTGTAATCGTCAACAATTAACACACTATACTTTAACATCCATTTTATATATGTTCCATGTAGGCGGTGTCAATGTTGAGAAACTATTGCGTCTTTTTTAATTTATCTACTATGCACCAACACCGCTCGACTGACTGCCTGACTGACTGACTACGATATGATGACGTTTTCCGAAATAATTTGCTGCGGTAATTGAATTTATGTATGCAATTAAAATGCAACTGAATATTTAAATATAATACGATTGCGATTGCGAGTATGAGTGCGAGTACTCAACTCGTAATTACATAAATTAGTTTCAATTTTATAATAATAATAAAACAAAGAAATGAAAAGCGAACAAAAAAAAAAAAAAAAAAACACAACAAGCAACAACAACAAATAAATACCACACCTACTCTAACTGTAATTTTCATAGAGCGGCAGCGCGAGGCTTTCTTCATTAAATAAAAACGCAAACTAACAAAATAAAAAAAAAAAATATAAGTACTTGTTGTAAAATATCATAGTAATAGCATCAGCAACAATCAGCAACGAGTAACAATAGCAACAACAAAAGCAAAAAGGTTCAACAACATTTTGTATATTGTTGTTTTTGTTTTTGTTTTGAAAATTACTACATAATTTGTTAAATACTGTATGCTCATTTGTTTGGATGCTATCATCATCAACAGCCAGCAATAGCAACAGAAACATCAACGATGATGCAAAAATTGCATGTAGTAATGTTGCAAAAAGGCAAAAGCAGCAATGAAATTTATTTAAGCGTGCCTCATGCAACTCTCTAGCAGAAAATAGAGAAAAAACAAACAACAACAAAAAAAACAAACGAATGAGCAAACAACACAGCAACAACAGCAATTATAGCAGTAGCAACACAGCAACAGAAAACTTGCCGCCGGTCGTCGTCCGGTGTTGGCGTACCGTATCTAAAGTTGTTCGCTGTTTTTGTTGTTTCTGTTGACTATTTTCTATAGACATATGTTCGTTTTCTGCTCTTTTTTTTTTTTTTCTTCTAAATATAGCGCCGCGCGCAACTTAAATTGTTTTGCGCGCCAAAAGCAAACGGGGAACGTAAACTGCAAGCACAGTAGCTCACGTTGTTAGTTGTCGTTTAGTGTATTAGAAAAACAAAAAAAAACAAAATAAACAACTATAAATGTATTAGCAGATGTGATAGTAGTAGTTGCAGTAGTGATGATAATGATAGTTGTGTGGTACTAAGTAATATAGTTAAGAAATTATTGCACATCTCTCTCTCTCTCTCTTTCTCGCTCGCTTAATCTCAAACTCTTATAGGTGGGGTGGTGTTGGGGGCAGCAACTACATACTTACACGAGTAATTCATAGGACTAGTATCTCATAATCATCACATTGTTGATGCTGCTTGTTGCAGTTGCTCGGTAACTGCGTATGTGTTGCTGCTGCTTTGCTATTGCATTGAAACTGAAATCACTTTCTATTTCATCATTTCATATTATCGCGTACATTCATCTTCGTTTGCTGTATAGAAAATAATTAGTTGCAGCAGCAGCAACAACAACAACAACAAGTACAAGTAAATTGCTTCATATAAACTCGCATATGAGCAAATGAATGAGAGTACGTGAGTGAGTGTTTAGGTTAGATCGCAAATTGTTAGGAAAAAAAAAAAAAAACTTGAATTAAATTTCAAAGAAATATTAAATGAAGCATGCCTCGCCTGCATTTTTAAACGTAATTTTAATAAATCGAATAAAAATTAAATTAAAGTAGCACAGCCAGTCAATATGCAACTGAATTGAAAATGGGAAAATTAAAAACTTGATACATGAGAAGCGATTAGAAGGCAGACTACAATGCTAGACTTAACTGTGGATAGACTCTCAAATCGGGTCGACAACAACAGAAGTTTATTAGAATCGTAAAACTGAAAGATGCAGACTTACGTTGTTAGCTTTAATATTCTAAATGCAAATGCTGTGTATTTTTAATAATATACTTAATAAAAAAAAAACTATCTTCTATATCTTTAAACATAAAATCGTTGGTGGTTTTTAATATTCTCCGAATATATTTGCTTTATCGACAGGATTAAAATAGGAGAAGTGGGCGTGGTACTTCCCAAACAACTCATATGCTTTTTTGGGCATATCTCCAGAAACATTCACAGTACAGTACTGAAATTTAGTATAAATATGTTGGTTATCAATATCATGCTACAGAACAAATGTGAGATTCGAAAAGGGGGCGTAGCACCCCCCATATAACCTGATATCTCTGGAAAAGTTTATAGTACGGTGCTAAGATTTGGTATACAAATATTATTTATCATTATCGAGGTTATAGTTGAGTTTGAATTTTTAATGTCAAGTGGGCGTGGTACCTCCCATACAATTCATATGCTTTTTTGCGTATATCTCGAGATATATTCACAGTACAGTACTGAAATCTTATACAAATATATTGTATATTGTATCATGCTATAGATGAGATTATAAAAGGGGGCGTGGCACCTCCCATATAACCTGATATCTCTGGAAAAGTTTGTAGTACGGTGCTAAGATTTGGTATACAAGTATTATTTATCATTATCGAGGTTATACTGGAGTTTGAATTCATTATGGCAAGTGGGCGTGGCACCTCCCATACAATTCATATGCTTTTTTTGGTATATCTCGAGAAATATTCACAGTACAGTACTGAAATTTTATATAAATACATTGGTTGACAATATCATGCTACAGATAAGATTATAAAACGGGGTGTGGCACCTCCCATATAACATGATATCTCTGGAAGTTTCTAGTACGGTGCTAAAATTTGGTTTACAAGTATTATTTATCATTACCGAGGTTATATTGGAGTTTGAATTCATAATGTCAAGTGGGTGTGGCACCTTCCATACAACTCACATGCTTTTTTAAGTATATAAATTTTTTTAAAATATGTTAATTATCAATACCATGCTATAGAAAAAATGTGATAACATCTTTTCTTTCAATTTCTAGAATTAGTGGGTATGGCACAACGCTCTACTTCTATTTTCAATACTATTTTCTACTTTCTGCTGCTTACTTAATTTTCACATTAAATACTAAAGGCATGACATCATGCCCAGCCAGCTAGTTAATATAAAAATTTCCCCGGGTGGTAAGACAAATTTACACATTTGATGGGCAAAAATAAATCAAAAATGTAAGAAAATATACAGCAGAGTGAAATTATAAAATATGAGGTCTCATTCAAGCCTGGTGTTTCGATCGTATAGACATCTCACCATAACTCTTGAAGGCGAACACAACCAAAACCGAGACGTAAATATCTGTAACTCATTTACAAGTGAAGGCTAAAGCAATATGAAATTGTGTTCAGAGAGAATTTTTTTTCAACATTTTTTTTCTGTTTTCTCAGTTAAATCATTCATTTAGAAAGGAGAAACTTCTAGAAGTTTACATAAAAAAGTTTTAAATCATTGTATCCATTGATATACCACCTTGATCAAAAAGTTCCCGGAATTTATTCAGAAAATTAAAAATACAAGTTTATTCATCCAAATCTATATTGTCCCCTTCAAAGTAATCCCCAGTGACTGCAACACACTTATGACAGCGCTTGATCTAATCCTCGAAAAATGTTTTATATTCGGTTTTCGGTGTGTCCATCAGTGCTTCCTGCGATTTTTCCATTACTTCCTCTCGGCTGCTGAAACGCGTTCCCCGTAATCGTTTTTTAACTTGAACAAAATAAGTCACAGGGAGCCAAATCAGGTGAATTCGGTGGCTGTTGGATGGTATTTGTTGCATTTTTCGTCAAAAAATTACGAATAATGATGGGACCGTGCGACGGTGCGTCATCACGGTGCAAAATCTACGAGTTTTCTGTCCATAATTCTGGTCTCTTTCGGCGAATTGCTTCACATGCCTCATAACGCCCAAATAATACTCTCTGATGGTTAATTTGCGGTTATTGACCAAAAATTCTTTTACTTTATCAACGTTTTCGTCGGTTTTGGATGTCGATGGTCTGCCACTGCGTTCATCATCTTCGATTGACTCACGACCACTTTTGAACCGCTCGTGCCATTGGTAAACGACCGTTTTCTTTAGAGAATCATTGCCGAAACACTTTTTCAACATGTCCAACTTTCGCGCACCATGAAATCCGTTTTTTACGCAAAATTTAATACAATTCAATTTAATAAAATTGTAAAAAATCGCCAACACACACAGAGATAAATGTACTCTGGGCTACGTAACTTTTGCAAATGTCAACCTATGACGCTAAGATTTAGAGGGAATATCAACAACAGATGTACCAAATTAACAGAACACAAATCGGAACGATGAGAGCGCCACACTGTGGTTATTCCGGCAACTTTTTTATCAAGGTGGTATTTCATTATTATTAATGGTTATGACGAACTGCGCTAAAGTTTTCTTTCCCTTGGTCTCCCCGAATCAATACTCAAACCAGTCTGAGAAACTTAGAACAGAGATCACATAAGAAAATTAAAACTTAAATTTATTACATATTTCCAGAAAAAAGATTCAAATCATTCAGCTATTAAAACAAAAACGGATTATCAAAAATAATAAGTAGGTAATAATTTCTTAGAAATTTAGAATTCTTAAAGCTAAAAATTAATAAATCAAAACCATACACAATAATTTAAAAAAGGATCTCATTTTGGCAATATAAGTAAAAATGTCAACGTTCCCACGGTTTTCATTTCATGCAAATTATAGAAACTTTTGGCAAAAAACAAAAAGAAAAAATTCAAAAAGCAATAAGAAAGAAAAAATACAATACACGCGCACACAATTTTAATTTTTAATTTAATATTATTAGTTTTATGAAAAGTATGTATACGTGCCAAGATCAATGTAGTACTCGTATTCGTATTTGATACTTCATTCATATTAATATGCAATTAATTATTATACCTTACAAACTTTATAAATGCATGATAAAAATATTAAATACAATTTCTAGTGCATTCAAGTGACAGCAGAGCAAAAAAAATAACAACGAAATTGCAGATAATTATCAAGAAAAAATAAAAACTCACCTACTGAAATACAAAACAAATGTGAGTGATACACAAAAAGTTACACACACACACATACACAGATACTAACAAAATCACCGGCACATTGTGATTAACCAGAAACAAACCGCACCCCGAAATATGTCAAAGATCAACTGACAAAACTAAAATACATACACACACACACACATTCGAAAAAAAAAAAATAATAATATTAAAAATAATAATAAATAATGTTCATATGTAAAAGAGGCAATCAACGAAAAATGAAATGGAAATGATGATGGAAATACAAATACAAAAAAAGCGCAAGTGCCGCGAGAATAACAATTAAAATTGTGCAAATATAAGAGAAATAAGGAAGAAACAAATAATACCAAAAATAAATTAAATCTCGTACACACGAATTTCGTACGCGAATTGTATTAAATTGATAACCTATATTATTAATTGTACATGTATGTGATCAATTCAAAATTGAAAAAAAATATATAATAAAACAAACTAAAAAATTATTTATACTTATAAAATACTCTTACAAAAATAGTAATCAACTTAAAGCGTGAAAAAACTTTAAAAAAACAAAAAAACAAACACTAAATAAAAATTCATTTACGTGCAACGAATTGCAAAGAAAAAAATTTTAAAAATACAATACCAACAAATATTCAAAATAAATTTGGAATTATAAACAAACAATTGTAGACTTTTGTGAATATAATGATACTTTAAATTGAAAATAAAATACAAACAAAAAATTAAAAAAAAGCTTACAATGTGCACAAAAATGGCGCAGAAAACCTAAAAAAAAAGTTTACGGAAAAAAATCACACGAGTTGCAGGTGCGGCCAACAACCAAAAATTGCATTTGTGTGATGAACTCGTACAATTTTTATGGTTGATATTTTTAAGATTACACACAACACAAAAAAAAAATTCCAAAAAGAAAAAACATTCATACATACTATACACACAAATAAATAAATAAATAAGTGAATGAATGAGTATAAGGAAAAAAAAAATTAATGAATAAAAAAAAAACATCAAATTGCGCAGCCACACCTCATTCAAAAGCAAAAAAAAGCAACGAGTGCTGCCCGCATAATCTCGATGCAACGCGATCTCAACTGAGAGATGAACACACAGACAGGGGACCCCAAATATGGCTTAAAAATTAATGAGTTACGTTATTTTTGGCCAAGATATTGATGCAGATCAAAAAATTGTGATAAAATGTTGCGAAGAGTTGATTGTTTCGGTTAAAAACTAACCAGCACTCAGCTGTGCGCTTGTAAGAGATAAGTTGAGCCAAGTTTAAACTTGGCGGTAATTGAAAAACGCCAAATTTTTTTTGTTGTGCTGTTGTTGCAAGAGCGTGAAATTTATTTGTAAAATCTACATTTTAAATTAATTGAAATTGCGCTTAGCTATATTTGTAAATGTCGAAATCAAAACTAGAAACAAATTAGTGTGGGAAATTTTCCAAAAAAAAAAAAACAAAAAATTAATTTAATTTTAAATTATGTGCTACTGGTACAAATTGAAGTACCTAATAAAAAATAAATTAAAAAATACTGAACACATACATAGATATATACTTGAGATTCACGATTCCGATAAAAAAAGAAAAAGGAAAAAACGCCACTAGTCGTCATTGGTTTTTGAAATAAATTGCAGTTAAAGTGACACAAATAGAAGAACTGCAAATAACTTGTTAATTCGACATATAGTCACGCCCTGATTTCACAACCACTTTGATGCTGAAATTCAGAGTTATTTGCCATTATTTGAAGCCACAAAAGGGGAAACGAACATTGAGGTCCTTCTCTAGCTTTTCCGATATCTATGGTAAAAGTTGCTTCAAATAAATATCAGGTCCATATTTCATTTCCTTCCCATAACCTCAGCATCCAATCCATTAGTGCCCATACTAATACCATTCACACTTTACAATTTCAGTTGTCAACTAGTTAAATAATTCTGATAGAACCTTGAATAATAGATCTTAATTTATGATAGCTGTGAATGAACTTTTTTGCTCACTTTTAAATGATAAAAAAAAAAAAAAAAATGGCGCTAAAAATTTCAACCTTGGCCTCAACGACGAAAATCGCAATATTGCCGCTATATAACAAGTTCAGATTTTAAATTTTTTACATGTAAACACAAATCAGCGAACGACTGTCAACAGCAGCAACTAAAGTTTAAACAGCAGCAAAAGCAATAAAGGAATCAATAAACTATAAATATTCAAGTACATCAAGTTTTAGAGCTGATGCCACACACACAATTTCCATGCTGCATACACAATTGGAAGTGAACGCTCCTGACTTTGTGTATTGTGTATTTATGAAATAAAATACGCGATTTCACTGCCAGAGCAACAACACCAAAGTCAATAGCATCACAACTGACAAATGTCCTTGATGGTGGTGGAGTTGCTGATGTTGCTGCTGCTTTATGATGATCGCGATACACAGCAAGAAAGCAGCGTGCATATTCTTGCTATTCTTGCAACTTAATAAAATTTAAATGCGCTCAGTTCTTTTTGCCACATTGTTATACTAGAAGTAGCTCCTTGCTACTATGCAAGATCATAAATATTAAATCATGATAGTTTTTTGAATACGCGATTGCGTTGAAGATGCAGAAAAAAAAAATAATGACAGCAACAACATTTTACAGCTTATTTATTTCTTATTGATAAATAAAAAATAAACTAGTGGCTGACTGACATCTGGAACACAATAATATCAGTTATTGTTGAAACAATAATGTTGCTACTGCATGCATTGGCATCGTGTGATTTTTCTTCTTTTTATTTTTTTTTTTCTTTTTCTTCAAGCTCTGATTTGCATTAAAAAGTTGTTGCTGTTGCAGATAATCAAATTGCTGTTGTTGTAAATATCTCAAAATATAGAAACGACAGCTTTATTTTTTTTTCTTTTTTTTCTACGTTCTTGACATTCCTTTTTGAAAAAATCGTGTTATTACAATTTTTTCTTTTGCTGCTATTTTTATTTTGCTACTATTTATTTACTTACGTTTTATTGTCTCTACTATTTTGCGTTTATTATTGCGTGCTTTTGCTATTTCTCTACGTGGTCTTTATAGATATGTATGTGTGAATGAACATACATATGTGTTTGTGTTCGCTACAGCCCGCAACAATTTCAATAAATTGGCTTTTTCGCCCAAGTTTCATTTTTTTTTTTCAATGAATTTGTCCTTGGTAAAGTGCATTGCCAGTGTTTTACTCACTGGCTGACTGACTGCCTACTTGTCTGTCTAGCTAGCTGGCTGTTTGCCTGCCTGCCTTCTTACTTGTTTGCTTCTTCTACTGTTTTGATTGCTTCTACAAATGCTGTTGTTGCTACTACTACTATTACACTTCATACTACTTACATATTTAATCGACTACTATTTTATTTCTCTCTTTTGCTTGCAACTATTTAAGTTTGCACTCTGCTTGCGTCAGATTATATGCCTATGATTTTTCGCTTTTTGTTGCTGTTGTTGTTGTTTTGCTATTACTGCTGCTCTTTATTGTATGTATACTGTATTTAAATAAGAAAATCAAGTCGAGTTTGAATCACTTGAGCAAAGTGATTGCGGCGCCTAATCCATTTCTAGCTTTATATATTTCCAATGAACTTTACATTGAAGTAGTTTGGAGACAGTGAACTTGGAAAAACATAAAAAAAAAATTTAGACACGAAGTCAAAACATCAGAACAATATGCGCTTCCTGCGGCTATACACTCGATGACTGCAAGGAAGTCAATTATTCCAGCTACTTGAGCCAGCCAGAAAGACCAAGAGAGAGAAAGGAATAGCTATTAGTTTTAATTTTCTTTATACCAGATCAATACAGATAAAATTTTATGGTTTCTGTGCCCTTAACTTTAAAAAGTCTAAATTTTTACTGCCTCTCAATTGTAAACATTTATTTCCTTTACTAATCAAAGTTGATTCATAGTACTTAGAAAAAAAAATATATAATATTTTTTTTTTTATTTGTATATTGAAACTATTATTGATTTATTAAATAAATCCTTCAATCTTATCTTAAATAAACTTCTTTCATATACCCCCACCACACCATTACACATCACATCAATCTATGCATGCGCATATTTACTTTGAGTTATCAACTATACATATTTATTTTCTAGCTGCAAATATTTACTTGAGAAAAATAATAATAAAATTGCGATTATGCATTTTTTCTTATTTAAATAACAGAGTTTTTTCTTTTTTAAATATTAATCTTCGCTTTTATCACTATTAAAAACAAAAATAAAAAATAAATAAATGAAGAAAGTAAATACGCGAAGCGATGGTCGTTGTTGAGTAAAAGTACGCATAATCAATAGATTATGTGTACTTAATATTTTTTATTTCTTTTTTCCAGCAAATAAAACTTTTGTGGACATTTATGATGAACATGTAATTAAGAAAGCAAATACTTCAAGAGTATCAAAAAAAAAAAAAATAGTATGCTTGACTTCAAAGCTTGTTGTCTTGTCGATTAAAATAATGATAGCCAAGACAGGGCGACTTGAGAGTTCAGAAATCAGAAATATTTACAGAATACTTGTTGCTTGTCTTTATATATCCCCACAAGCGTGTCCGTGTCCAATAAATTGCAATTTTTATGATTATCTTATGGCTGATATGTTTTTTAGGGTTCAAGGAGGTTTTTTTTTCGTTCGAGAATCTCGAAATCTCTACGTTGTCGTTGTCATGCATCATCGTTATCATCCGTGATTAAAGCTTTAAAAGTGATGTGGAATAATCGATACACATATTGTATGAAAGATACTTTAGTTTTGAATACTTTGCCAAGGCGAGTAATTCAATTGAAAAAATATCTTGAATTTGAAAAAAATATCGGTACACAAAAAGTAATCGATTTTCTCAAACGCAGCAATACAAAAGAAGTCTCGAATCAAATAATGATGGTGGATTCCGGAAAAAATATTGATAGAGTATCAGGTAGGTAGATAAACATTATATCCTTACCATACAAATATTCGAATACAAAAAAGAGAATAGCGTTACGGTGTCGCTATTGTCCGCGAATGAAAAAAAATTGTACCAGTTTAAACATAAAATTTGAATACATATGAAGGACCTGCGTTCAAAAAGTCATATCCAACAATTTTTCACAAATGTTTTTTTTTTTGTTTTGGATTCTCTAACCCTTTCAACTTTTAAAAATCTGGACCTTTTTTTTAAAAAAAAAAAATTCTTCGAAAATTTTTTTTTGAATAATAATCCTATAATCCTGAAAGAGAATGTTGTATAGACCATTTTTGTAAAACAAACTTATAGCTCAGCACGTCTCAGTTTTCTTTTAAAGTGGATCAAAGTTTTCTTATTTTGGTCGAAGGGAGCTGAATACTAAATGCAAAAAGTGTTATAAACTGATGTCTGAGGAAAATCTTATTGGCAAAGTTGTATTGTGAAATTTTACAAGGATCATTTCTTTAGAACATTTTAACCCTTTAGTTCCTCTTTTTATGGGACAATTTGACCGTTTTTTTGATGAAAACCTGAAAAGTCCTTTCAAAAGAGACATTTAAGGATTAAAATATGCCACAAAAATATTTGCCAGAAAATTTCATAAAAGTCATATATATAACGGTTAACAGCTGATAAAAGGAAATTGTTTTTTACTTCTATCAAAATTGTAATTTACTCAGAACTTGCACGCGCATGGTATGTGATCTGCCAGTTCAACCCAAGTCATGGACGTAGAAAATGCCAGTTCCCTGTCACCGCCTTTATATCAGGTCAATATCCTACATTCTCAAGTTGTACATATAACTTTCGGTATGCAAATTTTAGAAGAAAATGATGTTCCAAAATAATAAAAATATGGTTCTTCAATTACGAAAGAATTTTCCTTCGGTTTTGATGATGTGTTAAATTTCCATAAATAAAGCAAAACCAATCCTTTACTTTGCAAACAGCTCCGCCATCTTTAATTTTTTCCTAATTTGAGTTTATTAAGCGAATTTGTAAATTCTTAATTTTCACAAATGTTTTATTTTTGTATGTCACAACTCACACTACTTCACACTATATCCGTATACGAGAGTCACTAACCACGGAAAGCCAGAATACAACTTACAAGGGAACGTCCCCAGGTTTTTCACATTAGGTCGAGGATTTTTGTGTCGGTCTTCTTTTTTTTTAATTTCCAACTTTTAGAACCCCTACTTTTACACCCCATAGTTACAGAGGTGGAACTCAACTTAAAACCGTTTTTCCGCCGATAAAAAAATACGTGTATGTTCGATTATGCATTACTGCAGCATTTGCAGAAGCAAAAACGTTCAAAATGTTTTAGCTGCTGGTCAAGCATTAGCGGCAAAAGGAGCATCACTGCAACAGTCCCTTGCTGTTAAATGCGTGATCGGCAAACAAATATTGACGTTTTTAACGCTTTTTGTTTTTGCAAATGTTGCAGTACTGCCGCAGTACATAACCGAACATACACTACGTGCCTGTTTTATTTCCGTCCTCTATAACATTTATGAAAATCACAAAAATCGGCGCCGGACACCTGAGGACGTCCCGTTGTTGGTTGAAATTAATGTTGTAGTTATCTAAGTTAATCATAATGCTGAATTCACATTATAGTATATTTTATTTATGTGGGTAGGCTGCTGTTCCCTTTTAGTAACCGTTAACCGTTATATATATGACTTTTATGTCTTTGGTGACCCATAGTAAAATTTTCTGGCAAATATTTTTGTGGAATGTTTTAATCCTTAAATGTCTCTTTTGAAAGGACTTTTCAGGTTTTCATAAAAAAAAAGGGGTCAAATTGTCCCATAAAAAGAGAAACTAAAGGGTTAAAATGTTCTACAGAAATGACCCTTGCAAAATTCTACAATATAACTTTGCCAATAAGATTTTCCTCAGACATCAGTTTATAACACTTTTTGCACTTAGAATTCAGTTTCCTACGACCAAAATAAGAAAACTTTGACCCACTTAAAACAAAAAACTGAGACGTGCTGGACTATAAGTTTGTTTTACAAAAATGGGCTATACAACATACCCTTTCAGGATTATAAAAAGGCTATTCTGTTGCAAAAATGCTGTTGGACTGTGTAATTATTCAAAATCGCGTTTCGGTAAGTATAGAACAGGAAAATGCTGTTGGACATCACGTTTTGACCGTGGGTCCTTAATATATATAATGCACTTGATTTCAAACAAAGAACCCATTAAACGATTACAAAATTATCGATTTTTAAAATACTTAAGCATTCATAACTCATCACCATCCGCTTCCTTGCCAACACTAGCTTGAAATTACACAGCTGTTGCACATACATATGTACATAACTGCGTCTGTCTAAATACAAATCATGTAAATACTTTCTAGTGTGAAGTATACGCAAATATTATTTTATTATTTATATTTTTTCTTCTTTTTCTTTAATTAAACTTTTACAAATATTTACGCTTAAAACTTTGAGAAAGAGTTTACTGTATTTGTTTTTTTTTTTTTTTTTTCTTTACGTAAGATACATACATATATATGTGTGATTGCGGTTACGACGGACGGCTTGAATTGTGGTTATGGCTGTATGCGCGATAGTGATTTTGACAGACGATCGTCGATTGACGACGCTTCGAAAAGAAAGAGGCTCTTTTATATTTTCAGATATACATATGAACAACATATAAATGAAATATTGCTTAAAAGCCGATTATTTACTTTTAATACATATGCATGTATGTGTGTGTGTGTGTGTGTATGTGTGTGTTGTTGCTTATTTATTTTTATACTTTTTATTTATACTCGATGCATACAAAGCTTTTCTTTGTTTGTGCACTCACTCACTCACTCATTCTCCATCCACTCATCATTGGAACGCGATTCGTTGTTCGTTGTCGTCCCTCGAGTAAATGCAATTTTTATACTTAACAAAACAATAAATTTAACTTTTAAACGAATTTTTAATGTTTTTTCTTTTTTTAACTGGATGTGTGTTCGTTTGCAATTTTTATGTAATTGTTGTATTTTATTTATTACGTTGCAATTGCAAAATAAACACTAAAAAAAAAAATTATTTTATTGTTGTTTTTATTTTTCGAGGTTACTGCGCGCGCCGCTACCAATTTATGGATTATTTGTTTTTGATTTTCTGTCTATTGACACGTGCCATGATGTACACTTTGTTTTGAAGGGGGGTGGGTCATGCTGCTTCTTAAATGTAGGTATTTGGTTTATTGTCAGTTGGTAATGACTCTCCAAAAATATATGGGAGAGTTCTAAACCATTCCCACCGATCGATTGTTTCTCTCAGACTGTCTGAGCTGTCAATCTTCTAAAATCTATAGTTTAAATCTTTTCTCGTCGTCAGAAATTCATATTGATCAATTCTAGATTGATGTTTTTAGATAAACTAATCCATGATTGATCTCATTATACGAATCTTTACACTCAAACGATAGAACGAATATCAATACACTATTTAGCGTTTTTTTTTTTTTTAATTAAGTTAATCTTCAAGCCGTTCATAATTTCCTCTATACTATTCCTTTTTCGAATTCATTTTCTGTCTGCGCCAACTTGGTTGCACAAATATTACTCAACTGATAAAGTTCTCTCACTCATTTCTTCTCTCAATGAATTGTTGTCGTACTTTAAAATTTTTTCAATATCTAAAATTCCTTGCCTTCAAAATATCACCAACCAAAAGTAAAGTACTCAACTCGTTGCTCTCACGCAAAACTTTTCATTCACCAAAAAATAGAATATGGTAGTTAGTGTTTTAATTTAAATTTAAATTAAAGCGCAAAGTTTTCTACAATTCTAAAATTAATTCTTAGCGAATCATAAAAAATAAATAAAACCGCGACGTAGAAATGCGCAAAAAAACTAATACAAAAACAATAACAAACAAATGCCAGCAACAACAAAAAATAAAAGCCACAATGAAGGCAAAAATATATAAAAAAAAAATTAAATAAAATAAAAGAAAACAAAAAAAAAACAATGTTGGCAATCCCGTCAGACTCCGACACTTGAAATCCGTCTATTCAACTGTCAATTTCTTGTTAGCGTCTAGCGTCTGTTGGACGACTATATACGAGAGTAGGTACTATACAGTAAAACGCTGGCTGACTGGGTGCTTGGGGTCGATTATTTTAGTGGTTTGCTGGTGGTTGCTGCTAATGTCGCATGTTTTTCAAGAGTTTTCTCCTCCACCGAACTGTTTTGGCTTGTATCATAGTCTGAGAGCGGAAAACAGGAAGAACAACAGCTAGCACCAGCAGATTTTGTTTCATGAAAGCTTCCAGCGTAGACTACGGGTAGGTATTCAGTCAGATAAGCGCGCATAACAACAACACCAGCACAACAATAAAGGTGGAGTAGAAATGAAACAACAACACCAAAAAGAAAAGAAATAGTCTATGAATTGAAATGAAAACCGAAGCCTTGAATGCATAAAACGTGCTCGGAATTTATTTTCATTGGATTTAAATCACACCATATCCAATCCACACATCCAACATCGTCGTATAAAATAAAAAATTCTGAATAGCAGCACACAATAACAACAACAACAACAACCAACAACAGTAGCAGCAGCAGCAACTAAAATCAACACATTAAACAAAACAAAAAAAGAAGAAGCAACTTACTAACACTAAGTACATACAACTGCATGTATGTGTGTGTGTGTGAGTGTATTCGTTATATGAAGTCACAATTAAGTTGTTATTGGTGCTGGTAATGGTATTTATTCTGGTGAAAGAGTCTCGAAAGTGTTGACAAAAATATTGTTTAGAATTTTGATGACTTGAATGATACAAAACAAAAAGTTTCCATAACTACACAACCAGAAACTGAGCTGGGTCAATTTAATTACACTACGATTACATTCCTAATTACAAGGAATTCAAAATAACATATAATGTTAGGTACTGTCATACAAGATTAAATTAAAATTAATTTTTATAAATGTGCATAACTAAAATTAATTAAATAAAAAAAAAAAAAAAAAATCGAAATATTAATTACCAATTACAATTCCTGGTAATGCAATTAATTTTTGAGCCCATTCTTAATTAAACGTAATTTACTTTTCCAATTCCTACGTAATGCAATATAGGAAAAAATTTCAATTTCATTACTGTATTGTAATATGTAATTTAAAATATGCAATTCGTCAAAGGAATTGGAAAAAAAAAAATTTGAAAACTGAGGAATTGAGTAATCAATTACTTTTGTGGAATTCAATTCCAAAATGGTAATTAATTCCTATAGATTTGAGTTCCAATTAGCAAACGAAAGTTGCGTGATTTGGTCATTGTATCAATACTTTTCATGCACTAAACTTTATAGCGCCGTACACACAATCAAATATAACTAGTTGGATTTAATTACTTTTGGGAAATCAATACTTTTATAATTCCTTTGAGGACAAGACATATCAAATGTTTTAAATTGCAAATTGCAATGGATGTTTTATCCAATTCTATTACTGAGGAATTGGAAATGATAATTACGATTCTTAGAAATACTCGAAATAACGAAAAATGTAATTTAATTACAAGGAATTGGAAATATTAATTACCAATTGCAAGGAATTGGAATAGAGGAGGAATCGGAGTTGAGGAGGAATTGGAATTCGAGGAGGATTTGAAATTTGAGGAGGAATTGGAAATGAGGAGGAATTGGAAATGAGGAGGAATTGGAATTGAGGTGGAATTGAAATTAAGGAGGAATTGGAATAGAGGAGGAATCGGAGTTGAGGAGGAATTGGAATTCGAGGAGGAATTGGAATTGTGGAGAAATTGGAATTGAGGAGAAATTGGGATTGAGGAGGAATTGGAACAGAGGAGGAATCGGAGTTGAGGAGGAAATGGAATTCGAGGAGGATTTGAAATTTGAGGAGGAATTGGAATTGTGGAGGAATTGGAATTGTAGAGGATTTGGAAATGAGGAGGAATTGGAATTCAGGTGGAATTGAAATTGAGGAGGAATTGGAATAGAGGAGGAATCGGAGTTGAGGAGGAATTGGAATTGTGGGAAAGTGGAATTGAGAAATTAGAATTGTAGAGGATTTGGAGTTAAAAAGGAATTGGAATTGAGGTGGAATGGGAATAGCGAAGGAATTGGAATAGAGAAGGAATTGGAATAGAGAAGGAATCGGAGTTGAGGACGAATTGGAATTTGAGGAGGAATTGTGGAGGAATTGGATTTGAGGAATTGAGGTGGAATTGGAATTGAGGAGGAATTGGAATTGAGGAGGAATTGGAATTGAGGAGGAATTAGAATTGAGGAGGAATCGCAGTTGTGGAGGAGTTGGAATTGAGGAGGAATTGGAATTTAGGAGAAATTGGAATTGTAGAGGATTTGGAGTTGAGGAGAAATTGGAATTGAGGAGGAATTGAAGTTGAGGCGGAATTAAATTCCCAAAGTAATCATTATTACCCAGCTCTGTTAACAACAAATGAAGGACGATTGAATAGTATAACTGTTATGGGCATGGTTTCTTAAACTACCAAAAGATCGTTATGTTTTTGAAGGGTTCCATTTCCAAAAGTATTATTAGATCTATGCAAGAAAGAAAAAATGTGACCAGCAAGCAATTTAAAACATTTTTTAAAATCTCCTCCCCAGCACAAGTCAGTGACACTCCAAAAAAAAAAAAACAAAACAGACTTCAAATTAATGTATTGTTATTGCTTCATGTGTTCATATTTTAAAACCATAATCACTCCAAAGAGTGCATAGAGTTACACTCGAAAAAATACCGAATAAGAAAAATAAAATAAAATTGAATAATTCCACGCAAAGTGCTCTTGAACTCGCGCGCGTTCTTTTTTATGTTTGCATGCAGCAATTGAATTACAATAGCAATAGAATTGAATTACAACAAAAACTGAGCAATATAAAAATAAATAAAATAAACTAATAAAACACACAAGGATTGATAAATCATAAAATTATAAAATTCCAGTTAAAATAGTGAAAAATGATTGATTATTCCAAGAAAATGTGTGTTAAAAATTATAAAACTACAGCACAGCAAAGCAAAAAAAAAATTTTTTAAAATTGTATATCAATAGAAGGAAATAGCAGCAATAAAATCTCATTTTTAATATTTTATTATTAAATGTATTTTACTTATCATTCGTTACTGTTTTTAATATATTCATAAACATTATTAATTTATTTATAATTTAAAGCCAATAGAAACGTCACGGCACCGCAATGCGCAGCATATGAAATTAATCAACGTGCGTTCGGCGTTCGTGCATATGTATGTGTGAGTGCTTGTGAGTGTGTGCGTGTGTTTATTGGCGGCTGGGGCATTATGCCAAAAGTACATTTACCTTTTGGTTCAACAAACATTGACAAATGCACACAACGAAAACGCACACATGCAAAAACTTTTACATTTTTTGTGTGTGTTTATGAAAAACAAAAATTAAAACATAAAAAAATTTTATACACACGCGCTTTTGTTATTGTTGTTTTTTTTTTTATTTAGTATTAATTCATGTGATTTTAGTTGACTGACTTGTTTTAGCCAAATCCGTTTTTTTGTTTAAGTTAGTGTAAAAAACAAACAACAAAATGAATAAATATAAATACAAACATTTTATTTAGTTGCAGCAACAGCAACAAAAACGACAACAACAACAACAAAATAAAACATTGTCTTTTATCTAGCAATATATTGCGTTAATGTTGGTTGTGGCTGTTGTTGCATCAAGTAAAAACTGGCAACAACTTAAACATTTAAACCTTTTATGGCACTTAACAGTTGATGTTAAACAGCCGTAAAATGGGAATGGTACAAAAAAAAAACAAAAAAAAAAAGAGTTGAAATCTGACAGTTTCAAATGGCATGCAACGACTTATTTATACGCTATAGTACGAAGACCATGCCCACTTTGTGAAATATACATGTATACAATTCTACTTAGACCGCAATCGGCAAAGTAGTCAAAGGCATTTCTTCAGTGTTGTATGAAAATCATGTGACAGGTTGAGAGGAAAAGCGGGCTAAAATTTATATAAGAGCAAAAGTGAAATAATTTAGAGTGTCAATGCAAGAATGGCATAAGTAATACGGTTTAGAGTGAAAATGAAACGCCTTAAAAGTAAGAACAAAAATGGTATAACAATTCTTTCAGAGCAAGAACAGCAGAGTTTTTTTATTCCGTTTCCGCTCTGAACTTATTTCGTTTCGCTTTTGCTCTGAACATATTTCGTTTAGCTTTTGCTCTGAACATATTCCGTTTTGCTTTTGCTCTTAAGTAAAATTATTCCACTTTTTTCTGAAAGTAGAAGTTATACCAATTTTCCTCTCAGCCTCTCATGTGTCCTTATTACTCCAAGTGTTTTAGAGTTAGTATGCTAAAAAATGAAGTCAGAGAACAACTACTCAAACATCAACAACTGAAGGAAAAAAACATATACAAGTAGATTAAAAATCTGATAGGAGCACCCTGGTGGCCTAGTGGTAGAGTGCTAGACTGGAGTCCCAGCTGCCTTTGGTTCAAATACCAAACGGTGTATAATTGCTAATTGCTATAAAATCGTAGCACCAACACTTTTAGCATTTTGGAGTTATGGTGAAAAAATTCGTCAGGGAACACAATTGTTAAATTACGGTGCCAAGAAAGCAAGCAATCAGGAATCAAATACTGAGAAAGCAAATAAAAACGGGTCTTGAATTAAATATGAAAGAAATACGAATACAAAGCATCTCCAGGATTAAAAATATAAGGAGAAAATAAACTCAAAACATTTTGGAGTTATGGTTACCAATTATGGTACCATAAAAGCAAGCAATCAGAGGAAAAATCGTCGGAAAGACAGTGCTGAATTTATCTGAAATAATTGCCTGAAATTGTTGCACGATTGCACAAACGCAAATGAAATGAAAGAATCGAAAAGTGTCTGTGTGTAGAGTATAAAACAAAACCCCATAGATTACAGATTTTTATTTCATGATATGAAATTCCAACTCGTTAAACAACAGCAACAACAAAAAAAAAAAGAAGTTGTATGCTTGCAACATTTTAATTGAAATTGCTTGTTGAAGCTTCGTTGCTGCTGCTGCTGCTTTGTTTTTTAATCTAATATGTTCTTATTTGTGCACAAATTTGGCAACAAGCCTCAACAAATTCAATCAAGAAGTTGTTAAATAAATATAAAGTACCCCTACAATAAATGTCAGATTTATGTGAAACTTTAAAAGCAAAGCGGGCCGAGTGTTTAAAGTTGAAAGGCATGAAAAATAATACACACACTGCTGGTGCACAAACTATAAAAAAAATTTAGATATAAATATTATTAAAAAAAAAAAAAATACCTATATATATATATAAATTTATTTATCTATTAAGCAGCAACAATATCTTACTGATGACTACATTAAAATTGTATATTTACGTGATTTGTTGTTTGAAATTCTACAAATATGGTTTCATAGACTGTCATAATTCGCAACATTTCGAGACATTTGAGTTGCGGTTTTGATTGTTAATTAAATTGTTCATTGTTTAAGATTTCGATCGAAAAACAAACAACAACTGAACTGAAATTGATTTGCTCAAGTTGAATTTTAAAAACAGCTCAGCTCAACGAACGTGTGCTTTAAAATTTCGACTGGCCGGTGTTACTTTCGTATTTCCGTTTTTTCTTTTTGCTTTTGGTTAGACATCACACCCAACAAATTGCTGCTCAACTCACTAATTGTTTATGTGTAGCTGTTGCAAACAAAATTTTAATATCGAAATGAAACAAATATACAGAGCGACGGACAGACAAACAGACAGTTGAAATGTTCTCGGAGATACTTCAGCTTAATTATGGTAAAAAAAAAAAAAGTCTGGCGACAAATTTACAGGAAGCTATAGAGAAATAAAATATAAAAAAGATGATTATAGCGAATATTCCCCAGCATTTAAAATATTCGTGCATTCATTTGGTATCTGTACAAAACGCGAATGCAAAGTCATTACAATTGTTATTGTTGTGTTGGTGGGTATTCACTAAAAATGATGCTGCTGCCGCTTCTGCTGCTCCTCGCAGTTTAAATACGCTGCTAAAGACAGAAAGAGATTATGTCAGGACATGCATGCATACCCGCCGCCCGTGCATACATACCCTAAATTCTGGGTAACGGGGATGGTAATGGTAATGGAGAATTGAATGCCATGCACACAGATACACCACCAACCAGAGTCAGTCAGCCAAATGATAAAAACCAAATGAATTTGTGTGCCAGACGACAACAGCAAAAACAATATCATCAGCAACCAGCAGTAGCAATTTTTTTTTGTACCCACTGTACATGTGGGCATGCATATATACATATGTATGTATGTATGTGTATATTTTTAATTCGCAATACAAACAGGATGCAATAGCAGAATGGAAGAAGTAGAAGTAATGAACAACAGGAACAAAAATGATACAAACGCAATATAAATGACTAAAGATAAGCGAAAAATCCTAAAAACAAAACAACAACAATAGCAACAGCAATAAGACAACAAAAACAGGAACTAATAACGTAACCATACTATCCAACCAACCAAGCTGGCAAAGCTGCAGCCATTGAAAAACTGTAAAACAAATTGTTGCAGCATTAATAGCAGCAGCAGCAGCAGCAGCAGCAGCAGCAGCCGCCAACAACTAACAGCAGTACGAGCAACTACCAGCAGACCAACATCATATGCATGGCAGCATAAATAGGGCCAAACGTAGAACCAGTCAGTCAGCAGAACGCCAGCCAGCGTCAGAACAGAGACAAAACAGCAGCAACAGCAAGCAGTATAGGAAATGGTAGACAATATAGTTAAGAGTAAAAACGATGACGACGACGACGACGATGAGGATGACAAAACAAACCATAAAATTGTAAAACACACACACGAAACAAAAAAAACAATAACAAAAACAAAAAAGGATAATAATAGCAGCATCGAAATACAAAGAAAAAAGGGAAAATGGAAATAGCAAAACAAAAACAACAACAAAAATAAATAAAGAGCTAAAATTGAAAAATAAAAGTAGAAAATACCAAAAACAAACTTTAGTAAAAGTGTGAGAAGCTGGCAATACATAGATTTAATGCAAGTTTCTAGTCTAGCCTGGTATAAATACACAAGTAAACAACCAAAAAACAACAACAAAAACGTTGGTAATTATGCTACATAAAGTGAATGTGATGACGAAATGCTATTCGTCTGTCAGTCTCTGACGGCATCGTCTATTGTTTTTAAATTAATTAAAGTAAAATTAAACGCGGAAAAATATGTAAAAGCTTATAGTACTAGTCGTGAAATGGTGTCCTTAACCTTTATGTGACCAACGGGAAACAAATTTTCTCTAGATCTAGAAATACTCTCTTGCTTTCTTACCATTGCAGTTAGCCTTTCCAAATGCGACGAAACCATGGCCAAAATTCAACCATAGCAGAACCAGAGACCTTCTTTACCACACTCGATCTGATGTGGCCAGACTGACTGCAGTAAGAGAAGAAAGTGAGACTCTAACCCACTTTCTCTGTCATTGCCCGGCGCTTGCTAGAACCAGACTAAAATTATTCCATGAACCTTTTCTAGACAACATAACCAAAATCTCCAAACTCGAAATTGGAAAACTTCTCCAATTTCTCAATCTCACGAACTGGCTTTAAACAACAAAGAGGAAGCACTCATTAACAAATGAGGTTGCGGTGTCAAAACGGCGCTTTAGCGCTAATTGTGCTCCCTCTGTTAGAGGAAGTAGCCATTCTGCCTAGCTACCTACAGAACAGGATAAATTCAATTGCATTACAATTACAATTTCAATTCAAGATCTCCAAGTAGTAATTATATTAAATACATTTCAAATAAAAAATTATATGATTATGCTAATATAAATAGAATAGACAATTTTGTAATTAAGCTAATTAGAAATCATATTGTTAAATGCATGCAAAGCACAGAAAATAACTTAGTTATGGCTCCATATTATGTTAACGATCAATATATATCTTATCTCAGGTGGTACATACCCTGATTGTAAGGGTATGTACCACCTGAGGCCTTCTTATACCTCGATATAAACAAATTTATACAAAATGAAAATGGCATTCCGATCTTCTATCATCTCTATAGAAGGGCCAATAATAAAGCTGTACATAACAGCCTAATTGTTGAAAATAATATCAGATTTGATACTAGCGTATCTGAAAAAGATTCCGATGAAATTTATAAATTAAATACTAAAAAATTTTGGTGGCTCACCTGAAAATTGCCCTTCTTTTTACCCTTTCTGACTTGCTTTTATTTTTGTATATAGAGAAGTAATGCTTTTTTTGTGTTCAATTTCCATTACAAAAATCATATATATGTTATCCGCATAATATTATAAATAATTTAAAAAATAAAAATAAAATATAAATATTTAATATGCTTGAGAGCCCGATTAAGGAACTGTGTATAATAATGTAAAATTAAGCTATTTGTTTATTTGTAGTAACAGTTATATATATTTTTCACAAATAAACGTTTAAAAAAAAAAAAAAGAATTTCAATTCCAAGGAATTTGTAATTGGTACTTTTTGATTTTAATTCCTTTGTAATGGAAATGATTAAGTTCTCAATTCCATTATAAGGAATTGTAATCGGTAATTAAAATTTTTAGATTCCTAGGTAATGGAATTGAAAAAATATTCGATTCCATTAAAGGGAATCGTATTTTGTAATTAAAAATATATCAATTCCTTAAAGTAATTGAATAGAAAGGAATTTATTTTGTAAGTTTAATGAAGTACTTTCTTGGAATTAAATTACAATTTAGTTGGAATGATTCCTCGACGTCATTTCATATAAATGGCTAAAATGCTCTAATAAAAAATTATTAAGTTTTTTTTGTTCAATTAAATGTTTAGCATATCACTGATGTGACCCGCAATTTATACCGATTTTTCTCTGATTCGCTCATATAAGAAGCATTTCACAATATTTTCCGAAACAAATTTTTTTTTGTTTTTTGGAATTGAAGGGAATCAATTACTTTCGAGGAATCATTCCATCTACATTGTAATTTAATTCCATGAAAGTACTTGATTACACTTAAAAAATAAATACTATTCAATTACTTTTTCAATTCCTTTAAAGAATTGATATATTTTGTATTACAAAATAGAATGCTCTGTAATGGAATTGAAAATTTTTTCAATTCCATTACCTAGGAATTTAAAAATTTTAATTACCGATTACAATTCCTTGTAATGGAATTGAAACTTTTATCAATTCCATTACTTAGGAATTGAAAACAAAAAGTGCCAAATACAAATTCCCTGGAATTGGAATGGAGATGGAATTTAATTCCTAGTGGAATCATTACTACTGAACTCTGCCTACCTAAAGGTAGGGAATGGCTATTACTAGCAATTGATCAGAAATTTTGATAGACGTAATAAATCAAACCACTACTGCTCATCTGACATTTTCATAAATTCTGAGTTAGAGGAATATTTAGCAATCCTCCAGGTGGGTTTATTTTTATGAATTAGAAAGCATTTCAAAAAATACCCCTCTGCAAAACACACCAACATTACTGAGGATAATAATTCACTTTTTATGCAATATACTTAGCATTTATGCCAGCCATGTAAAATATATGTTTAAAGGAAGAAGTTATTGATAGAAAATTAAAACAATTTTCAACACTTCTATGCTTTCGGATAATCTATACATTTATTAGTGTAACTACATTTTTATTCTAGAAAATCCAGAAGTGCTACACTACCATTTTATTCATCAATTTAAAGAGCTTAACGAGTAAGTTAGCCAAAAATCAGATTTGAAGCCAATCCCAAAATATTAGCGTCGGAAGTTCTTTAAAATTCACTCATTGATCCAATCATTGTAATCATCCTTGTAAAATTCAAGAGAGAGAGGAGGCATGAGTAACGGCACTTCTCAGAATTATCTAACGTGTTATCTGCATACACAAATAACAAAACAAACACCAACGAGTAGTTTGGTTCTCTTTTGATATTTGGTCGGTAAGGCCCCAGTAACTGGGGCCTTACCGACTAGTCATAATTAAAAAAAAAGATAGTTGCGCTTTGAAAAATACAAAGTTTTGTCAGTATTTTTCAAATTTCAGATGAGTGGTTTATGTTGAAAACAGCTGTATAACTCATCACTGATTTTCTAGTCATCTGAACAGTCGACTTCAAATTTTCCGTCAAAAAGTCGCAAAAGTTATGTTATTTTCTGAAGAGAGGTGAGTCAGATCATATATAAAAAAATCTTCAATGATCGAGTTTGTTTGAAACCAATTATGAACAAACTTCGCCTGTTTTGAGATTAACATAAAATTCTTTGGAATCATGTAAAGGTTAATATTAAAGCATCCAAACCATAAACAACAAATCCTTTTTTCCACACTGCTGTCTAGCAAGTGGAGATTTTAAATCACACTTCAGAAAATCATAAAGTTTGTACATTTATTTTTATAATATTATAATGTAAAAAGCAAAAACAAAAATAATAAAACAAAAAAAAAAAAAAAAAAAATTATAAATTCTACAAGAATCTACAACAGTTTGCGCTTTAACTTTTTAATATTTTTATTTTATTCCAGCTGGACCGTTTGTCTCAATGACCAGAAACACAAACAATGACGTGGTGGAGCTATTTAACGTTGAAGTAAAGTGTTTTTATAAATGAAGACTTTCTAGTGCTTCTACTAGCTATATACGACTATTGACATTTCCCTGCAAGAACTATTACAATAAGTAGTGAAGAAGAAGAAGAGTTTACAAAGTATTCGAACGAAAAAAAGGCTATCAAAAAATGAAAATTGATAGCTTCGATAGAATAAAAAAAAAAGAAAAAGAGTTTAAATATTTATCGATTGCTATTTTTATTGCACACACAGACACACAAAAGTCTAAGACAATGGCTGGCAATAATAACAATAGAAACTGAAATGCGACAACAGCAATTCCAATCGATTAAGATAAACCAGAGAGAAAGAAACAAGTTAGACAGAAAAGTTATGTGATAAAATTTTGATATATAAAAAGTGCAAAATATTTTATATTTTAGTAGAATTAATCTACAAGAGACTGCACTTTAAGTTCTCGTATATCGTTAGTAGAATTCTAAAGCAAAAAAGCGTTGAAGAAACTTTCAACTTTAATTTTACTCTAAGGAATATTTTGCGAATACTTTTCGTTGTTTCAAAACTTTTCAAACGGCGCACAATTCATTTACATTTACACGGGTACAAACACTTCAGCATGACCTTACTTTGGGACGCTCATGCTAGTAAAATTGCATATAATCGACAATATGGTAATAACCACAAGCAGCTACAGCAGCAACATCAACACAACAGTTCGCTGCACTTTTTGACGCATCATAAAAAATATTTTCAAAAAATTGATCCATTGAGAGCAAACAAATCGTTATAAGCAAAGCAGTACTCCACTGTAAAATCACGCCTTCAACATTATAAAGAACATTAAACGCTAAACAATAGAAAATTACACGAACCACAAAAAGTAAAGTTGCAATTATGAGGGTCCTCCCAAAAAAAAAACAAAAACAAAAAAAAAATAAGACGATTAACTACAGCACAGTTGTGGCGGTTAAGTTAGCGGTAACGACAGCCAAAACCACAGGAGAAATTTTTAAGTTAAGATTTTTTTTACTAAAACTCACAGTGAAATAACATGAAAAAGTTTAAAACAGAATTTTTTTTGGGGGGGTTTTAAAAGCAATAAACCCGTTGAAAAATACTTCAAAACGCAAAACCGGCACTGAACTTACCACTCGTTCAGGAGCTGAAAGTTAAGGGAGTTGCTGTTAATATTATTATTGTTGTTATTTGCCACATGGAAAAATATAAAAGTATACACTAAGAAAGTAGTAAGCTTCTTAAAAGTGGCGGCAGCAACGGCAACATATTGTAAAATCAGTCTTAAAATAATGAGCGACAAGAAGTAGGAAGAAAATACTTTATGCTAAGGATATGCATAAGTAACTTTAGTAATAGTAGAAAGGGAAGAGAAAAAAAGTGCATATCAACACACAAGTGTATAGTAAAAAAAATAAAAGAAAACTAAAGGATCAACTCTGTAAAAAGAAGCCATACTTCTTGCTATGTAAAACAACTTTAACTTGAGAAACTATCTGCATGTGAAGAGAAAAAAAAAGTATGTAAAAGTATTTCAGTTGGGTTTAAGTGAGTTAAAGATGCTGAGCTTGATATACAAAACTAAGAACCGAGTCTTCGATTTAAGAGCAACTTTGAAATTAATTATAATTATAGATGCATGTAAAACCGATGAGTCAATTGCAAAACTGAAATTCAAGATACTGAATGGGAACACCCAGCTCTAACTATTCCCAAACAGGCCCCAAACATATCTTTTCTCAAAAATTTATCGCAGACTCACTTTCGATTTTTAAATCGTCACATTTCAAAAGTTTTTTTTTCGTTACAATCGCCAACCTTAAAAGACTTTCTTTGTATACCTTGCAAAAACAGCGAAAGAAACAGCGAAATACTTCAAATAATTTAACAGCTGCGTTTAAATTAAATACTCCCCACGGAACTATAAACAAAATAAACACTTTAGTTTTACCTACACAGCAGATCCTCTCTCACCCTCTTCAAAATAAAGAAGAAAAACCTTCTTGGTATTACTAAAGCCTTATACTTAAGAACAATTTAATGGTTCAATGACATAATGAATATGCATGGATGGCAGTTGGTTTAAGTAAGAAAATACCACAAAAAAAAATACTTGAAACATTTAACTACAGCAACAGAAACTTACTGCTCTTGTTGTTGTTGGTTAGAATGAAAAAAAAAAAAACAAAGAAATTACAATAGAAAAAATAGAAGTTGGAGAAGAAAGAAAAAAACCTTGCTCCTAATTAGCTGCATTCATAATTTGCAAACATTATTTACATACTAAGTTGAGAATAGCAAAAGCAACAAGAAGAGAAAAAGAAAAAAAAAACGCCAGACAGAACATAAAGTTTTTCCTTAAAACCCATGAAGTTGTTGTTGCTTGTTGTTATTTGTTGGCAGTGCAAGGCAGCAGTATGTCCCTGACATTGCTTGCAACACAACTAATGGTTAGTGGAGCTGGTGGCTGTTTGGCTGGTGGGTGGTTATGGCTCAGTTGCTGGGTATTTATGACAAACTAACTACTACCAACTTGAACAACAAAACGAAATTGAAAACGACGACGACGACGACGAGAACGAAAACGAAGTTACCGTATAAAAGAATCAAATGCAAAGACGGTAAATTGCTGCATAAGGAAGTTGTTGTAGTTACTTGTGTATATGCGTGTATGTTAGCAACAAACTTGTGTTGTAGCACAATTGTAAGCAGCATGTAAGTAGCAGTAGCTCTATGTAGCAAACAATATTTAAAGTAGTACTTACTTGGCTGCCTTCTTTCACTGCCAAGTTGCAATTTTTGGTAGATAGGTAATTCTTATATTTTCAATTCATACATAACAAAAAAAAAAGTTGTAGAAACCACACAAGAAATTATAAATAAATAACTCAACACAGAAAAGAGGATAGGAGTATGAAATGGAACGATATGCAATAAGCGAAAGTATATGATTCGTGCAGATTGGTTGGAAATATGGTAAACCCCTATAAATTTTTGAAAGCAACAACGCCAACAAAAAAGTAACAAGACACCCACAAAAAAATGCATAACCACAACACGTTTATGTCTGGGTTTACATAAGGTATGCGCGCGCCACTGGTGCCACCACGGTTGTTACTGCCACCTTTCGATGAGCAGTGAAAACTTTTTAATTGAAAAATGCAAACTTTATTTTATTGAACATAGTTCAACAAGATTTTTATTTCTTTTTGTTTTCGTTGCATTTTTTTTTTTTTTTTTTTTTGTTTTGTGAAAAAAAAAGTTTATGACAGCGTGCAGTAAAACAAGAAAACGCGAAGAATAAAAAAACAAAAAAACAAAAGTTTTCGCTGTCTTCTTCCCTTTATTCTTTCTCTTTCTCTCTCACCCACTTTCATACTCTTGCGGTGTTGCAATTGCACCAGACAGCATTATTTAAAATAATTTCATTTGAGGTTAAGTGCATAGCAACGTTTTTTTATCTTTAGAAAAACAAAACAAGGTTTACATTGATTTTAGGAAATATTTAATTTTAAATGAAGTAATTCAATTAATTTAATAAACACAAGAAGAAAACACAAAGGGACGAATAGCAACAAATATCGAGGATGACGCCACGCTCGCTCGCTCGGTTCAAACTGTTTCACATTTTAATTATATTCACTAAATCCGATGAAAAGAATAAAAAGACGACACTGAAACAACCGACGTCAATGCCTCTGCTCATTTGTACGAGTCCGATCCCCATACGTTCATTTGCAAACGAAAATACGAGCCCGACTTCGGCTCTCTCAGTGTCGTCTCATGTGGTCTATGATCAGGGATGCCAACTTATTTATTCTGTTTCCCCGATAGCCTTCGAGAAATTCCCCGATTTTCGATCAAATTCCCCGCACCTGTATAATTTTATATTACAACAGCACGATACGCACTTTCCATATAAATATTTTAGAAAAACGAAAAATACATTTACGTTGGCTTAAAATTGATCTCGGTGACTGTTATTTTGAAGCGGCCCTGCACTATCTCGGTCCAAAACTTAACCATTTTTTATAGGATTTAATAGAAATGTTCTTTCTGACTTAGGAGTTCTTTTGACACATGAGTGATTTCATCTCAAGGGAACCCACTCTCAAAATCTATCGGGCTCACACTTGCACAAAGTTCAGTTCCATTGGGTAGAAGTTACCACACCAAATTCGAACAAGATGGGGTGTTTCGAGTTACTAGACGTTGATTTTGATAGGTAAACAAGCCTCGGCCCACTTTTGAACATCAAAGTTCCCAAAAGAAAAGGCATGGACAAAACCTTTTTTTGAGAAAAACGGGTTCAAAGTTTTGACTATCGGTTTTTAGCATTTAAAATATTCTTCATCTTCTTTATGATGGCGGGCCGTAGTTTGTAAGTTTACAGATTAGTCAGCAAGGATTAAGAGTTATTAATCAAGAGATGCTGGACCAAGGCATAGCTAAGCCTTTCTGAAAGACCGAAAGGGAAGGCAACTGTTTTTCCTGACCAACACTCTGCGTTATAATTGTCTACATATACGAAAGCACTCTAAGTTTCTCTCTGAAATTTTTACAAAATACTTTTGAAATGAAAGACTTTCAAATTACACACTTTTTTAAAAATCGATTTCTTCAAACCAAGGAAGTACAGGCCCCATTTAAGAAAAGCTGAAGATTTTAAGACATAAACTATGAAATACTGCAAAAGTTAAACGATTTCCATTACATAAAATTTGACGAAAAAGACGTTACTGACTTTAATAACTAAAAGCTAAACGGTTTCAAATTCCCCGCAAAACAAAGCTCATTCCCGATTCCCCGTACTATGTAAAATTACCCACAAATCGGGGAATTCCCCGCAAGTTGGCATCGCTGTCTATGATATAAACTAGAAATCATATGAGAAAAAGAGTTGCCAACTCAGAACAAATGCGCCTCACTTATTTAAAATCGTTAAACGCTCGCAATTTTATTGACAAAAATTTAATTTCATATAAACGTTATAATTCTATCGTTTTATAATAATTGAGGTATTTTCCCAAATATTTTCGGAAATATCAGTATTTTCCAGAGATCGAAAATAAATAATTATTATTTCACAAAATTTAATGAAATAAATCGACTTGTTTCAAATGTCGGAGGGCATAATTGAGTACACCTAAAAGGTACTGGCTTCATGCTATAGTGCAGCCAGTAAAGATTTTTATTCAGTGAGCGTTATCCCTAGAAAAAATTAATTATTATTTATAGATTTTTATTTTTTTGATTTTTTATTTGAAAATCATTGTTTCATTTTTTTTAGTTTAATTTTTTGGCTCAGGAATAACAATTATTTTTTGAGTTTTATTTTTCTGCTCTAGAAAAAAATTACTGTTTTTTTTTTCAAGACGAAAAACTCAGAACGTGTGAGTACGATGAGAAATTTTTTCCCGTTACGCTGTCGTTTACGAATGAGTAAAAAACTTATCAATGAGTTGTTTTTAGTATGCATAGATAAAAGACGGGGAGGGGTCAAAGTTTGTCAAAATTGCGAAACGTAATATGTGAACGACCCCTTTCCATTTCGAAAATAAAACTCAAAAAATAATTTTTATTCCTGAGCAAAAAATTTAAATCGAAAAAAAAAAATTAAAATCATAATTTGATTTTTTCGGTTGAGCAAAAACATAAAAATCAAGTAACATTAATAAGGCAATAATTATACAACGATAATTTTCGAAAAAAATTTAATTCACGAAATAATTATTAAATCTCGATTTTTTGTTATTGCCCATAATTATTATGGTCCCTGGTATTTTGAGAAGATTTTTAATTCATTCTTCTTAGATCCAATCACATTTCGTGGTACGGATTCTTCAAAAATATAATCAATTTCAAAACTTACCACACTAGCTTTCAAATAGTTTCAACTTACCTAAAAGAAAAAATAAGAACAAATTTTAAATAAATTAAATTAATACGTTAAAAATGTTTAGGTATTTATAGTACTTAAATAAAAATCAGAGCTTAAAAATAATAAAACTAACAAAAATTACTCGTTTTATATTGTCCATAACACTTATTCAATTAAGCATATATAATCCACTACAATGCAAGTACAAATACAACTCCCCTACTGCATCCATGCAGCAGCAGCAATATCAATAAAATTAAACTGGACTTAAGTGCTTACAAAATGCAGCATCAAAAGTCCAGCAATTGAGAATAATCTTACAGAAAAATACAGTGAAGATGGCTGTGGTATGAATGAGAAGTAGTAAAGGTAAAGCATATGTTCCGGAAAGCATTAAGCGTGAAATTGTTATGAGTAAAAGATGAAACTTGAAAGACAACACCAGCACCAAAACAACAACAACAAAATGCATTACTAGAGATTTTTAAGCCATCCAACAAACAAATAAATAGACAAACAGAGAAACAGACAGACACACAGCTCGAAAACAAACCAAACATCAATGAAGCAGCAAGTGAAAAAAAAAAATAATAAAAATACATAATATACTTATAAGTGGGAGAAGAATATGTTGGAAACATCATCATGTTGTGTACTTGAAAAACTAAACAAGCTAATAATCATAAAACCTAATGACTTTGAACGATGAAATTGTTATGGATGCTGATGATGATGATGACGCTTGTTGCAGACACAAAAAAGAAACAAAAACGAAGAGCGAAGAACGAAAACATTGTAACAGTCAAGAGACACTTATGCAGTGCAGTAAATATATGTATATCTCTAATAAAGAATGATAGTGTTGAAAGAGAAAAAAGTATATAAGGAAATGTGCACAAAAGTTCTACCCCGCTGCATAAAATCAAAGCGATCAAAATGCATGCTTCATTGAATATTTTTTGGGGGTAACAAAAATAGCGAAAACAAAAAAAAAAACGAGGTAGAAAAAGGTGCTGATTTGTAAACCGCAACCAATTAGTTGTGTTAAGGTACAATAGCGAGAAGAAGCAGCAGCAGTGATTGTTGCATGTTGCTGCAGGCAATAATAATGTTCTGGCATGTCAAAAACGAAAGAAAAAAAAAGAAATACTGAAAGTGTTATGATAATTTTTATTTGACGATAATGATAATGTTAAGCAATGGCGCGCGTACTTGAAATATCAAATTGAAAACAAACTTTGAAATGGCATTGCTAGGGGGTTGCATACATGACATACGTATTGCAGAGGTCGCAGTAAGCTGTATCAAATTTACGTGGAATAATCATGTTCATTATTAAAAGATTGAAACTATACATATCTTTGCTTTATATACAAAAATTATTGAAAAACAAATTGTAAGTTATGCAGTTTTAAGGGAGGACCAAATCTTGTTTGTAGAAACAAGTGGCTTTGTCAAAAGTCCACAGACATATGATTTTGTATTTTTCTAATTCTTATCTTTTGTCACTGCATAGCAGAGCTGTAAAAGAATGCAATCAATTTCATTGCAATACCTTGAAGTCACAGTTAATAACCGACAATTCATGATTGCAGTTACAGAATAAAAAATGCAGTTGGAAGTCTTTTTTAGAGTCAAGGGAGTGCAGTCTTTTTTTGAAATCATGAGACTGCAAATCTTATGACTCTAAAATCATGACTCCTTTGAAGTCACTGGAAGTCACTTGGAGTCACTTGAGTAACCTTGAACTCAAATACAGTCATTTGGCGTCAATTGCAATTTGCAGTCAATTGGAGTCACTTGGAGTCTTTAGGAGTCAATTGGGATTTCGAAGTCAGTTGAAGACTTTTGGAGTCAATTGGGAATTTGAAGTCACTTGGAGTCAATTGGGATTTTGAAGTCAATTGGAGTCAGTTGAAATCTTTTGGAGTCAATTGAGAATTTGAAGTCAATTGGAGTCTTTTGGAGTCAATTGGGATTTTGAAGTCAATTGGAGTCAGTTGAAGTCTTTTGGAGTCAATTGGGAATTTGAAGTCACTTGGAGTCTTTTGGAGTCAATTGGGATTTTGAAGTCAATTGGAGTCAGTTGAAGTCTTTTGGAGTCAATTGGGAATTTGAAGTCAATTGAAGTCTCTTGGATTCAATTGGGATTTTGAAGTCAATTGGAGTCAGTTGAAGTCAATTGGAGTCTTTTGGATTCAATTGGGATTTTGAAGTCAATTGGGGTCAGTTGAAGTCTTTTGGAGTCAATTGGGAATTTGAAGTCACTTGGAGTCTTTTGGAGCCAATTGGGAATTTGAAGTCAATTGGAGTCTTTTGGATGACTTCAAATTCCCAATTGACTCCAAAAGACACCAATTGACTGCAAATTGCAATTGATTCCAAATGACTGCATTTGAGTTCAAGGTTACTCAAGTGACTCCAAGTAACTTCAAAGCAGTCATGATTTTGGAGTCATAAGATTTGCAGTCTCATGACTTCAAAAAAAGACTGCACTCCCTTGACTCTAAAAAAGACTTTTCTAAATGAATAACCAATCGGCGACTCCAAAAAACTTAAGAATTGCTTCCACTCCATCAACAATTTCAACACTCTTCTGAAGTGCAGGACCTTTAGTTTCGAATTATATTTTCGTGGCAATAAGCACACTAAAATTATTATTAACCCTTTAAGTAATTTGTTACCATACGGTAACACTCACTTTAATCTGGCATAAAACAGATGTAATACAAATTTTACTAATAACATTATAAATATTCGATTCTGTTAGGTGTACTTCTTTATTTTTGATTGCCAAATATTTGAAATTTAGTGCTTATGATTTTTTTAAAAGAGTTTAGTCTTTGAGGTCAAGTTAAAAATCTGATCATCAAATCTGTTTTCATTATTTTAATAAAAAAAAGCTATAATTTATTGCTAAGTGGAAATATTACTTTTCAAGTATGTTTGCCAAAGATAGAAGAATATAAAAATCTAAAAATTGAGGAAAAAGTCTTAACCCATTTTTGTCTATAGCTTGAGAAGTTTAATGTTTCAACCCTCAATAACGAACAAACAATGATATGCAGAAGTGTAAAACATTTTTTAATTTATTCCAGAAGTTGTAGGTAATCATAAATTTAACACAAAAGTTATATTTTAAGCTCTATTAAAAATATGTACGGAAAGGGTTAATATAAGCTAAATATATCTTGTGGCTTGTCTATGGCGATTGCTTCGTCTGAATCCAGCTCTATAACTACTGGCTTCACAGCAACAACTATACTACTATATTGTTGCCTCCAACCACATTTCTCAACGTATAGGGCAAGAGCATGGTGACAACGACAAATCGAGATTAATTTCTTTAAATTTGTGCTGGCGAGAGATGGCGCCTAAAAACCGAGTTACGATCACTGACGAGCAGATTTAAAGAAATTGCAATACTTTTAGAAAAACTGATTTAGAGCTTGAAATAAATTGATTAACAACGTTAAATTTGGTGCATAGAAATTCTGCTTTACGGTGGAGGCCATGTGCAATACACCCAAAAAAAAAAAAAAAAAAAAATCAATAAGCAAGCTCGACGTATCGTGCCTTGAAATAGCACAAACGGCCAAAAGAAAGCACTAAGCAAACGCCTAGGATTTTTTTTTGCTAATTATTATACTATTGTCATCATTATTCTTATCTTTAAAAACAAGAGTTCTACAAAATATTTTTAACTCCATTGGAGGTGCCATTGCACCTTCACTTGATTTCAAATGAATACTCTATTTCTTTGCAACACTTAACTCATTAACAACTATGAATTTTTGAACAACAGTGCAACGACCCCACTATGGGCGCCAATATATTTTTTAATTGATTCGATTGGTATTACTGCATTAAAGTCTGCAAGTTACGTTATCAGCATTGAAATAATCATAAAAGCTTTTAAAAACAAATAATCAATTTTAACTTTCCTATTTCCATTAGCTACTGTATATCTTTCCAACAAACAAAACCAAATCAACAGTTCATTCGGAGTAGCTTAATCAATTTACCCACTCACCGATATATAACTACGAGCGAGCAACATTATAGCAATTATTGTTGCTGTTGTTGTATACATGTTTTTCAAATGAAAGCAAAACTAAATTGGCTTCAAAAGAAATTAATGTTTATGCACTCTATGTTTTATATATATATACATATTTTTAATCCTGTTTAATTAAACTCATGTATAATCTAAATCGAAAAAAAGATAAAAAATACACGCCACTAACACAGTGCGACAAAAAAAAAAATAAATAATAATAATAAACGATAACAACAACAAGTGTATTAATTGTATACTAGTTACAAACAAACGACAAAAAAATCAATAAAATTTGCTGTAAAATATTTAATTTTTTTTTTTTTTTGTAATGCATTTATGGGACCGAATTTTATGCGAGATTTATCGGTTCAAACAAAAAGAAAAAAGCACAAAAAAGTTAAAATATATACATATATATTGATCGTAAAACGAAACTTTCACTTTTACAAGTTTTTCAATTTTTCGGTGTTTTTTTTCTCCTTTTTTCCAATTTGATGCGATTTTGTTTTTTATTATTATTATGTTGCAATATATACGCTGAAGATTGCAGTTTTTTTTTTTTTTTTTTGAGAAAACTCACATGTGCATCACATGAGACAAAAACTCATAGTCGTAACGTCAATGATATTTTTGACGTCGTCGTCGTAGTCAATGATGATGATAGCAATAAAGTGCAACTTTGCGCCTTTTACAGACACAACAACAACAAGTCCGTCTACACTCTCTTATTGGCGCCAATTTTTTTCTGTTTTTCAATCTACTTCAGAAACATCATCTGCTGCAAATTCGCACATAAAACTAGCATTTACATGATTTTTAAATCAATATGAAATTACAAAACTCTGCTCAAAAAAAAAAATTGTTATCCAGTCGCATGTGCGAAAAATGTGATAACTCCCCAACGCCCAACGCACACCAGAAAAACAGAAAAAATAAAAGTGACATCAGACACTGCAAACGAAAATTCATGAGAAAAGACTTTTAAAGAAAATAATAAGTACAAATTTAATCTGGCGATGAAGCGTAAACAAATATGCAGCAAATGGGGAATACAAGAAGATGAGGAGAGAGAGAAAAAGTTAAGGGGGACTGGATTATATGCAATATTGCATAAATAATGAAATCAACAGCAAATACATTTCAATAAAATACTCAGCAGAATTGCATATCAATCCCTTTTCTTTATTTTTTAACACCATGACCTCAATACCGAGATTATTGTTAAACATTTGTAAAGGAAACGAAACATATGCAATTGCGATTCTTTTTTTTTTTTTTTTTTTTACATATACAAAATTTATTGTTCTATATAATTTATAAGCAAAAAAAAAAACAAAAACAGAAAAGTTTATTCAATAAAAAAATATCATTCATTATACGAAATTGTTGCATTCATTCCAAGACAAGAAATAATAACAAAAAAAAAAAATTGTAAAATTGCATGCATGCGTCTGGGCTTGTAAGTTAACTATGTAAACTTGAAAGTCAAGTCTTGTTTTTATGCACGCGATTTAAAAAACAAAAAACCAAGTGAGATGGTCGAGACCGACTTGTAGTCAACTTAAAATCGCTCTACGATTATCAAGTTAAGTTAATATGCATCAAGGGTAGAATATCTCTGTTAGAGCTGGTGCTTCCTATACAAATATTTGCAGTAGGGAATGACGCATGTTGGGGAATAGTGCGCTACGTGAGCCGCCGATATTTTTTTGAAGTAAAACTTCTTTAGGCTGATGTTACACGGTCAATGTTTTACTGTCAATGTTTTTTGTTTTTACTCTCTTTTCATCATTTTGTTTGATGCCCTGTTACACTATCAGTTTTTTGCTGAATGTTATTTTTTAATACTTTTATCTGGCAACTTGGTTTTTCCAACTAAAAAGTATTTAATTGTATTTTGGAGTGAATGAAAATTCAACAATTGGAATGGAATTGGATAGAAAATAATTATAATGACAATAAGAAATAATGTTGGTGGAAATAGCTACAAATTATACAAAAAATATTGTATTTACATATGGAAAACGCAGAAAAATAATCTTTAAAATTTGCGAACTATTAAAATAAACTCCGCCACTTACCGAATTACCATGTTTTTATAAAAATTATTAAGTAATTTTTTAAACAGCACTCATTTTCACAAACAAACAAAAGCCAAACAACGCAAAGGGTGGCAAAGAAAAATATGTATTTAAAAGTTAGTAAAAAGTCTAGTATTTTTCATAAAATATTACTATTTTCCGATAAAATGCAACAGTGTATCTTCAGCAACCCCATTTTATTTAAGTGATGCAGGTTTTTTTCGTCAGTAAAAAAATTTGAAGTGAAATGTGTTCATTCTCTCTTTTGCTCAGTGTTCATTTTTCAAAACAACAACAATTTCATTGTTTGACAGCAAAACATTGATCGTGTAACATCGCCCTTAGCGAGGGTAAATCGAAAATTTGGCAACGGAAGTCGCATTGTTGTTGCTCTCATACAAAACTAATAAGAAACGAAGTTATGCTGTTGTTAGTGTTTAGCGAACGAAGTCATATGGGGATCGGCTGCCTACAATCATGCAGAGTAAACTTCTTGCAGTTTTATTTGTGCTTTCTTGTGCTATAGTGAGAGAGCTTGATTCCATATAACTGAGTTTTCCTTTTATGTGTTATATACGTCATGTTTGTGCCGTTAAATGTAGAGAGTATCAACAGAAAAAAAGCTTTAGAAAGCTTTAGCCTTAATAAAGCTTAACGTGAAAAATCGCCTTTTTTTGCCATCTAAGAAACGAAGTTATGCACTTGTTATTCGGCTACATACAATCCAGCAGAGAGACGACTTCTCGCAGTTTTCTCGCATGTGCTTTAGTGAGAGAGTCTATATAGAAGTCTCGGATTAATTGCATATAACTGAACTTTCTTTTCATGTGTTATATACGTGTACTAAGTCGTCTTTGTGCCGATAAGTGTATATCGCTCATTTACTAAAAAACTGTCATAACTCAAAAAACGCGATTTTGCAGAAAACGCGTTTAAAGTTTTCAATTGACTCCCACTTTGCGCAGAGTATACAAGATATTAATATGACATTTTTACACAATATGAAGCGTGACATAATGAATAATTCTGCATCATTAACTCAAAAATCGTGTTTTTTGACTTATGACAGTCTTTTAGTAAATGAGCGATATAGCATAAACAGAGGAAAAGCAACAACAAAATAGAGAGAAGACGACTGCAAACTTTTCAAACTTCAACAGAATATTTTATAAATGTTTTCTAATAAAAAACATAGTTTCACTTCTACTGCGAGTGCTTGCAGACACATAATTTTTCTGCCAACACCTCATTACTATACTTCAGTGTTTTTCGAATTATTCTCGTTTGTAACTATAACAAAACACAATTGTCACCCCACGTGAGGCGGCATACACTTTCTTGAAAATATTACCCTAACTTTAATAATTTAATATTTTCCACAATAATTCTGGAGCCAATTTAAAACCGCATAAGGACTCTGTTCGAATATCTCATTCACTATCAAAGCTATTGATAGTGAATGAGATATTCGAAGCCTTGATTTTTCGTTTGAAGTATGCATTTGCTGTGTATTTTGTGCTGCTGATAAAGCTTTAATCTTAAAGTAGCATCTTTATAGTTGCACCAATTTACGTGCCTTGAGCGAAATTAACTACAGGCACAAAAATGTATTTAAGTATAACCCTGTCTCATAAAAAGGAGAAATATGTAACACAGACGACATAAGCGACAAGCAGCTGCAGCAACATGTTGCTACTGCAGCTGAAAATGCTGTGCAACAGCAAAATGTCAATTGCATTAAAATTTATTAATTTGAACACACCGAAAAAAAAGAGAAAACTTGCATTAAAATTTGTGTTTTACTTCTGCTTTTGAAAATAAAAAACAGAAAAAAAAATAAAATAAAATTTATTATGATTGAAGTTTTGGCTTGGCTTTAGCGTTTATCTCTTGTGGTTTTTAAGTTATTTGGATAAGGTTAATTGGGTGGAGATGAAGATTTGTTGCTGCTGAAAGTAACCAAAAGGGGGGCGTGTGTGTAAAAGCAATTGCTAAAGTTGACGAAAAACGAAAATGTGCACAAGATACAACTTTGCAATTTAAATAAAATGTCAGAGCTAAAGGAGGAGAGGGGAGGTGAAGGAAGAAGACTGTAAGCAGCAGCAATTTAGCCTTTCGAAATACGACAGACAATATTGTCTCCAAACAAACACATGTGCTTCATATGAGCAAGCAACAATATTAATGATGTACAAATACTTAAATATAATAATACAATAAAAAGAAACTTAAAAACGCCCAGCAACAAAAAAAAAAAAAAAAAAAAAAAACAAAGTAACAACAATTGCTATATGATGAAGATAAAAAGAAAAAAAAAAACAAAAAACTCAACTCAAGAAATGGCATAATTATGTTAATGGTGCTCTAAAGCTGACGACAAAATGTTTGTTACTGCTGTTGCTGCAAACGCTGGCAATGGCGCGTTGATGTTGCTATTTCGGCTGACTGTTGTTGTTTTTGATGATGATTACGATGGAACTTGAGATCGTGTGATGTGATGTGATGTGCTGATGGCGACTTCAAAATTTGCACAGTTTAAAATTTACAAAAAATCAAGCAGCATCAAAAGCAAAAATGAAATAAAAAATTAAAAAAAAAAAAAAAATAAATAAAAACTGAACGAACAGTGGAACAAAAAGCACACATTGCGTGGAGACATTAAAATATTTATATTTTGTTTTAATTTTTCATGTGTGTGATGTGCATGCAATTTTTGGAAACGTATATTAAAACTTCAAGGGTTTTTGTTGCTGCTTCATCTTATCGTTGAAGGCAATTTTAACAAACAGCAATAAAAATTGCCACAACAACGACAGACATGCAATGCTAATAAAAGCAAATTATATTTTATGACAAAGAGTTAGAGCATGAGTGAGTTGGTGTGTTACTCGAATTGATGTTGCTGCGCTGTTTTGTTGGTGAATAACACCAAAACAATACGAAACAAAACAAAATCAAAAAATTTTTTGAAAGTTTACGAAAGGGTATTAAAATTTTAGACTATAAAATTTTTGAATTTCAGTTTGGCGAAATGCAATTTTATTTCTTCACACAAACTTCGGTCGTTGCTGCTTTGCATCATTAGTAAATTGCCCAAAAATAACTTTTATGTTCTTAAGAGCCGCTGGATGCTGATTGTTTCTCTTGTTGCTAGGTTGCAAGCGTAAATTTTTAATTGAGCATATCTCGCAACCGAACCGAAAAATGAATTTTATTTATTTTTTCCTTGATTTTAAACGATTTAAATTTTAACGATTTCCGTTCTCAAAACTTTCGAAAACGGATTAAAAAAGATCTAAAAATCAATCATGCATGTACAAAAAGTAATAGCTTAATCTATGTACGAGTACAACAATTGAAATGTTTCAAAAATTTACGTTTGTATTTGCACAAGAGGAGCCTTTTTCAACAGAGTAGTAAATACGTACGTGTGTGCAAATATTGCAGCAACATATTTCAAAATTGACAAACAACAAATAAAACTAATCAGTAAATATGCAGTGCCAGAAGCAATCACGGGCAGCAACAGTAGCAATAGCAGCAACAATAAAATTGTATATGTAACTACTACTTTATACCCATGCCACATCATAAAAATTAGAGTTGAATACGACACAAGTACGACGAGTATGACGAGTAAATGTACACAATGGACTTGTTATCAAATATGCGACGGACGTACAACAGCAACGGCGACGATGACGACGACATTGACCGAGACCTACTACAATACAACAGGCCAGTGAGGCCAGACCAACCAAAGCCAGAGTCAGACCAGATCAAAGCAGAGCAGCAGACAGCAGCAGACCTCATAAAACCAGAACGTATACAAAATACAGGCAAGCGTAAATAAAACTGAACGAAAACGTTTGTGTGTGAATCTATGAGTGAGTAGTAGACAAAAAGTCAACTTCATTTAAATGAATAATAAAATAGTTGTTTTTTATGTTGCAAATGCTGCAAGTGCAATTTTAGTATTTGTAAACGAGGTAGATGAAGAAAACGAAATGCAGGATATGAAATAAGGGTAAGCAGGCGTCAGATAAAGACGACAATGAAAATGCAGGCCGAGTTGAAGATATGTCCAGGCAGCTGTGTTGACGTAAAAGTACTGCAGAAGGGCTTCTTCAGCACTTCCTTTCACTTTGGAATTAAAAACAAGTACCAGCAGCTAATGAAGTTCTAAGTAAAGTTAATCTGTTAAACTGCAAGGCGCTACATAAGACATTCGGTAATGCAAATGAAGCCATTCTGAGACAAAAAAAAGCTACCTGGCACTCTGCAGAGCTGAATAAGACCTTCTGAAGCATTTCAAATAGGTATGGCAAACGATTAGAAGAGCTAAAAGAATGCATTGCAGTGGAAGTTTAATAATTTGAAAAGAAGCTTAGAAGCAAGCACAGAATATCTAGGTTAAATTTTAATTATGAGTCAAGTAATTGAATGGAGAATTAATCCATAAAGATAAGTAGCAATAAGGCAATCAAGAATCAAGACATACTGCAGACGCACTTTGAGTTTTTCTAGTTAAAGTAAACCCATTTTTCGTTCAATCAAATTGTAAATCACTGCTATGCTCATTCGCATTTGTGTGGTTCTCAAGCCATAAAAAAAGCATGATGCAGCACTTACGGGTATCAAAACAAAAGTATCAACAACAACCGGCAACCAGCAACCAGCAACAACAACACAAACATAAACCAGACAACAATTTTCATATTCAAGTTCAGAGCCAAACAAATATAAAAATACTTTATAGGGAGCTAGTTGCATACACACACACACATACACATATATAAGCTATAAGTAAAGCAACACCAACAACATACTCTACCAGCAACAGCAATATTCTACATTGTGTATAAAATAGAAATATGTGTGTATGTAGAAATCATAGTCGAGGGAATTGAAAATGAAATTGGAGGTGAAGCAACAGCAACAGCAGCAGCAGCAGCAGCAGCAGCAGCAGCAGCGACTCCTCGTTGAAGTAGAGAAAAGTGAAAAATGCAATTTTATAAAATTTTTAACAAAAGCTGAATGGAAAAGAGTGGAGCAGTGTGTAAAAGAAGAACAGAGAAGGTAGAAGGAATATCTACGTACATTTCTGAAAAAACTAACTATGCAATAAATGCATATATGCAGCAGCAACAGCAACAATAATGGATACGTCGACGACTAGCAACAACAGAAGACAACAAGAATGAAAAAAAAACAAAAAACCAAAAAAACTCCCACTAAAGGGCTCGTTTTAATGGATTTCAAATAGGGTGTGTTATGGCAATTGCAATTCACTTTTTTTAACGTTGTTGTATGTAGTTTTTATTCTTTTATATGTATATGTGAATGTATGTATGTATTTGTATAAAAATTGCATGTGTTGGCATGCAACATAAAAGAGGAAATTGGATAAATGCAACATACAAAACAGTTTCTTTTTATTCAGCGAGTGTTTGTGTGTACGATATATATGCATACTGATGTTGCTGTTTGCTATTCCCAGCAAGAAAGAGACTATAACGACAACGATGACGATGACGACGACGACGACACAATATTGATTGCAATTTTCTGGCAGTCAGGCAAAATATTCAAACAAACAGACAGAAAGGCTGACACGGCTCAGTTCAGCTTGGCAGGCAGGCAGGCAGTCACGCAGTCAGGCAGACAGACAGGCACAGGCTAGCAACAAAAGCAAGCATCAAAAAGCATAAAAGCCTAAAAGCACACATGCAAAAAAATATAAACAGCAAAGGAGGCTGCTGTTGCACAAATACAACAAAACACACACCCACACATACATACATGAATAAAATACACAGGCATATATTAGTGCACGAACGAAGCCTTTCAAGTTTAAGTGGGTGTGGATGTTTGAGGTGTAGGAGTTGAAGTTGCAAACAGCAGCAGCAGCAGCAGATTTTAAATATGGCATTGTCTGTTGGCAATGAAAATGTGCAGCACACACATACATGCAAACAAATATATATTTCAAAGGGATGAGGGAAAGAGCGCGAGAGAGTATGAGTGTGGGTGTCAGGAAGAGAAAGAGTTAAGTGCAATAAGGTTTTGGTAGGAGGATGGTGAGTTAAGGTTTTTCATTAATAGCTTTTGTAAATGTGTTGTATATGATATGTCTGAAAGTGCCATAGGAAGGCGGAGGTGCTCGTTTGTTATTTAACAATGAAATAGGTTCTTTTTTCCAGAATTTTTCTTCTTTTTTTTTTTTTTTTTTTTTTGTACCCAGGCTTTCTTCATTTTTCCTATAGGTACATATTCTACATAGGTAGGCACTACAACGAAGAACAAAACAGAGAGAGATTTTAATTTGTAATGGAGTATATGGATATTTGTACCTTTAACTCGACCCTATGACACTTTTGTGTGTGACTGTGTGGTTTTTGTTATCGATGGATGGCGTTGATGATGGAGAAGTTGGTTGGCAATGGAGTTACTGAGTGCAGGCGGCAGCAGTTGTTGGCCAAAATCATACAGCAACACAGATATGGATACACATACATACAAACAATACATATTTATACAAGAATTTTTCCAGCTATTGTTGAAGTAATCTTGTTTGTGTAATGTCTACTGCTGTGGAATGTTTATGCATGTGTATGTGTGTTTATAATGCTTTAAGCATTTTTAATTAAATTACATGTATGTGTTTACGTACGATGACTATACTTAAATATTAAACAAAGTAGATAGATACATAGCTAAAAAAAAAAAGCAAGGAATAATTTTTGAAAGGTAAGTACAAAAGTAGTAGTAGCTGAGAGCAGAAAGAAATAAGTAGTTGCTAAATTGTCTTTTATTGCATTTTGCTTGAGTGCCTCCGAGATGATGTTGCTGATAATAATAATGTTGATGATGATGGCAACGTTAATTTTGATGATGATAATGACGACCTGCGATGTATGTATTTGTTCCACGGTCTGCTGCCTTTGATAAATCACAAGATTTTGCTTTACTTATTTTTGGAATATATGCAAATATAAAATCTTCTCAAATTATAGAAAAACATTTTCCATTTTCATTTTATTTTCATAAATTCTACTAAGAAGATTTCTATAAAAACATGCAAATGAAAAGCAGCCGAGAATACTCGAAATTCCATTACTTTGTATGTGGATATATCTGTATCGATTTGTTTTACTTGCTAAATTTTTTGCAACAAAATTGCATGTTGTTATTTGTTAGCTACTGCACACAGACTTGTATTGTAAAAACGACGACGATGACGCCAAACTATATACAAAACTAAAATAAAAACTAAGCGCCTTCGCATTTCCGTTTATTAACTCTTTAGAAATTGTAAACAAAAATAATAATATGTAATTGTGAAAATAAGAAAATATTATTGTAATAAGTATAAATGGCGTCGCGACTGACTGACTGTCTGTCTGACTGACTGACTGACTGTCTGACTGACTGTCTGACTGACTGAATGACACAACCACAAGAATAATAAAAAAAAACATCAAATCCAACATATAATCATTTGAGCTCTATGCGAAACTCGACCACATGTCACTTACTGTTACTGTGTAATTCCTAGCGTAATTACACTCAAAAGAAAAGAGGAAGTAGAAAAGTAGAAATACCATTACAAATAAATAAAATCACAAAGAGAGAAAATTACGCAAAATACCAATTTGTAACATTATCATTCGTAACAAATTCAAATTCATGGAATCCAGACAGAGATCCGTTTGCATATACAGTAACAAAATCCCTGGAGGGTTTTGTAAAGTTAACTCGAATTTTGGTTTTATGCGAGCCTAAGGTTTGCCCATTTCTAATATATTAACTATAATAAACCATAACAGAACTTGTTAAGTTTGCATCTGAGATTGTTTGTGTGATCAGCAAATTACGTAGTCCTGCCATAAATTCTGTTACAAAATTTCGGTCACCTGTTATATTGAAAATCTTAATGGAATAGCGCCGATAGTTTTTTTTTTTAGCATATGTTCATCATAGAGCTTTAAAAACAAATCAGTTGGATTTCAGCTTTTATTTATTTATTTTCAAAGCATTCCTAATGCCACAAGATTTGATTACAATGGAGTGGGGTGTCAAAGGGAACCGCATTGCGGTAATTGCCTTATGCAAGTGCGGGAAAAGTGTTGGTCAAATTTTCACATTACTGAAAAACCTTGGAATATCAAGAATGTTTGTTTATCGTGCTACTGATCGTTTCTCTGAATCGTCCGAAGTACAAGACAGGCCAAGAAGTGGTCGTCTGCGCGCTGCCTGGACAAGTGCAGTCTGAAAAGCTGTACGAGAAAGAATTCGCAAGAAATCCTATTCGGAAACAGAAAATAATGTCCAAAGAGCTGGATATTTCCTCCAGCTCCATGTTTAGACTTATTCGAGATGATCTGAATATTAAAGCTTTCCGTAGGTGAACTGGACATTTGTCAATACCACATGCAGTGGCACGCGGACAATGATCATAAAAATACTCTTTTCAAAGACGAAAAAAACCTTAACTGTGGAGGAATTTTTCAGCAAACAAAATGATAAAATCTATGCTAGGTCATCAAAAGAACCAAAACGTGTTGTTTCGAGGGTTCTGCGGGGTCATCACCCTGCATCAGAAATGTTTTGGTGGGAGTCTCTCACAAAGATGCCACATCTCTTTATTTCTGCGAAAAAGGGGTTAAAACTTGAGCTAAAGTGTACCACCAAAATGGTTTAGAGGGTGTAGTTAAGGGTTTAACAAATACTCTATTTAATGGAAAATGATGGGTATTCTAGCAGGATTCTGCTCCTGAGCACAAGACTAAAACAACACCAGAGTTGCTAAGGTGCAATATTCCAGCATTTATTGCAGCTGAAGATTGGCTCTCGGAAAGCCCAAATCTGAATAAATTGGATTAATGTTTTTAATCAAAATTAGAGGGCATGACCTGCAAAACACCTCATCGAAGTTTGAAAAGCCTCAAGAAGGTATTGACCCTAGCAGCGTTAGCGATATCGATACCGTGCGTGTTTCCATAGCCAAATGGCCGGACCGTTTACAGGCCTGTACAAAAGTAAAGGCGATCTTTTCGAATGAAGCATTTTTTTTTCGTTTGAATACAAAAATTTTGACAGCGTTTTAAACTTGTAACAGAACTAAGTATAATATAATTTTCCGCAGAACATTTTTCAGAATCGGTTAACCCATTATCATCCTTACACTTGCCAACTAATAAATTTTTTATTTCAATATTTGTTACGTACACTTTAAGAAATATGCTTTTCAATAAAAAATGTACAAACTGTCTGGATTAACTTTTTTGCCGAATTTTTTGTTCGGGTCTCTTTATTAAGTTTTGTACAGTGGTTTTCGTTATTGTTTTTGTTATTTCTTTAATATTTTTTTTTTTTAATTCTTCAAGGTTTTCAGATTGTTTGCCATTTTTTATCACAGTAGTGCACAGTACCTCTCTATCAAACGCAGTTTCGATGCGTTTGGCGGATTTTCGTCTTTCTCCACAAATTTTATGCCATTTGGTTTTAGGAGCTCTATGGTAGACCGGGCGTAATGTGAGGTAGCAAAGTCAGGCCAAACGATTGTCGGTGAAGTGTGCCTCTCATAAAAAGAAATTAAGCGTTACTTAGTGCACTCCTTTCTGTAAATTTCCGCGTTTACAAGAACAAACAGCCTGCCAAACAAACACTTTCTTTTCAAATTTTTTCAATCGAACTACTTTCACTGAATCATCTACAGTAACACCTTTGCATTTTATATAAAACTGACGTCCTAGCAGTGCTGTAGAGTCCATTTTTGCATATGTTTTATCATTCATAATGATACAAACACATTTATCTTTGCATACACGATAGTAAAACTTTCTGCACCGCGTTTTGCCCAACTAATTTTTGTTTTCTGCTTTTTTTTATATTTTTTGTTTTTAATAGGATATTTCTTTTCTTCACTCTCCAACTCAAAAATGTGTGATTAACCGTTATTTTTTTTCAAATTCAGCACCATCAGTTTCTCGTTGAAGTGGCCAACAATCCTGAAAGCATTTTTATTTTATCTTTTCCTTCGAAGCGCTTTTCAATTGTAGCAATTTCTTGGTGAAAATGTTCGGTTTGTTCATAGCTGAACTGGCCCAGGTTATCTGAGAAGAAGTCCAAATGCAAAGGTACCCAAAACCGGTTTTTAACGGTAAATCAAGATTTTGAGGGTGTTTGGCAAATTTCAAGTACAGACTCTTGTTTTACTCGACAAGACCTACAAGAAAAATAGTATAACTTCCCGGGTATTTTTTACTGTAGCACCGTGTTATTTGCGTTCTTATTAAGGCGGTATTCTACCCGAGATGGTGCGAAATATCGATGTTTTCAAATCATTGTAAATGAAAAGCTTTTCAATATTTTTATTCTAAGTTTTTTGCAAGTTGTTTTACAGGTTTTGAACAATAATTTTCGTTTTTAAAGTTAAAAATATCTTTGTTAATAATGGTTCATTTGACGCCTCGAACTTGAGCCTGCCGAAAATAGTTGCTTCATGGTGGACATGATATCTGCGGTTTAAATATTCTGAAACACAAAATGTAATCGTGAGACTTCCTGCTATCCCCTCATCTAGGGAATAAGAAACAAAAAATTTTCTTCAATTTAAATCAGACGTTTGAAAAAAACTGACGATTTTTTGCCCTGTTTTTGTTTATATTTTGCATTAAAAACATTAGTTAAACAAATGCTTTCGCAATTATCCTAGATAAGGCCATACCTATACACTTGCTTAGTAACCTTGTAAAATTTCAAGTCAATTGGACAAGTGGTTTTTTGTGAATCGTGTCCACCGTCCCGAAAAAAATGGTTTCGAGAAAAACGAGTTTAAAGATTTACAAACAAGGTACTTATAAATGATGTAACTTACGGTTAATCAGCGATTCCAGAACCATACATTACCCCCTCTTTTTCTCATAAAACTCGTTGTCTACATCAAAAATATTAAATTAAAAAAATCGATTTTTCGGACCATCTCGGGTAGAATACCACCTTAATTCAAGGCCTACTCTTTTCATACATATGTATTTTCAAAAATTTGAAAACTTCTACGTTAAAATAAAAGTGTACACTTCCTTTTCGGTACAGTCCTTATTTTACAAGCTATAGTAATAAGTCGCGTCGTCTTCGATTTATTGCGGGAAGTCAGAGTGAATTGAAACACGATCTGAGTTAAAACTTGATCTCCTGACATTTTTGGCCAGTATTCATTTCCTAAGTTTCCAAATATTATTTCAACGAGTGTAAAAAGTACGCGTACACTTAAGTTCTCATATGCTGAATCTACGAATATAATATACACTCATATGAGTTTATTTCTTTCGGTTGTTTTTGTGTTTTTTTAATTTTTTTTTTTTTTTGTGGGGGTGTTTTTATTTGATTAAAAGTTGAGCTGCTGCTGTTGCCGCTATATTGCATGCATACAACATATAAACAAGCGCACAGACAACAAATTCTACAATGCATGTTGCTGCTGCTGCTGCACTGATGAGGAAAAAGTATAAAAATAAGGAATGAGTGAAAAAAAAATAAAAAAATTAAATCAAATTGTTTATTATTGATGCCAATATATAAGAGAGTACAAGCTCAACGCAGTACAGAAAGAAAGCCTTATTTGTAAAACCCTAAACTGGCTAACTTGCCATACTATTATCGGGTATATATTGATGATGATGACGATGTTGTATGCTGCAGAGTGTGGTTGGTTAGTTGACGTGGCATACAGTGCATATTGCTTATATTGTTGTTACTTTAGACTTCATCATCATGTCGATGTTGTCGATTGGATTATGATTTGTTATATGCAGCTGCATTTATGAAATAATAGGCTCAATGTGAGTTTGTACGCGTTATTACCATGAACATGAATTTGAAGCTTGAAAAGCCAAGAAAATGGAATGAAAACCAACGTGGACAGACAGACAGACAGACAATTTCGAGTATTGAAAAAGACATGCAAGAGTTGAAAAAATTAAATTTTATGAAGAAAAATTTTGCGTGGAAAATAAGAAAAGTGCAGCCATAATCATTAGAAGTTTCTTTTTCGTTTGAAAAGTTCATCAATCTTGAAAACAAAAAAGGAAAAATTCAAAGCTACATACACAATTTAATGATTTTTTGTGATTGCTGCTGCGAAAGTTCATCGATTTTTGTTCGATAAACTTCCGTTTCCGCATAAAAATGTCTCAAGTCGTCACAGATACGATAAGGCAGGCAAAGAGGGAAGCAGACAGCGGAGAAAGAAAGACAGACAGACGATAGACGATTACGCAAAAAATGTATAAAGTTTCATTTTAATGCATACACACACAATGAAAGAAAAACCAATACACAAATACAAACAAAAACACATGCACAACTCACATAATCTTTAGTACTTCACTCACTACTCGCTATGAGTACGAATGTGTGGGTGGAGGCGATAAAGAAGGGAAGTGCAGCGGTAAAAGTTTATACGTTTAAGCAAAAAATGAAAGAAAAAAAAAAACAAAAACATTTTCGCCGCACACCACAATCGAAATAAAATTGCGAAAGGCTCTTACTACATTATTATTTTGCACAGCTTGTGGGTGTTTGTTGTTATTGTTACAGTAGATTTGTTTTTATACATCAACTGCATGCGCTTTCCCAGAACGCTAAAATGCCAGAAAAAGAATACGATATTTTTTACGATGTTTCTACTGTCTACGAAGAATCGAGAATTGGCATGAAGTCGTAGTGGATGGAGGAAGAAGCAGAAACGAAAAAAGGCGGCAAAAATAAATATTACGCAAATGTGAAATAATAATAAAATTTCTGCATTCTTTCTACTCAAATGTAACAACAACAGCAAATTATTGTTGTTATGTGCAAATTACAAGTACTTAAAATAATAATAGAAAATAGTAATAATAATAGTAGTAATAATAATAGTAGTAATAATAACTATTTAAAATATGCCACTCTGCTCTACTCTGCTGCTGCAGCAGAAATTTTCAATTCAAGTGTGAAAAAAAAAACAAGTCAAGATTTTAGAACTGCAAAAATAAATTATGAATTAATATTTTTCATTTTATTTGTTGTTGTCTTTGTTGTTATATAATATTGTGGAATTGTACAATTTGTTTTATTTTTCGTTTTTTTTTTCTTCTTTAAATTAAGCGCGCAGAAATTTATTATTTCAAATTACAACAAACTTGCAGCAAAAATTTAGAATTTTTATGTGTAGAACATTTGATTGCGGCGCCGCCACCGGGTTCGTGTGTAACTAGCAGCAGCTAGAAGCGAAATGAAAATTACTTAACATTAACACACACAAATTAATGAATTTAAAAATGTGTGAAAATAGAAATTTTTAAATTTATTTTGAATTTCCTTATTATAACTAGCTGCAAGATACACACGGAAAAAAAATATTCATCTCTTTTCATTATTTTTAGTTTAATCACCATTCCTTTTTAATACAAAAAAAAAAAAAAAACAAAAGAATGAAATCATTCGGAAATTATTGTGTAGTTACACAGATCGTGACCTATAGCTTCTTTCATCATTTGTGAGTAATCATAAAACTTTATGATCAGACAACGAATCATTAGATTTACCCGATTTCTCTTAGAATTAATGCATTATTTTAATCAAATCACAATTACTAATTATAACCAATCCGATTCCCAATCTAATTTCACAAAACTTTTTCCCCCTTCGCAATCATTCAGAAAACACAATTATTTCTTTAAATCATTTACCATGAATTTTAGTGTAATGAACTGGAATCGGTATTCTTTAAAATGTATTTCTGATTATGTGAAACTTGTACGTTTTAAAAAAAAAATAATAATTTATGACCTTAATGACGGACAACTTTAATCTATTTGAACCTCAATGGTCGGCCAAGTCTCTTCAGAACTGAAGCAGATATGTAAATAAGAGAGTCTATATATAAATAACTGGGCCACTTTCTTCATTTTTATTGTTGTAAAAGACAAACCAACTCAGGCCATGTTTCAATTCTAATATTTTTCATATCGACTATCGATTTGCCACTTCTATTGTTATAGGCGTTGTGCATTTGCACCGCTAAGTTAGTATCAGAAAGAAGTATTTGGAATATTTTTGTTTGATACTGATTGGTAGAAAAGGTTTGAGTATTTTGTGATTACAAATGCGGTAGTGTTTTGAAAAATATTATAAAAATATAATATCTTCTTTTTTTTTTTAAACGGTTTCAAATATTATGAAAATGTATTTAAAATTTCTGACAAAGTTTGAGTTTTGCAGTAGAAAATAGCTCAGATTTACGATTATTGTTGAAATTTGAAAAATTATGATAATGTAAAAAATTTGAGTGGAAAATTAATAATAATAAAAAAAAAAAAACAAAAAAAAAAAAAAAAATGAGGTCCGAATCGGACCTTTAACAAATTATATTCCTTATTTGCCTAAGTTTCAGGCTGAATAAAAGATATATATGGGACATTCTCTGTCAATGGGAGACCCCCCCTGCTGTCCAAAATTGGTTAAGGTATTTTAGGGCATGTTTGGGCTCAAATGAAAGCTTATTATCTCTAGTTTCGAATGCAACAATGCCTTTTTTAATTTTGCATGATAGCGGACCAATATGGCGGCTGCAAGTCTACCACCTCACCTTTTTTTTTTTTTTGTTGGAACAGACAAAAGAAGTATTCAAGAATACAGCACTCAGACAAGTTTTACGTACTTTGTACTATAGCCTGTGTTCCCTTTTGCTATTTTTTAAATCTACCAGATTTATTAATAAATCTTAGCAGATCCTGCGGTGTTAGAGAGCTCAGGTGTTCGTCTCCCAACACTCCAGTACCAAATATGCGGGGCAGACACTAAGAAAGTGGTCCGCCGTCTCTTCACATTCTTCCTCCAAACTACAGGAAGCACAGAAGGCACTAGTTCTTAGGCCAATCATATGCAAATGTTTGGCCCAAGAGAAATGACCTGTATATAATCCCACCAGCTGCCTACAACTCATTCTGTTAAGTGATAACAGAAAGTCTGTTAGACGCTTCGAGATAACTGGTAACATGGTTTTTGCCTGTCTAAAGCCCCTCAGGTCCTCCCATTTACGATTGTGGGTCAAATCGACCCACTTTTTAATGGTGGTCTTGATGGCTGTAGACGACAACGAGAGTACAGGTTCTGGGCCCTGGAAATCAGTTTCCGAACCCTTTCTGGTCAGAAGGCCAGCCGATTCATTTCCTGAAATTCCTGAGAGTCCAGGAACCCATATCAACAGCAGGCTATTGTGTTTTCCAACACAATCAAGCCTGGATTTGCAATGCATAACCAGTTTAGACGTGGTTATGCATTATCACCTTAAAATAATAGTTTTATCAAGCATATATATTTTTGTTCGCCGAACATGTATCTATTATTTTTCACAGGAAATGTTTTGCGTGTTGTCCCTAACCTCAAAAAAGATCCAAAAAGGCTGTTTTTCGGGTCTTACGCTTACCCAAGTCATCATAAAACGACGAGAAAAGCCTATTTTTGTGTAATTTCAGTTGATGAACATGAATCCAATATTATTTTTTACAGAAAATGTTATGTGTCGTCCCTAAAAAATGAAAAATACAAGAAAGACCCGAAAAACAGACTTTTTGGGCCTTTTTCCCCGTGAAAAATAATATTGGATTCATATTCAGCGAAAACAAATTTACGAAAAAAAACTTTATCTGTTTTTTTATGATGACTTGAGTAAACGTACGCTTGATAAAACTAATATTTTATGGTGAGGTGGTAGACTTGCAGCCGCCATATTTGTCCGCCATCATGCAAAATCATAAAAGGCCTTGTTGCATTTGAAACTAGAGATAATAAGCAAACATGCTCTAAAATACCTTAACCAATTTTGGACAGGGTGGGGGTCTCTCTCCCATTGACAGATAATGTCCCATATAAAAAAATTTAATTTTAAATCGATTTTTTCTTACTTATTTTATATATCAAACTTCGGTCGATTATGAACTACAATGAACTACATTGGTTGTTACTTCTCTTTTCAAAATTTTTGAAATTTTCTGAGAGTCAAAATCAACCCAATATCCGTCATAAAAATTACAGCACCGGGTGTAAATATTTAAATATTCTGTGCTTGTTGCCAGCTACTGATACACATCAAAGCAAAACTAAATAAGTAATTCTACGCTCAATGCAAAATTTTTTTTTTTAATTTTGAAATTACTTCCTCTTCCTTTTGCGCAAAAATATTTACTAAAATTTTATATAGAAAAAAAAACGATAAGATTGAAACAACAATTTGATGCAGCTAAACAAAACTTTTAGACATTCCGACTGTTTACCTCCACCACCTGCCTTCTTCCTCCCTCCCTGAAGACACATTACAATTTTGAGATAAATTAATTGCCACAAAATATTTCACACGAAGCAGAAAAAGAATATTTTAATATAAGAACACAACAAAACCAGAAAAACTTTAAAAAGAAGCTACAATTTAGTATATATTTTAACGATGCCGACAAATGCTGTAAGCTAATAGGCAGCGGCAGCGATAGCATTAACCTTGACATTGAAAATTACATACATACAAATACACAAACAAATATAATAATATTTTAGGAAGCACTCTACTAGCAACAACAACAACAATCACAACAGCAACACCAAAACCACCTACAATGAATGAGTGTTGGCAGACGTGGCGTGTGATGTTGATGGCGGTGGCGGTGGCGCCTACAATCGCACACATACACACACATATACACAGCATACCAGCTGTCATTCAGTCAGTCACAAAACTCTGAAAACAGCAACAACAGAAAGATTGACCGCTTCCTCTCTTTTACTCCGACTCAAAAACAAAAAACAAAAAAAACCCAAACAGCTTGCAGCAAAAGTTACACGCGAGCAAGAAGCTACTATTAGCTGCTCCTACTTCTCCTTATCTACTTACAAATTCTAGGTACACATAAATATTTTTTTGCAGGAAATAAAGCTTTATCGTAAAATGCTCGTAAATACTTTTTGAGCAAAAAAGAATTCATTGTTGTTTATCAACAAACAAAGCAAGAAAATAAAAACCTCAAAAAAAAAAAAAAGCACAAAAAAGTGCAGGAAAGAGGCGCGTGTGGCATAAAAATAGCAGCTCACACCGAGAAAACAATAAGAAAAAATGTGCAAAACAAAAAAAAACAGCCAAAATGTTAATATGTATTATAAAAATTTGCAAATTTAAAAAACTTTTGCAAAAAATTTAAACACAAAAAAAAAACAAAAATAATAAAAAAGAAGAGAAATTCAAAATATAAGAATATAAATAAAAATATAAGAATATAAATAAAAATATAAGAATATAAATAAAAATAAAAGACCTTCAGAAGTCATAGGTAAACAGTACACACTCGAACGAACTTCACTTAAAAAAAAAAACTGATAAGGTACGACGACGGGCCGAGGAGAAAGAGATCGAGAGCGGCTGCATCATAACACAAAAAGAAAAAAAAACGAAATTAAAATATAAAAGCATGAAAGTAAAATGAAATTGATAAGAATGCCAAAACAAATTAAAACGTACGAAAAAAGCACACACACAAAATTTTCTAAATAATGCAAAACAGAAAAATACAAAAATACAAAATTTATAATAAAAAAGGAGGAATGAATATAAACCCAGCAAATGTCGTAATTGTCTGTGTAAATGTGTGAGTGACTGTAGTTCAATTAGTACGCTCTTGACTGGAGGGGAACGTGATAAATCACACGCAAGAAGCAAAAGTGAATGAATGTTGCAGGGGCACCACAGTCAAAAAAAAAACATTAGGCAGGCAGGCAGGCAACTCAAGAAAAAAGGGAGATTTGCAAAAAAAATTTACAGTAAAATTATTCAAAATAGAATAACGAAGCATTAAAAATGAAAAAAAAAAAAAAAATAAGTCACATACACATTCATATAACTCTAGCGACCTTGAACATGAAGCACCAATACCACCATCAGAACAGAAATCCAAATAAAAAACACACACTATCAAATAAAACATGCCAGCAGGAAATGGCATCGGACGGCAACCTGGTATAATTAAACCGAAAATTCTAATTTTAAAACTCAGAATTAAACTAAATTAACAATATTCTCGAGAAGCGTTTTTAGTTTTCATGTAAAATAATTTCATGGAAATCTGCATAACATTTTCAACTAAACTTTCCTATTAAGCCGGGATTCATTTGTGAATTCCATTTTCCTATTGGGATATGATATTATATCTAAAAGTTGCGAAAACAACACCGGCAGTAGATAGATACTTTTTCTCGCTCGCTGTTTTTTTTTTTTTAATATAGTTAGTTCTGAATGAGCAGAGTAGAATAAAGAAAAAAGAAGAAAAACCACAAAATAAAATTTGGAAAAAAAAGAAAGAACAAAAAGCAAAACAAAATAATAATAAAAAAAAAAACATGATCAACACACACAGAGAAAAAAAAACTGATCGTAATGTTGATCGTGGCATGGATGTATGAGGAAATAGTGAGACGGTATAGATAATGTAGGGGTGGAGAAGGTGGAGGCGGCATGGCGTTTAGATGAAGTGAGGTGGATCCGGTGAGCTGATATGAGGCGGCATTTTGAAGCGAAGTGGAGGGGTATGTGTTGTGTACTGAGGAGACAAACAAATGTGTGCCATCACAAAAATAATTGTGAAAAGAAGTGAATTTTTTTCAAATATACTAAAGGCAATAAAATTTCAACAAAAAAAAAAAAAATAGAAACTAGAAATAAACAAAATGATGATGATGAAGAATAGCAATAAAAACAGACAGCGAAAACGAAAAAATCAAATAAATAAAAAATAAAAGGCCCAAAAAAAAAAAAATAAATAAAAGAATAATAAAAAGAATTGAAATGCCATTTTCGTAATTTTAAATAAGTTACGAAGCAATAAATTTAATAAAAACAACAACAGCAACAACAAAACTGGCATAGCAGAAGAAGTGAAAAAACAAGAACAACAATAACAACAACAAAATATACTTCAACAAATTTGTAGCAAATTTAATTAATTTCTGTATATCTGTATATTTTTTTTATTTGGTGTTTTGTTGAAATGCTGCCATTCATTTGTGGCAAACAAGCAGAAAAGAAAAAGAAGCTTGAAAAGATGACGTTATAAAAGCGCTGAAAATATCATTTTCTGTTGTAGTATAACTACAATAATTTAAGTGAATTAATTTTTTTCATTGATAACCATGTGGAATGTAATAAGAAAATAAAAAGAACAATTATAAAATAATAAAAAATATTTGTAATATAATTTTTAAAAACCTTCATAACATTTATGACTCGCTAAGGATTATAGAGATGAGGCATTCAGTACCATCATGTCCACAAAATACAATTCACAGAAATTTTAAGTTATCTACAGCTATTTATTTATTTATTTATATTTATTTATTTATTTCAATCAATCTACCGGGCTGTACCCTTACAGATTTGTGTCTTAAAACTACGATAACATTCAATAAAGCATTAGAAGCTAAAAAATTCATTTACAAGTCTTTTAAAAATCGCTCTATTTAAACTAATGTCAATATCTTCTATAATAAAATTACAAAAAGAGGTGAACTTGTGAATTGGCACATTGTTACCGTATATAGTTCTTCGAGATTGAGTATAAAAAATAAGCTTTTGCCTCAGTAATCGACTGGGTGCATAAAACGGCAAAAGCATAAGCAAATCAGGCGAATCAATTCGATTATCGTAGATATCTTTTATGAAGAGGATACCTTGTATTTTTCTTCTATTAGAAAGTTTTTCTAAGCTCAGAATTCTACACCGCGGGTCGTACGATGGCTTAATGTCAAAAATGTACATTCGACGAAGGGCAAATTTAGTAAAGCGCTTTTGAATTCGTTCCAATCTATCAGAGTGAACAGCGAAGCCGGGGTCCCATATCAAGCACGCATACTCTAGTAAAGATCTAACTAGACTAGAGAAAATACTTTTTAAAGTAAGAGGATCTAAAAAATCGCTAGAGTTCCGTTTCAGGAAACCTAGTTTAGAGTTAGCAGCTGAAATAACATATTCACGATGGTGACCGAAGTTAAACTTGGTATCAAGGTAAATGGTATTCGAAATACAAAATTACTGCATTTGAATTTGATCCAACTATCACGTCGAAATATTTGAAGAGCGAAATAGAATTATTATTATTTATTTAGGTATTTTATTGCAAAATAGAGTCGAGTCCCATACTAGATAACAATCCTCATAAAAGGGCTCACCAGTGCCTCGATATCTATGCCGACTGTATTTCGACCAAATTAATTGCTTAGTTCAAGCAGCGTGCACTAATGGTCAGCTAACGGTGGACGTTTTTTAAGTTTTTTGTTTGAAGGCTCTGTTCAGTGTATGGAGAATTTAGATCACTAACCAATTTTGAATTCGTGCTCTCCATGAAGACAGTGAACACTTCATTAAGTCTAGAAAGAGGTTGGCGGCATCTGTTGCTCGCATTTTATTTAGAACTTTATTTTGGCACAAAATTTTTTACTGTCTAAAGAGTAAAAGGATTCACATGAAAGTGAGTTTTAGAAAAAATAAATATATTTAATCCGCTATGATTCTAAACGCATCATGTGATGTTTTAAATAATATAAGCTTATTTTAGTAGAAATGCTCTGAGGAAAGATTGGGAGATGTATGGAATAAACAAAAACAATGAATATCACGATGGAAATTTCGGGGAAAAAGAATTAGATGAAAGCCTTAAGGGAGGAAGAAGTAACAAGGTTTGAGCGAATAAATAAACTATAATACTAGATTTATTATTATTATTATTATTTATTTACTGCATGAAAACATAATGTTTATTGCAGGAAAAGTATATAATATTTTTACAGGAATTTGAAATTAATGTATGAAAAACCAAATTATTTTTGCTTACAACTATTCTCTTAGCAAATGTGATCTTAATCTTACGCAATTTATAATATAATAGTACAGCAGTTTCATAGAGTGCATATCAGTACAATTAGCAATTAAAATTGGATTATAGATACTAAGGAGTGAGATTGAAAAAATCTTAACACACGTTTTACCTAATAATTTTTTTTTGGGTGTAAAACTTAAAAATTTCTTTGATCTAGTTATCTTTGAAAAATATGTCAGTTGTTATTTTAATTGACAAACATGTTGTTTTATTGTGAGTTTGATCAAAATGAGTGAAGAAAAAGAAGTACGTCTTAAAATTATTAAAAAATTTTCAAAAAAATTCAAATTGGTCCTACAAAAAATTGGCCAAAGAATTGAAGGTCTGCCGTCAAACTGTTTCCAATGTTATTAAACAGTTTCAGGACAATTTGACCATCGATAGGAAACCTGGTTCGGGAAGAAAACCAGGACCACATGATATTGGGAAAGCCAAGAAAATAGAAAGCATATTGAAAAGATCTCCAAACACATCGGTTAGCCCAGTGCTCTGACTATTTGGTGCGAAAAGTTAAAGCCAATGCAGCTTTCAAAACATACAAAGTGCAGAAAGTTCCAGACAGGAATGCTGCAAAAAATTTAGACGCCAAAAGTAAGGCTCGGAAATTAAAATCGAATTTCATACAAAAATATTCATGTTATATAATGGACGACGAAACGTATGTACTGGCAGATTTTCCGCAGCTTCCGGGTCAAAATTTTATTGTTGCTGATGCTCGAGAAAATTTCTAAGAACAATTTAAAATTCAAAAGCAGACAAAATTTCCTAAAAAAAATTCCTGGTATGGCAAGCTATATGCAGTTGCGGCAAAAGAAGCAAGTCATTTGTTACAGTGGGCTATATAAATACCGAAATATACATCAAAGAATGTTTGAAAAAAAGACATATTTTTGGCCCGATTTGGCATCATGTCACTACGGCAAGAAAGCTCTGGAGTGGTACCAAAGTAATAACATAGTTTTTGTACCAATAGAGGCCAATCCTACAAATTGTCCGGAGCTAAGACCAGTGGAGAGATATTGGCCTCTTGTGAAAAGAAACTTAAAGAGCACAAAAAAGATGTCCCAAAATATCGAAGATTTTAAAAGAGATGGGCAAACTGTTCCAAAAAGGAGTCTGAAACAACTGTCAAATCTCTAATGGAAGGTTTACCAAAAAAGGTCCACGAGTTCATAAATAGTGGTTAGAACTATAAAAGTTTAATTTTATTTATTTATTTATTTAGTTAAATATAATCGAAAAGCCAGATATGGCCAAGTTTGATTACAGAAAGAAAAATAGAGAGAGTAAACAATAAGAAAAATTAAAATTTTATGTAATTTGTAAAATATTATCAATTAAATAAAAAAAATCAAAACTCTAAGATCAACCGTTTAAAAATTATTGAATTTTATATATGTTAAGAGTTTTTCGATCTCACTCCTTAGATAATATTAGAATTTGAAAACAGTCTGAACCCTAAACGAGAATTTCAATTCTTGGAATTTTACGAAGTTGCTCCCTCGAATTTTCGACATTAAAGAATTCGTAGTTTCTTATTAAACCAAAATATTCTTATTCTAAAATCCAATCAGAATCATGTGGGTTATAACTACGAGTTCGTAGATGTTCCAATAAATTCTATACATTGTACATAAATCCTCTAATTGCTTTAAAGTAATCTGTTCGAAGTTTAGTTTTAATTTTATGAAATGCATTTCGAAAAAAATGCTAAAATAAATTTAATTATTTCCTTTCTTCTGATTTTCTTTTTTTTAAATATAATTATGCTTTGCAAACACAACTAGTTACGAACCGAAGGAAGAAAAGAAACATAATGAAAACCTTGACCCACCAAAATATTATTCATTCTTCCCTTTTCATTCTATCTCTACTCTATAATCGCATCTTTCTTTCACATTTCACTTAAACTTTTCGATTCTTTGCTATAGTATACGCAAACATACACAAGAATACGAAAATCACATTGTGAATTTTTGTCATAATAATAAAGAAAAAATGGAAAAAGTGAAAACAAGTTAAACTTGAAAAGCAGCAACACCAAAAATCATAAAAACTAAAACAAAAACAGAAATCTGCACACATACATATGTAGAAAAAAAAATAATAAAAATATAATAATAATGTGTTTTTTTTACATAAAAAATACATATACAGCGTTAAATAATAACTGAACACAACCACGCGTTGTTACTCATTCTTATGCAAATTTTACTGCATTATTAACTTCCTCTATCTTCTTTTTATGCAAAGAAAAAAATACAAATAAAAATTTGAAAAAATTAAAAATAAAAAATATGATAATAAAAAATTTAAAATATATAACAATAAAATGTATTAATAAAAATAAAAACACTTAAAAGAACAAAAAAAAAAACATACAAATATACAAAAAATTATAAATAATATCAACAAAAAAAAATATAAATATATAATGTAAAAAATTCTTTTAATCTTGTTGTTATTGTGAACTTTTTGCAAAAAAAAAAAAAAAAAGCAATTGCCTGGACTTGATTTTTGGAGTCAAATGACAATGTATGAATGGCGGCGGGCACTGGGGAGCAGTATTTTTAATTTGTAGGTTTGTATAGTAATTTTATATGAATTTTTGTATGCAAAAACAATATTTTTAAAGCAGCTGTTATTAATTAAATTCATTCGGTGATTATTTTATTTATATTTTTGAAATTTATTACGGTTATGCAAGTAGAAAATGATTAAAGATTCTATTTTTGGAAATAAACAATATTTACAAAGAATTAGAAAACAGTTTGAAATTAATTTGAAAACTGTTAAGAAACTCATTGGGAAACAAGAATTAAATAAATTAATATCTTTATGCAAAAATTATTAGTCTTGATTGGATGAATGTTTGAAAATTAGAACATTTCAATTCTACTCGTATTTGCTTAGAGCGGTTAACATTTACACCAAATGATTTAAGAATCAAATCCGAAAAATAGATTCAATATTGTCTTTGATTGCAACCCGTTTTTCTTACCACGTTTAACTCAAATCATTGGTAGAACAATTTTACTAGACGTAAAAAAAACACAAAACTGAAATTAAAATTTTTGCTAGGTTCCTTAGATTGATATTACATTAAAGTATGTAAGTATGTTTCCCCCACTTACCGTACTCGCTCCGAATAAAGTTCAACTTCTTTGTTTTTTTGCTGCTGCACCATATGTTGTTGGTCGAAAATGTTCAAATGTTTCAAGCCGTTATTGTTAATGCCATTACCAACAATTGTTGGTGGCTGTTGTTGCTGCTGCTGCTGCTGCAGTTGTTGTTGCTTTGCCGTAGCAGCCAATATCGCATTTGTTTCAGCAACACTAACACCAACACCATTCGATGTGGGAACGCAAACGTCAACACCAAAGTGACTATTTAAAATAGATTTTGTTAAACCATTTTGCATTAAATTCTGTTGATATTGTTGCAATTGCAAGTGTTGCTGCTGTTGTTGCAGATGTTGTTGATGTATGGGTGAAATGTCACCGCTTGATTGTGAAGCCGATGGAGAGGTGGAACCACTGCCAGCGCTTGATGAGAGTGAACCAGCACGAGGGCGTAAATTCAAACCCAATATATTGCCATTACTAATAATGTTGCTGAGAGAAGCGACAACACTCTGCTGTTGCGGCTGCTGAGCTTGTGGTTGTGATTGCTGCTGTTGTTGGTTATTGCTATTGTGATGCAAACCTGAGCCTATTACTCCCACATTTGGATTAGGCGAAATATTGTTATTACTAATGTTGTTGCTGGCGATTTGTGAGCAATTATTAGCAATGCCATTGTTGGTATTACCATTCGATGAAACTACAACGCCATTAGTGGCATGTCCATTTTGTTGCTGTTGCTGCGATTGTTGCAACTGATGCTGCTGCTGTTGTTGTTGACTATTCGTATGATAGCCATTTGGGTTCAATGGAGCCAGAGCTAATGTCGGTTTTTGATTGTTACGATTACGTTTCTTTTTCTTCTTCTTTTCTTCGTCTTCATTTGGGGCATTCATGGAGCCACCATTGGAGGCGCTGCTCCCACCATTCACGATTCTCTGTCCACCATTTGTGGTGGCACCATTGGTAGTGATGACAGCAGTCCCATTACTAAAGTTTCCACCATTAACACCATTCGTGGTGGTACCACCATTTTTCAACACTGACGTTGGTGTCCATTCCAAATCCTTGCGTATGTGCCCACGTCCGCATTTACAGCCGCATGCCTTATATACCAAATCGTAGCCTTTTTTGGTCCACAAATTCTGCGAACGCTGACGATCAGACCAGGAGCGCGCGCGACCCGTGGACTTTAGGAAGACCTGCACTGATTGCTCCCACGATTCAAAGCACTCCCGGTGCATGTATTGGCCAACGATGCAGTTCTCATTGTTGCAGATGACACGCACACAATCGCTGAGGTCGTCAAAAGCGATTAGCGAGTCCACCTTAAAACACTCACCGTTCGGATAACAACAGCGTGTAAATTGCTCATTGTTGTTGTTATTGTTCTGATTGTTGTTGGTCGAATTGCTTGTTTGCATTGGAGACATATTGCTGTTGCTCAGGTTGCTCTGATTGCTATTGCTGATGATATTGTTGCTGTTGAGTTCGCCGTTATAAAAAGTTGTTGATGCAGTTGTTAGCAAAAGTTGTTGGTGCTGTTGCAGCTGCAATTGTTGGTGCTGGTGGTGCAGCGATTCTTGTTGCTGTTGCTGTAGCTGAGGCTGTTGTTGTTGCTGATGATGCTGCACACTACTGCGACGCGGCGCCATAAGTGGCAAGCAAAAAGTTTAAATTATTTTTTTCGTCGAAACTTTTAAATGTTTACTGTAAATTTTCGGTCTCGATGCAAATTAATTTAATAGCAGTAGTAAAAATTTTAAATGCTACACTCAGCGTCTGTATAAAAGTAGTTACATTCTTTAGAACTTAGACAAGACATTTTTAAAATAATTTTGTAATCATTTATATTTTTTAAATTCGTTATTAAAAAAATTCGTATTTTAATTCATTTTATTTCAATTGTTTATTTTTCCATTTCAACTTATTTATTTTTTGAAACATGTATCCAAAAAAAATGCAATACTCCCTGTAAACAAATTCCAAATGTATCTTGAAAAATGTTGCTGCAACAATTTTGTGTTTGGTTTATTTATTGAAAATACCTGAGCTTCAATTGAGTAGACATACAAATAAAAATGTATTGTTTATCAAAATTGTTGATGGGTTTTACAATTTTGAATATCTCTCAAATGTGTCAAAATTTTTGTTCTTTTGCAAAATTTGTGTATCAAAATTGTTTTTCTTTTACCGTTATAAATCTCTCAAGCTACGTGAGTTAAATTCTTGCTTTTTTTTATAATTTTACTCTCAAAATTTGTTAGTCAAAATTGTTTTTGTTAAAAAGTTACGAATCTGCCAAAATTTGTTGGCCAAAAATACGCTCCAAATTTCACTCTCACTCTCGTTTGCTTGCAAATTTATTAAACACAATTTTTCGATTAAGAATTCTCGTTTTCAAGATTAAATTTTAGTAAAAAACAAAACTAAAAAATTCTACTGCGGTTAGAAAAATTATCAATTGTGTTTTTATTTTTTTTTTTTTTTTGCGCGAATTTCACAAGTCGTTGATGAAATAAGGGAAGAAAAAACAAAAACCGAAACTTTTTTCTAGATCTCACACACACAAGTCCAACCGGCACTTTCAATTTACTGTTATGTATGTTTTTCGAATGTTGTTGTTATCGCAGCAGCCAGAATTCTTTCTGTTTTAAGATATTACAAAAGTTTTTGTATTGTAGTAGTAAAAAATTTTTTGCAAGTTCTTATTAAATTCGCAAAAAACTGATCAAAAAAATTTCTTCAAATTCAATTTTGCACTTTTAGTTGTGGATGTGCTTTGTCTCATCAAAATTCCACAGTACAAAAAAAAAAAAGCAAAGTAATATTATATTTACGCGCTCACACAACCTACTCGAACGAAATCGAAATTGAAACTGAAATTACTCGCCGCTGCAAATCACTCATTCAACAAAAATACAAAATACAAAATCCAAACTCCAGCAACTTTGCGTTCGCACGCAGCTTCATACATGTTCGACAGCACCCGTAGCGTCATTTACAACATGTTTGTTGTTTACGAAATGTGTGCACAAAAGCGAGCGAGTGAGCGAAAGAGATAGCGCCAGCGAAGTATACAAAATAATAAATACATAAAGTAAAGAATGGTTGCAAAATTTCACTCTCTCTCTCTCATAGTAGTAGGCGAAATTTTGACATTAAAATGCGTTAGTTTCTTGTTGTTGTTGTCCCTTGGAAGTGTCACCGTATTTTGGGGTATAATTAACGATTTTAATTTAAAAATTTAACATGGCATACTCCATTAATGTATAGGTTGTCATGCCACTACTTATTGGGGAAGATGAGAAACTGTTTGTGGTAGATAAAGCAGGCGATGAGTTTTGTTACCGCCCCCCTTCCCCCACCATCTTTATTTTGGAGTAGTCATGCGGAGTAGTTACGAGATTTGTGGGAGTGTAGCATAGCTTGAGAAGTTTGTATTTTAGCCCTAAGAATTCAATTGAAAGTGAATATTGTCCTTAAGTTACTACGGTTGCAATGCCAGTGTCTAGTTACAGTTTCCCAACTTCACTTTAGGTCGCTGTAAATAATATAGGAATTCGTGTCAACCATGTAAAACTGGTAAGCAGTGTAAAGTGGTAAATTGTGTAATTTTACAGTATTTTTGTATGAAAGATTTTACCTCGTACCGTGTAAATTTTTCAGTCGATTTTAATGTGTAAAGTGTGAAATCAGCATCTTGTAATTGTGTTAATGCAACACTACGTCAGCTATTACAATGTGATGGTTGGATTCCTGTAAACTCGTAAGCTTGCTGTCAAATTACATACAAAGTTTTACAAGTTTACACACTTAAGAGGACCTTCTAGTCTAAATTTTTTTTTTTTGTATATTTCAAAAGTTAGGCTTTTAAAAGTATACTGTCAAATTTTCGTATCAATATTTCCAGTATTTTGACTTCTACAGCCTATTTAGCAGGTGATTTTCTGCACTGCGTGAGGCAAAAAAAATTTAGTATATTATTCAGTAAACCAGTGCTTATCGCTGGAACTAAAAAACTTTCTAGATTGAATACTTCTTATTTTTTGCATACAAAAAGTAATGAAAAAACGGTTTGTTTTCATAACGTAAATTTCAACAACGCGCTTTTTTTGTTTTTTTTTTTTTTGTTTTAGATCAGTGGAAGGTCCAAAACATGATCCGTTTTTTTTTTGAAGAGGGCAACCAATTTTAGTTTACTTAAAATTTACACAATACTACAAAGTTTAAATACTATTGCTCATTATTTTCATTTAAAATCCTAAAAACTCGTCAAATTCAAGGGCTCTAGACCAGAAGGTCCCCTTAACTTTACTGTATTTGCAAAAAAAAAAACAGTGTGTGCTCGCTAATTCGAACTCCGATAGCCTGAATATCCAGTAATCCGAACGGCATTTTAAAATCATTAACTATTCTATAGTCAAAATTGATCGCAACTCTATAATTCGAATAAAATGAATTTTTACTTGCATTTTGAATTTTTGTATATGGTCAGTTGGGGTAAATGTAAACATGATCTGATTGTAAAAGGCGGTTTTTTTATCCTTTCAAAATTAATTGCAGTAGTATAAGAACAAAAAAAATCTAATTTGAATTGCCGCCACACTGTCGTTCCACTTACACGCCGGTGAGTTTCCAATACCACTGAAAACAACAACGCCGGGGTAAATGTAAGCACCATTAAAGTGCGAGTTACTGATCAGCAGTGCAATACGTGATGTTTTTTTAATAATACAGTGGACGCTCGGGATTCTTAAGTTCGGAAAGTCCACTGTAATGTTAATTTTCGACAATTAAAAAACGAAGTTTTTTGAATTTGAATGGTGGATCCAGATTTTGAGGTTCACCTACTTCGAAATTTTTCTGGGTGGCTTGTATATTGTAATTTTGATTGAAAACCCGAGGGAACAGGACAACTTTCCCACAAATTAAAGTGAATTTTTGAATCCGTCTAAGCTACACCTCATAAAAAAGAGTATAAAAAATGATGGGCCTGATAGCAAAATACCTCCTCCCATTCCAGGATCCTGAGTACATTGACGAGTGCAAAAACTATCTCAAAACATACTTTTTAATCCAGTAGGGAACCTATTATTTTATATCCACAAAGAGAAGGAGAATACAAGCGCGTAATCGTAATCGTTTGTAATAGTTTTTCACATCACTCTGCCTTGGCCTAATGAAAAATCACAAATTGAAACTTGACTTTACTGGCATTAATAACCTGACACTGAGGAAGAACTCCACACTTCCAAAGCAAAGGAAATAAAGTTCAGAGCTTTTAGGTATTCATGCTACTGTATCTTCTCGAAACGACTATTCCAACTCTGCAAGGGATTCGAAGCGAAAAAGAGCAACGACAAAATATAAAAAATAGAATAAAATCAACTTGACTTCATTTATACCAAACTCGTGTGTGTATATTTTGCAAACAAAACTATGTGTGTATACTAGCGACGCCTATACGCAGCAAAAGGCATTAAAGTATTAAAAACCATTCTCATTTCAGGCGCAATCACACACACAAACACACAGAGCAACATTGTGAATGCTTCTTCTTCTCTTCTTCCATCCAACCATTTAGCCGCCACGTCGCGCGTCGTCGTTGTATAGGCAACGTACTAAAATAAAACTCTACTTGGTCGGCAACGCCATCGCTGTCGTAGTTGTCGTCGTTTTCATCCGACGACTGTCGTTGGCATTGGCAATGGCAAAAATTCAACGCAATTTTGCGAATTTTTGTTGCTGTTGCAGCGCAGCATTGCAGTGCAGTGCATAAGAAAAGAAGAAGAGAGCTCATGTTAGACACCGACGTTTTTGAGGAGGATCACAGAGGAGAGGAGCGCATGCTGGTGTCGACGTTAACGTTGACGTCGTCATTCACTCGGTCGTTATTGCTTTGGCTTTTATATACTTACATATGTATGTATGTACATTAGTATTGATACATACACACATACATACATACATACGTTTATGTGTATTTTCATTGTATGCACCCTTTATGTATTTGCGCACATTTCAATGATCAGACCTGGAACATTTTTCAGCGCAGTGTGGTGGACTGGGCAACAACGAACAAAGTTGAAGCTGAAGTTGCGAAAAATAAACAGGAAAGTAAAAAAAAAGCTGCAAAATAAAAAAAAAAAAAAAAATTGTTATAAATATATAACAAGAAGAGCGTGCATACTCTGTTTTGTTTTGTCTTTTGGCAGATTGCGTGCGGGTTGCAAATGCATTTAAATTGCAGATATATTGCATGCATACATCAATATATGCATGTATGTATGTATGTAAATATGTATACATAAGTATGTATGAATTTATGAAAACGTTGGAAGAAAACCAAGAGTTATATAAGTAGAGTAGGTATAGGACAGCTGTGAGGGTATGCATCTACACTCACAGCTATTTCTGCATATACGAGTAGTTATAAAGAAGCTATTGTGTCCCAATTGACCCAGTGAAGGGCAGAAGCAATTCGCGATTGTAATTATGAATTTATGTGCATACATTAATATTTATTGGCTCTTGGAAGTTATCAATTCGAAAATTTAGTCTGCAAAAAAAGTAAGCCCTGAAGTAATCGAAAGATTGGAAAACATCAGTAGTGTAATGGACAGAAAAATTCGTTCTCTGCTTTAAGCGATGCCATAAAAATTTGAATTTATTTGAGGGTCCCTCTGTTGGAGAAACTTTAGAGTAGTAGTTAGGCTCTGATTCTCCTACACAAGACTAAATCGCCCTAGATTCATTTTCTTCCTAAATTTTAATATATGTATATCATCAGCATAGAGTATGTATAATCCGTTTAGTTCATCCATATTCCGCACCCATGAAATTGCATCCATCCATCTGCACCGGAAAATCAGGCTCTGCAACCTACAAGATATATTGTACCAAAGCCCCAAGTTATGAAAGAAAGAAAGTTATAGCGTTTTCTTTACTTGACAAAATGTTGCATTTTTTTTGCTTCGTGCAATGACAACAATTTTTTAATGTTGCCCACAACACTCCCAAAATGTTGCCTTTTTAGTGCAAGAAAAGAACATAAAATGCTACTCTGTCAGAATCAGTTAATTTGCAGGGCAACATTCTCATCCCGTCATTTAATTGAGTGCAAAAATGTTACATTTTTCCCCGCTCAGAAGGCAACATTTTTGAGAAAAGAACACAATACTCTTGGAAAGAGCTGCCTCTTTTTCAGAAAAGAGCACGAAATTTGACAGCCCTCGCACGGTGCAGAAAAAATGCATAATTTAATCGAGAAAAGAAACCGCTATTTGATAGATAGGAAACCATACCCTAGCAGTGAACCGTACCCGGGACTGGAGAGACAAGAGTCTGGCACGCTGCCACTAGACGACAGAAGCGCTGGTCTAGAGTTAAAAACCCGGTTCTGAATGATGGTGTGGCCATTTGTTATCACTATGTGGTTCTGCCATTGCCTATTAAGAGGTGCACTTGTACACTTTCTTATAATTCTCATTCCTTTAATAGCGATAGTAAATATAAGAATTAACCACCTTACCAAGCCGGAAATCGAAAATCTAGAGCACTATCCACTAGACCATCGAGCTAGTCAACTGCATTCTATATTTTTACCCAGGATGGTAACCGGTTTCAAGTTTGGTTTAAGCATAAAAATCGTTTCCATTATTACATTTTTCAACATTGATTTTTACACAGTCGATATAGTCTCTATCGATTCACAGTTGGTCCAGTTTAAAAAAAATTTAAGGGGCCTAAAGTTTACTATTTTCTTAAGAAAAGTGAAATTTTCCATTTTTTTTATTAGGAAGTAATGAAGGATGAATGTTATGAGTATATATTAAAACAAATAAACACTAAAAAATAAATAAGAAAACATGAAAAAAAAACACCAAATTTTCCTAAAATTTCTTTATGTTTAGGGTAATTCAAGGAGATATGGAACCCTTGCGCTATCTCTTGAAGCTGCTAATCAACAATTACGAATTTTGGTGTGCGAATGTCGATTCATACAGAGACAAAGTATGAAGCGTACCTTTGTCACATTTTTTCCGATCGCTTGTACGAGCAAGCGCTGTGAGAGTCAAAACTTTACTCGCAGTAAAGGCTCAATTATACATAAGTAACGGAACGTAACGTAATGTTGCCAACTATCACATAAATATCTATGATATGGGCAGTGAGTGCAAGTGATTACCGAAATCGTAACGCAACGAAGAGTTCTATATTCGATAGATTTTTACGTTCCGTTACGCTACGTTGCGTTACTTATGCATAATTGAGCCTTAACTTTGTCACCTATTTGCTTTTGCTATCATTTAATTGTTTTCGGATGCAGCTTGAGTGCTTATCTTAATGCCTGAGAACCTTTTGAAAGATAAGTACAAGTTGTAGGTTATGTGGGAATACATTTTGGTTTTTTATTGAATTTTTTTATTTTTCCCTTACAAATGGGAGAGAAGGGACTTTTTTTCGGGGTGAGTTGGAATAGTTTCGGTATTGCAAATTAATTGCTTCCTTCGATATTACATTGAGTAAGATCATAGTTGGATGAACGTGACGTGTTTCTTTATTAAAATTTTTTATGAACAATCAAATTTTATATGAACAATTTTTTTTTTTTTTTAATTTAAAAAGTTGATTCCGTGATAGTTTTTATAAAAAATTAATGAAATTCCAGGAAGAAGTAATAAGGCAAAAGAAGAAGTGTAAGAGGGAGAAAGGGAAACTTGCTACGATGCCACAAATGGTTGGACTTGACTAGCGCTATTTTCGATGCAAGTTGCATTGATTGCTAGAGAATCTCTTCAAAAAACGTTCCAGAATGTTCTTTAAATTATTTTTCGATTGTTCTTAATGCTTTCACAATGTTCTTAAAAATTAATTTTATTGTTCTCAAAAATATTTTTGATTAACTTAACCCCTTGTTGGCCAAGACCTAAGGGTGATGAATAATTTACTTTTTCGATGAAATCGTAGTTATTATGAATTCTTGTAAAAAAATTTCAAGTTGAATATTTTGCAAGGATTTACAAGGATATTTTTTATAACTGTTATCTCTCAGTACCTTTGGGCCAGGGAGAAGCGAAAACTAAAAAAATTATAAGAACTATGGTATATTCTAAAGGGCCGTTCATATATTACGTAACGCAAATTTTGACCAATTTTGACTCCTCTCCCCTGGTCGTAACACATCGTAACAAAACGGCTCTTTCCCCGTAAGTAAGATAATAAATTTTCAGTTGTGAAATTTGCTTTTTTTTTAATTTGGCTTATTTATATCGATTTCTTTTGAATCAGTTATCCAATTAAAGATCCGATTATATATTATTCCTATCACAATTTCATTTCATTTAGTTTCAAGAACAACCGGACATTTCTAGCCCGAGATATAATTTTTTAATTACAAAAAAGTTGAAAAAATTACAATATCTCACAAAATGATCCATAAAAAAATGTTAACCATTATTTTCGAATTCAACGGGAGATTGTTAATTTTATATGCTAGTGTATTTTCAAAGTCATCTGTATTTCATAATATAAAATCGACGTTACGCAGTTGACCAGAGCTACTCACTTTAATAGCTTATAACAATAGAACGAGTCGAAATTTTCATTTAAAGTTTTGGGAACATATTTTTCAATAGTTTTTCTAACAATTTATGAATTTTAATATTTTATTCGTACATTTGTCATACATCTCCCAGATATTAATAACATTCTTGACCTTGATTTACATAATCCAATGGTTAAAGATGGAGTCTTTTCCGATATCCCTGTATCGCTGATTAATTATGGAAAAGATCTACAATTGCAACAAAACTAGGGAATCCCTCCAATTGGCGTGACAGCTGTCCAGTTTTGCGGATTTTTATTCTAAGCATAGGGGCTTACATCTTCTCCGATTGCAATTTTCGCATCCCGGCAAGTTTTATAAGGTATTTCCCTCAAATCGCAGCGTTATTAATGTCTAACCAACTCACAAGCCAAATGGTTGCATATTTTTTCGGAAATGTTTAAGCTGCTAGGCAACTATAATGTTTAAAACACCCTGTTATACCTGATGAAACACCCTATGCATTGCGAAAAACAAAACAAAGCCTGATGCTTCATCACACTCACACACACACAACCACATGAAGTTATAATTTTTAATTTTTCTATATACTTACCAACCAACGACGACTTGAATTTATGGTACGAGTACAAGTATATAGCCAAAGAACATGCATATATGTATACAACAACACACAATAGGTATGGTACATAATCCCAAAATGTATATGAAAACCATGGACGAGTGAATTTCAATGGGGTATAAAAAAAGAAGGAATTAAAACAAAAACAGGAAAAAAAAGAAGCTAAAAACGAATGATGGGATCGTATCAACGGATGGGATTTTATGTCTTATTGTTCATATGTGTGTGTGTATGTGTGCGTGTTTGCGTGTATTTATGTAAGTATGTTTGTGTATATAACTGATGTGCTGTGTATTCCTGCTGTGTATAAAAAAAATGTTTTTAAAAAATTGCCGAAATGCCAAAACCGAAAAATGTATAGCTAAAATAAGGGCACGTGTATGATTTTTTTTGCAAAATGCTATACATACATATATGTTTGTGTATGTATGTGCGAGGCAGAGTATGAAAAGACATTGAATGCCAGGAACGTAATTATGGTATAGCATTAAAAAATTGTAAAAAAGTATAAGAGTCGTAACTTTTCTTCTTTTTTTTTGTCAGTTTTTAAATTAATTTTACTTAAACTATGGAGTGGTAATTTAGTAAAATTTATTGAGGCATATTTAAATAAGCGAGGGTTCCAAAAGTGCTCGTTCAAAGTTGTGTACATCTGTGTCCAAAGGCCCATGGAACTATATCGGAAAAGATAAAAAATATTCTATCAGTAGAGAAGTAAAAGAAAATTGGGTTTGCTGGGGCATACCCTGCGAAAAGAACAAGTCAGTTGAAGAAGAGATTGATCTAAGAAAATCTTTAAAATATCGTATTTCTTCTGGCTTCACTGAAGGGGGGATCCCACTTATAAATGAATAAAAAAATTGTTTTTTCAAATTTTTAAGGAAAAACATTTTCAAACATTTTTGTGATTTTTTCGGAGTGGGGCATACTTAATAGCAGAATTTATATGAAAATTGTTGCATTAAACGCGTTTTTTTTCAATAGACGTTTTCAAACGTAGCTACCAACGATTTCTCAAAAATTGTTTAAGAGTTCAAAAAAATTATCTAAAAAAAGATAAAAAAAAATCCTTTACTTTACTTAATTTCATCATTTGCCTCGCACGATCCAGCAGAAAAAACACAATTTTTATAATATCAACGAGTTCCAATGGATCCATTTTCTGTTCAACCATTGCTAGAACGGAAAAGCTTAACCCGTAACAGTCAGGTTTTTTTTACCTTACGAATGAGGGCACTAGTTCCTGTATAGTTTTGGTAGGATATCTGAACTGAGTAATTGCATAATCCCTTGCTTTATCGAAAATATATCCCTTCAAAGGGATAAGCATTTCGTGCCACCCTCAAACAGTGCAGACTACGAAGAGCTATTAATTTTCACATTCAATAATTTATTTTTGAGATCTTTGCCTATAGAAGCCTGAGATCAAAATCATCATTCCATCAAGTGTTTGGAGGTGACGACCCCCATTTCAAGATTATAAAATTTCACACCAAAACTTCCTACATAAATGCATTAAAACATTTTCAGTGAATGTCATACGCGAATTCATAGATGACACATAATGATTAATTTCCCTTGTTGCTGTTGCTGTTGGTGCTGGTGCCACTACAACATACAGACATTACTCTTCATTTCATTTCTTTACTTTAGTAAATTATGCTACTACAATTTTAAATCGGCCTCAAGGCCAATTAAGTGTGCGAATGGGGTCCAATGTAGATATGTATGCATTTTATTTCATTATTTTATATGGTACACGTACATAGTCAGGGGGACACTGCTGTGAGTTGCACATGTTCTTACGAGGATATTAATTTCTTTGTTTCATTTTGTTTCGCTTCTTTTTTTATTTATTTATTTTTATGTTTTTTATTTATTATTTTTTACATTTTACACATTTTATCGTGAGAGGCATTTACGTTATGTTGATCGTTAAGAACGATATAAAAACGCAGCCTGCAAATGAACCAAGATGGTGCTACCGAACACATTTTACATTCAGAATGAATTTTCTACTTGCTACTGCTTTTGCTGTGGCTGCTGCTGCTGCTTGTTTGACATCGTTTGTAGTTTTTGTCGTGGTAAAAATATTGGTGGTATATTGTCAACAACCACATAATTTTGTAGGAAGAGGAGCGGCAGCACATTTGCTCCCAACTGTTAAATGGTCTGTTAAATTCCGGTAAACAAGAATGCAAGCTCTAATTAGACATATTTATGTTAAATGCGATTAGCCTAAGACATTCACTAACTGACTGAGTGACTCAGCATTGCTTGGGTTAATTTAGTAAGTCTGGAAGCATGCACTTTGGGAAATTTTTACATATTTTTATGACATATGTTCACTATTAAGATACATTTGGACAATTGAAGTCTAAGCACTTATTATGGTTTTTTGATTTGCTTAAGGTCACCTCCTATAGAAACGAAATACTGAAGCCGTTGGAACCAGAGTTTTACTTCATCGATTTTTAAGATTTTTATGTCACATGACTTACTTTTCATGCTGTTTTTTTTATACATTTTCTAAACCACTTGCCCACTAAAGGTAACAAATAGAAAAGAAGTATTAAAGCCGCCATAACTTAAATTCCACTCGTTATTTTTCAAAAATTTGACAAGATTGGAAATGGTTTTTTTTACGGATGCGAACTGGACTACAATTAATAGTTAATAAATTCACAAGATGACTTTTCAATTGCAAAATCCATGGGCAATGCCGGGCATTTATTTTATCCTCTATACATATGTAAAACTATGTACAGTTGCGGGCAATAAAAATGCAACGATTATTACTGTGAGCTTATTAACCCATATCCCAAAAACGGGTTACACTGTGTTACAAAATTGGATTTTTTCCATCGGTCTGGCGATTTGACATGTAGTTTTGAGTAATTTGGGGCCGCTGAGCTCGAATCAGAAAACCATTTTGCTTCATCACGTCACGTTTTTGAGGCGGTACATGAATCTTCCATTTAAGCTTCATACCTCAAATTTTGGGAGTTTTTAAGTACAGCTTTAAACAATATTGTCTACAGGCTAAAGGAATGATAAAAGTATTATAGTGCGTTTGAAAAAAAGTTTGCCTATCAAAAGTATGGGGGGCGGTCCTAGAACGTCAAAACCTCCTCCACCCCCTTATTTTGGGGAAAATGACCCCACAATGTCGAATGTCATATATTTTTCATACATTTCTGAAATCAAGTTTGTAAAATTGTAAATCTGAAAAAAATTTTTTACCTTTAATTTTACAAAATTAATTTAAAAACTATATGAAAATTATATGAAATTTGACATTGTGAGGTCATTTGTCCAAGATTAAGGGTGTGGAGGATGTTTTGATGTTCTGCGACCCCCCTCCCCCCGCCGCCTCCTCCATACTTTTTGATCGGCAAACTTTTTTTCAAACTCACTATAAAACTTTTATCATTCCTTAAGCTACACGCAATATTGTTCAAAGCTGCACTTAAAAAACTCCAAAAATTTGAGGTATAGAGCTTAGATGGAGGATTCTTGGGTTCGCAAAAAATGTACTTCTTTTTCTACTAAACAACTTTTCTATAGAAACCAACAACGATAATACATAAATTAAGAATGTCCTGGTACAGTCTTAATAAAGCCATTTTCATGATTGCATGTACCGTTATCTCGGAAACCTGACGTGATGGAGCAAAATGGTCTTCAGATACGAGATCAGCGACCCCAATTATTCAAAACTACATGTCAAATCGATAGCCCGAATCTGGTCAAAAAATTTTGTCGATTTTCCATTTTCCTAGAAAAGCCTGTTCGAAATTTCGAACACTGTATGCAAGTGGTAACATTTGGATTTTTTTGCCGTTTTATTGATTTGTTTAATTATTTTCTAAAAATGATTTATATTAGTGGATAATTATATTAAATTAAATATGATTTGTTTTTTTTTTTTGAAATAAAAAAAATGAGAGGCTTTTTCTATACATCTCTAAACAAAATATTATTTTCATTTCTGAATTTTTTAATTCTAAATCATTATGGGCCATTCGCCATTTTGGTTATTGGAAGTTGATATCTATTCAAATATATCTCTTAAACACCTAATTTATCTTATCGAGGCCAAATAAATATAATTTGCATTCATTGATACAGTACCCTGTCCCATTACTTGGTTGTCCTTGGTATATATTGTTTCTAAAATCAATCCTTTTATAATAAATAAATTTAGCTTTTTAAAGATTTCTTCGTTGGATATTTGGTAATTGAATTTGTTTCATTTAATAGATATCTTCCGGCATGCACATTTACAGTTGAACCAATTTGTATATTTGGGTAGTTAGTAAAATCTACATACATATTGCCGTCTGAAATTAATAAAGGAACCGAACTTCAGAAAAACTTCGACTGAGCGCCGCAACAACTGCTGATTTGCTGTCGTGGAACAATTGTTTTTTTTTTAAAAAAATGCAAATTGCGCAAATAATTTTTAAAATAAAATGCGAAATAATATAATTTTCGACTATTTATTTTAAGCTGCATTTTTTGCCTGCCCTTTTTTTTGGTCCTCTTAGTTTCTTTTATATTATAAATTACCGGATCATGATAACACTGTTCTACAAAGAAAAACTTTTGAAAACGAGCAGAGAAAAGACAAGTGCACTTACGGTAATAGGGGGTCACTGAATCCGAATCCGTGGTCCGCTGGGCTCTGCTACGTCACAATTTTTTTTATTGACATAGAAATTTTTAAAATTGAAAAAAAAAATTAGAAATGCAGTTCATATTATTTTTCATCAAAACATCCATTTTTAGAAAAAAAAATATTTTTATTTTTTTTATTTTTTTGACTTTTAAAATGGTTTTTTTTTTTCTTAATTGAATTATTTTTTCATAACATTTTTTCATCCTCGTTATCATCCTTCACTTTTATCTCGTTGCTAGCTTAAAGTAGTGATGGCCAAACGCGTACTTAAGTGCAAAATGAGCTTTAAGCTCTTTATACGTATGTATGTACAGATGCGATTGGCGTACTTGAAAAAGATGTTCAGAAAGCAACAACAACTGCGTAAGTTGTGCCTTTTTCAGAACGTTTAAAAGCCACTGCAAAACTACGTCTCCACAACCAAGCCCTCGTATTCGCTGCAAAATGCCGTTGCAACCTTCAATGGCAGAACAGTATAAAAGTTTCACTTTCATTTAATGTGTTCTTAAACAATTAAATTCTAAAAATTTCTTTGTGTAATTTTCGAAGAAAGCTTGGAATAGGCTTTCACCGATTTTATTATTTTTACTAACTGTTTACGATTAGTGTTTTGAGAATTGTGATGTGTGCAAAAATGGAATCTAGCGTGTTTTGTACTACTTATTGAGCACCTTTTTTAAGTACGCCAATCGCATCCATACATACTTAAGCACGCGTTTGGCCATCACTACTTTAAGCTAACCACGAGATAAAAGTGAACGAGATAAAAGTGAACGATGATAACGAGGCTGAAAGAAATTATGAAAAAATAAATCAAGTAATTTTCTAATTTTTTTTTTTTTTCAATTTTAAAAATTTGTATGTCAATAAAAAAATTATGACGTAGCAGGGTAAAACGGACCACAGATTCGGACTCAGCAAACCCCCATTACCCTAAGTGCATTTGTCCCGTGTCTGCTCATTTTTGGCTGTTGAACAGTGTAATCAAACAATAATAAATATAATTGATGAGAGACAAAAAAAAAAGCTGTAATAAAAATGAGTTTGTAATTTAGAGGTTATAGCTCAATCCTTTTTTTTTTTAATTATAACTTACAGTAACAGACGCTGCGTTTTTATTGCCCCTAACTGTATATGTTTAAGAGTATATCTGATATTAGGGTCTTTTGATGATTATATCATACTTGCGTGGGCATATACTTATACAAGTACATACATATTTAAATTTAATCGTTTTTTCAACTTTTAAAAGGAGCCTATACCTTATTCGTTGATGGCTGGTTTTTATACATACATACATATATTTTTATATACCTATATATGTAACTATGTTAAATAAAATAAAAATGGCGTTTATTTTTATTGATATTCTCAAACTGCGCAGAAGTTCCCAATTATTCCCTCTATTCTTCTGTTTGTACCTGTTTTATATGTATGTACATTTTTCCTACCTTCTACTTTTTGTATTTTGTTCTTTTTTTTTTTTTTGTAGTTTTTGTTTACTGTTGAGCTTTGCTATAATTAAGTCAGGTAGTAAAGAAATAATAAAATTGCGTAATATTGTTGTGTGTGTTTTGAAGAAGGATCGTAGAATGACAGAATGTACATAAATTCAAGGACTATGTTGATAAAAATAATAATATAAGGAGGAAAAAAAAAAAACAAAAAACAGAAGGCACGTTAAATACCAATATAAAGCTAGAGTTTTTATTACTAGCAATCATTGTTTGTGGAATTTTTGACCCAATTTTTAGTGCATATATACGTTAAATATAAGCAGCAGGAAATGCTCTGCGTTCTTAAAAAATAATCCAATGTTTAAGTAAATTTTATACACATAGAGAAAATACAAATTCATTTGAAAACTTGGAAAACACTGATCAAATTTCTTTAGAATTCATTCTGCAGACTCTGTCTTGAAGAAAAAGTATATTGCGCTATATCATATTTGGGTCGAAATCCTTGGCAACAAGGCCATTTCCGTAAAGTTTTTCTATTTTTTCCCAGGAAACTTTCTGAAACTCGCTAGAATAAAAGAACAAATAGTATAATCCAACTTGGCACAGTAGGATACTCTGCATGCGCAATGTTAGAGGCCTACAAACTCATTATTTTATTACCTCCACTCGTTGCTTCGAATTTTGTTTTTTATTTATTATTAGTTCGGGGATTCGCCGAATCAGAAACAGGTGGGTCCCTTTTCGTCCCCTACCGCCTAATGCCTCTACTCTAAGCACTCGTAAGCAAGCATGCTCCGAGTATCGGCATCCTGCGTTAACGCGAGAATATCTTTATAGCCCAGGTGGCCAATCTCAGATTCATCAACGTATCGATGACCCAAAATTGCCAAACTTCTGCTTGCCAACGCTGGGCATTGGCACAGTAAGTGCGCCACCGTTTCCAGCTCCTCCAGACACAACCTACAAGTATCATCCTCAACAAGTTTCATCTTCTTGAGGTGATACCTGAAGTGACCGTGACCTGTAGTCAGTGCTATTAGCCAGCTCAAAGTCTTCCGGGTTAGTCCGACGACTTTGGCTTATTCACTGCACGACCACTTCACGGCCGTCTTTGCCTGCCTGCAGTGGCATCTTTCCATATTTTACAATGTTCAGTTTTAATCCACTGTTTTATCAGGTCTTCCACCAATCCATCACCAATGGCGATGCATGGTTTTGGTCCACAAAATTCGGCTGCTGAACCTTTTTTAGCCAAAAGATCACCAGTTTCATTTTGCTCTATGCCTGAATGTCCCCTCACCCACATCAAAGTAAGCTCGTTTACACGAGCGCTGTCGTTGAGTTTTTGTACACACTCCAAGGCCAACCTAGAGATTATATCTGTCCGTTGCACGCACTTAATCACCGACTGATTGTCAAGGGCAATGACAAGTCTCTTGCCATTGACCTGATTCTCAATAAGGTGGTCCAGTGCATGCACTAAACCCAGCATCTTGGTCTGATAGACGACACATATTTTCCCAACCGTAGAATACAGGACAAATTTAACTCATCTGAGAAAATACCTGCACCAGCTCTAACTTCCAGCAGAGAACCATCAGTGAAAATGCCGATATCGCTATCCTCAACTTCCACGTTGACGGTTCCATCCGCTATCCGAGTCTTATAACGTTTCTCAATTATTTTGACTTTTTTCATGCCGTCCATAGGCATACGCGTCTCCTGAATATCTCTGTATAAGATATCCAGGATTCGCATGTGTCCATGCAGGGCCGTCGAGTTATGCCATGAGGCATTCCTCTACATCCTAAGGGCTGTAGTGGCTGCCATTTTCTTTATTGCTAAATCCAGTGGCAGCAAGCCTATCAGCACCTCCATCGCGCTCGTTGGTGTGGTGCGCATTGCACCAGTTATACCAATACACGCCAACCGTTGGACTCTATCTAGCATCTTTTTAATGGTTATCTGGTTTACTTTCGGCCACCAGATCACCGAGGCATCCGTGATAACAGATCTAACCATCATAGTGTAGCTACCCCATTTGAAATCGCAAACTCGTCTGCACTGAAACAAAACCTTCTTATCCTTCTGGATCTTGTCCTTAACATGGTAAGTTAGTTTACTATCTAAGGTTACCCCAAGATATTTGACCTTCCTGGACATGTTAATTTCAGATCCAAAGAATCTGAGTGGTTCTCTACTCAGGCCAACTCTCTTACGAGTGAAGAGTATGCCCTCTGCCTGAGCATGCTGTCCACCCAAGTTGTTATAATTGGATTGACACCACGCTCGGTCAGAGCTCGATGTAGCCTACCAAAGCTAATTTTATCGAAAGCACCTTCAATGTCCATGAAAGTAGCCATTGCGATGCCTCCGGAAAATAGCTCCTTTTCCACTACCCCAGCTAATTCGTGCAGGGCAGTTTCCGTAGATTTGCCAGCCCTATAAGCGTGCTGGCATCTACTCAGCGGCTTATACAGTAACGAGGTACTCTGAAGACTATCCATCATTACCCGCTCCATCGTTTTCAGAAGGAACGAGGAAAGGCTGATTGGTTTAAAGGACCTTGCCTCTATATAGTCCTTCCTCCCTGGTTTTGGAAGAAAGACCACTGTGGCCTCTCTCCAATTCCTTGGGACATATCCAGTCGCTAGACAAGTGACGAAAATACCCCATAGCCTTGGTACAATGAGATCCTCCCCCCATTGCATCAATGCCGGGAATATTCCGTCTATCCCTTATGTTTTGAACGGATCAATTGAGCGTACGGCGCTCCTTACTCCGTCTATAGTGACGATCCTTTCAGCTTCCAGTCTGTCTTCTCTGTTCATCGCCTTCTTCAGGGGTGGCCAGCAGTCGTTAGACCTAAAGCTTCCAGAAAAGTACACTTCCATCAGGGCTTGCAGCGATTCATCCATATTCTCTGCCATAGTTCCGTTCGTTTTGCGGATCAGAACCAGTTTAGAGAAAGGATCCTTCGAAACCATCTTCTGAAGCCTACAAACTTCTGAAGTAGTTTCCATACCAGAGCAGAAATCTCTCCACGACTGCCTTTTCTGGCGTCGTATGAGTTTTTTCATTTCTCTCTTCTTCGCCTTGTAATCTTCCCATGCATCCGGCCTTCCCTTTCGCATGTGTCGATTAAATGGCCTTCCTGACTTCCTTCTTTATTGACTCAAGTTCCCTACACCACCAGGGTGTTGGGTCCTTTTCGCCAACAGTAGAAATTGGGCAAGCCACCTCGAAAGCTTTGATCATGGATAAACTGAGGTGTTTCACATGATTTTCCACCTCCAAAGTGTTTCCTGGCACTTTTATAGCTTTCACAGTTAGTAGTTCCCTCAACTTCACCTCATATTTAATCGGATCTGTATATTTGGGAGCTCTAATCTGTTTGCTACTCCGCCGGCGGTTCGAATTTTGTTACGAAATTTCTATTTCTAGCAATTCCAATCCATTCATAACCTGGCGGGTTACTCTGTAGTTCGATTCGAAAGGCAGTTCTACTCGAATGCCAAATTCGATCCGAAAGGCACAAAACTAAATCTGAACATCGAACAAATATTATTCGAAAATATTTTCTAGAGTACCAATCGTTCGAATTCGAGTAAATTTTCTTTCGAATCGAACTATTGCTGTCCAAGAGCCTTCAACTTTTCCAATTTAATGGATTCCTAGTTTACCACTCTATATGAAAATGAATTGGTTTAATAGGAAGGAAATCAAATAGAATTCGCCCATTCGGTTATTTTTCTATATATGTGACTCATCGCACACTTTTCCACAGATGATGACGATGTGTGTGAGGTGAGCATGATTAATTTATTTGACCTTCAAAATAAATCGCCTATATATAAATTATGCACCCTTCTCACAAACTTTCCATTACGCGATTGCAAACAATTGCATAAAAAAATATAAAACCTTTTATTAAAATAACACCACTCATGCCAGAGCAAAATCCCTTAAGAGTTATATGCATACTTGCATATTTTTATAATTTGACTCATGCTCAAAATTTGCACAATGTATAGGCGGTTCAGCCAAATCTTACATACATACATACGTTCAGATATATTCGTAATAACCCTTAATTTTAGAATGCAAATATGTCAAACCAAACATTGCCCATTATTAAATACCACCTCATAATTTGGACATGCTCTAGAAACGCAAATGATTGCAGAAGCAGCAGTAGCAACGTAATTTCATTAAAAACTATGAATGCAAGAAAATTTTCAAGAAATTAAATTGAAAAATTCAACATTTCATTAAAACTTAATTTTTGGGTAGCGTGTATAAGCGTGAGCAGCACGAGGACATTGCTGACTGACGCTGTTTTATATTTCACATTCATTTTCATTTTTTTAATTGCTAAAAAATTTCCATGATAACAGCGCCCCTTGCGTTGAGGCCTGTAGGCTGTGTCGTTTAAACGCATACACGAATAATGTGCGTATATTAATTTATATTTTCAGAAATTGCGCAAAAAGTTTTTCCATATCTCCGCAACTACGTAGCCGCCGCCATAGTCATTTGTGAACATGTGACGACTACTCGCACTCCATATTATTGTATAAAAGGAACCGCAATTTTGACACGCAGACATAACCTCAAACCTGTAGGTATATACATACATAGATACTTATATATTTATATATTTTACAAGGCGTAATAACTTCCTGTATTTTCTTTTCTGTAGTTTTTGCGTGTAACTCTAAAGTGTGTTTCTTGGTTTTGGTGGACTTGTGTAAATTTACTCACAAATTTTTCAAGACAATCTGCGTATATGCTTCAATTATATTGAAACTTTCAAACAACCCTAAAGAAGAAGAAGAAGAAGAAGCTGATTTAAACTTTTATCGTTTATCATAGTATGTAGTTTCGATCCCCACTCTATTCAATTTATTGGTATTAATTAAGTGTTGGGCATAGAAACTTTAAAAATATGCCAATAGATTTTGAACTTTTGTGTTTACGCAATATACCATCGATAAATCTGAAGAGAAGAAGTTAAATTCGTCCTTTGAAGGATATGCAGGAAATTAAGTTTTCGACACGCTCATAGATCATTACGAAAAGGTAAAAGTTGTGATAAAAGATAGATTTTTTTAATTGTTCTTACCATATTTCTTAGTTACCTACACGATTTTTTCATGATTTTTCAGTAACACGAATTCTTCAATTATTTCATCCAAATTTAGAGTGACCATGAAAGCTTTTCTCGGTCATTCCGGAATTTCAGTATTTCAGTTTCAAAAAACAACGCTTACCTGGCACACTGGTGACAAATAACGATAAAAAAAATTCTCGCAATAATCTCAATATTCGTAAAACGGCTTGCGATTTATCTTCAAAGATCCAGGAATAAGAAATTAAGGTGCTACTGTAAAAACTCGCAATCAGAAATCAATTGGTTTTCGTCAAGCATAAAATGAAAGAATTTTTCGTCAAGCTGTCGACATTCGATTAAGTCCAATTTGTTCATTTACATGTGGCAATTTATTCGGATTTTAATATTAGCGATTAAAGTAATGCACACACAGTTGAAATTTCATCGGTCCGAATCCGCAACGTAAAAAAATACAATAATGCAACCCATTGTTTCATATGAGCGTGCACACACATCTGAAATTTTGACACATTATGAGTATTCACGGGTTGATGCAACATGCCCTTACGACGTTGCGAAAGTGCTGATTGCGGAAGTTTGATACCTTTCTACCTTTAAATTCATAAGAAGAATCCAAAATATTTTCATTATTTTTCAATAAGATTGTAATATTTTGACAGTTTCGCATTACCAATGTTTGCATTGAACGCTCACAGCTTAGTGCTTTAATTCGCACTTTCGCAATTTCGCACTTTTTCATTAACGCGTGAATACCCATATTGTTTTTTTTCGAACATTCACAGTTCCCCTCTTTTCTCGTCTCGAAAGCGCAAGCGGTTGCGTTTTCATACCGACCAATAATAAAATTAGGAAGAAGTGAAATGAGAAAAAGGGAACTAAAAGAAACAAATTCAGAAATGTTTGATATTATTTTGTATCTTAATATTTTAATTTTAATATGTACCTATATTTAATTTAATAGTTAATCGAACTATCCAATTTTAGTTTACATATGTGGCAAAAAATCAGCTGCCGCAATTTCAATACGAAGAAACTGGATCTGTGTGTGCCTTCTTGCGTTTTCCAAATTTGCAGCAGAGACGCATCGAAAACGGTGCAAATTCGAGCCGATGAAATCGCAACTGTCTGGGCAGCAATTTGTTATTTTTCCCATCCACTACTACTCGGCAAACAATTCAGAATAAAATGATTTTGAATATTTTAAATCACTTGAGTTATCTGGATTTCGTGATCGCAGTGGGATAGTAGCAATAGAATATACTAACTATGTAGTAATAGAATATACTCAAAATTTTCTAAACGGCTGCCAAACCTTAAAGAGTAAAAATCGCCTGAAAAAACCTTTTCGATTTGCCATTCGGATTCGGTCTAAAACTGTAGATCCCTTCCATTCCTCTACAAATATAACTCAGAACATGCATGGATGCGAAAAGCTCGTTCTAGGCCCTCCTTGGGTCGTTGTGACATAAAAGAATAATTACACAGGCCGATCCTTAACCAGAAACCAGACTATACTTCTCCCAAGGCTTTCGATGCGCTGAAGCCAAATCTGGCCTCAGAATTGCCAGTGTAAGGTTTTTGAGATATCCTAACCTAAAAGTGCAAAAAACGTTATTTTTGCCCATATTTGAGGTTATATAGCCCCGTTGATTTTTATTTTATAAAAAAAAGTAAAGTTGGTATCTCAAAGCACAAGTTTTTCTCTTTCACATGCCATTGAGTTTGCTCAAATGTATATTTTTTTCGTTGAAATATCATATCCAGACGTGCTGGGACAATTCTGAGGCTCCATCGCATCAAAAACTACCGGAAAAGTATAGTTTGGTTTCTGACTACAAATTTTGTTGACCTGTGTTATCTGAAAAAAAAAATAAAATTGATTTTCATACACTCGTAGCATCGGAATTTCGAGGTCCCTTAGAAATCTTTATACATGAATTGAATTTAGAGGCTATTAGTCATAGAGCACATACATCAAATCTGCCGCTTTTCGTTACTATTCAGTCAACCTATAAATTCTGAGTAAATTTATAGAGAGAGTCAGCCATTTCCTTAAATTTTGTTGAGCTATCAATCATTATGTTTTTTGCAGCTTCTATAGTCTACACTTTACATCCAGCTACTCTTTAGCTACACAAAATTCATCTAACCCAATCGGAATGATAGTCGGAGGAGGAGGAGGTGGAATGTAAGATTCATGCCAAATAAAGATGAAGTATGAAAGAATGCCTGTCTTTATGTAAACACAAACAACAACATTTCAGCCAAAAATATCTTAAGTAGAATCATGAGTATCTAAGTATCTGGATGTAGCTCATTCCACCAATCAACATTTAGAGCACTAAAAATATTTACAATAAGTATTTGCACACCGCACTAAAAACCAAGTAAGTCACTCGGGTGTTAACTCAAATGTTATATACATTGGAGTACATAAAAGCATGAAATAAATAGGGTGTGCCAGCTACAGTTTATATACTCGCATGAAAGTATGTATGTATGTATTTAGGCCTAGAGACCTTTTTGCTGTTATTGAAAATATGGGATGCGTCCTAGTCGTCGTTGCCGTTAGGTAAATACTTGTATATAAAACCAAAAAAATAAATTTTGTGTAATTTCTCATACCCCAATACTACAATCCGATTGGAGGAAGGCATGAAGGCAGGCAGGCAGGCAGGCAGGAAAGCTGAAAGCTGCTTTCAAACCTCTAACTTTGTGTGTACACGGACGGGGGAGTTTTTGCTGAATTTTGACATGGATTGAGAAACATTTTTATGACACTGCCAGAGGGTGTTGTAATTGTATTTCCCTTTTTCCATAGCCCTAGTGCTGTCAAATTCAAATTCAAACTCAACCTCAAACTCCATTTTTATTATTCTTGATTGTCATTCCAAAATAAAGGGTCTTTTGGCGCACTAGATATATATACATAGCTTCATGAATGTAATGTATTTACATATATATGTTTTCATATGTATATAAAAGAACAAAGGACAAAAATGGCCTACATACCCATTTGTTGTAGAAGCTTCTATATAAATGATTTTCTGGAACGCACAAAGCTGAATTCACTACAAAAAAAAAAGAAGAAAATTTAGATTACCTATTGGGAAAGTTTGCTGCAGGACCTTTTATATATTGTCATATACATACAAATATATATATAAGTTGTACGTATATGTATATGTTTGCATGACTGTATAGGTACAAAAAAATGAATGACTTTCCCTTTACACGCACGCATTAATTTTCCACTTTCTCAAATTAGCGTAAAAGAGATGGAAATATCACTTTGATTCTGTTACACTTCAACAAAAACAAGAAAATCTTTTTTCCTTTGTTGAAACGAAAAAAAAAACCAAATGAAAATTCTCAAACATATATGCTTAACGTTTGTAAGTAAGAGAAAGCAACAAAATAAACGAAAAAAAGGAAAATACCCATAAATATGAGAACGCACAAAAACTCCACACAGCGGGAAAATGTGATGTGACTGACTGACAGTGTTGTTGATGATGGTGGTGGTGGTGGTGGTGATGTTATTATTTCTGTTGTTGTTGTAGTTGCTTTGTATTTATATATTTTTGTATTTCACTGAGTGAAAGCGAGCAGGAAAAAGGACTTTCTTTCGTTTCATTTCATCGTTATCGTTCCATTTCATTTTTTATTATTATTGTATTTTCTTTGGCTTCATTTGTATTTGTTTGTGTTGTTGTGTGTTAGTGTTAGGGTATCTTTTTGACAGAAAATACACCACACTTCGTATACCTACGCATTTTCCTTTTATATTCAGGGTTATTTTTGTGTGTGCGCAAAAGAATTGAGTGTATGTGTATGTATGTATGTATGTGTGCCCGTATACATTTTGAAATTTATGGATACATATTAGAAGAAAATACAGGGTGTTTATAACAAAACAGAACTTTTAAGTATTTTTGCCAATTTATTATGCCAATTAATTTTCAATTATTTATATTTCAAGTTAAAACTAGACGGAAAATAACTTGGACATTCAGTGATCCAACTTCTCTCAGAAGAAAAAGGTCTAAACAAAGGATTTCTAGAATTTTCGATCTGTAGTAATCGATTTGACATGGTTCCACGATGTAGATCAAACGGTGTGGGTTCCAAAAAGTGCGGCAGTTGGAGTGCTCTGCCATCTTTACGGAGTATATCCATCCAGCTTCCCCTCCTAGTATTTTTTCGTTCTCGATTAAGGTATTAATGAAAAACTTTTACTGATTGTTCGGGATCACCAATTTCTCTGGTTACTTCTGACATATCTGTTGGCAGTAGAGTCCAGGAATCACATCAGTAGAGTAATACCGGCTTGGCGTTGGAGTTGAAGATTCCAACTTTAGTGTGGGTCAAGTTAATGTTTGACTTTCAAGTTTTATGGAGTTTTATTAAAGGCGTTTTGTATAGACATAGTTTTTGAAACGCATAGATATATTTTTGGATGGTCCCTCTGGAGTAAAAATGCTGCTGAAGTAGTTAAAATATTGGTAAAATGGTGATAATGTCGATGGGTTGGCCATAGATTGATGTGATTTTAATACGAAGAAGTCGCATCAGTGTGTGCCTTTTTGCGTTTTTCAAATTTGCAGCAGAGACGCATCGAAAACGGTGCGAATTCGAGCCGATGAAATCGCAACTGTGTGGGCATACCTTAATGATTCAACCAACTGATGTGAAAATGGTGTGACAGCAATTTGTGTTTTTTTTTTCATTTATAGTTACATTCTTCATTAAGTCGACAGCTCTCCTGTTCTTTGCATAGGAACCAAGCAGTGGCGGTTTTAACATTTGGATTGCCCTCCCCCCCCCCTCCCGATTTTACTAAATTAAAAGATAAATATCAGACTCACTATCGACCAAAACCCAGACCTAGATCAAAAACTAGTGCACAAATTTTATCAAATACAGGTCAAAATTTAAAAGATAATTGGAACAAAACTGAGACCAACAATCAAACTAAAACCGTATAGAAATTTAGGCTGAAATATCGACCAAATTTCAAACTAAAATTCAAATACTTTTTTCAGATCGAAGTTCAAACCAAGAAAAGAACCAAATTCAGATCAAAAATCTAGATCAAAATGGGACCAAATTCAGATCAAAATCTTGATTATGACTTTTCTGATGGATTTACATGGTTAAATGATCTATTTTGAGAAAACAATTTGAAGTAAATTTTAATTTTTAAATGATCTATTTTGAGAAAACAATTTGAAGGAAATTTTAATTTCCTTTGAGAAAAAATTTTGATACATCTCTATTTTTTGAGTCATTTTTGATCGAAACAAAAACCCGAAAATATGTAAATATTTCTTAATTTGACCAAAAAATCAATACATCTTAAACTTTAACGAGATCCGAACACGCTCTCGGGTACCGGGCAACAACCGGTTAAAAAAAAAAACTAAGTTCAGACCACGAATCGGAATCGAAGATTAAATTCAGGTCAAAACTCAGACTAAAAACTCAAAATTCAGACCGAATCAAAACCAAAATCAGTTTTAAAATTCATTCCAAAATTCAAAAAAAAATTTAGACCACAACTCAAACCAATAGTAAGGCAAAACTTTATTCCAAAAGGACACCAAATACCGAACGAAAGTAACCCAAAATTCAGACCAAAAACTAGTGGGAATATCTGATTTACATCAAGAAATTTTAACTTAAATTAAACAAAAACTAGATCAAAATTCCAGACGAATTCAGATCAAATTTAAAACATAATTCAGACCGATTTCGGACCGTAATTCAGCCCAAAATAGTATCAAAATCAAGTCAATTCAGACGAAAATATTAACCACAACTCAAACTAATAGTTGGATTAAAACTGAGGCTAAAAAGACGCCAAATACAAAATAAAGCAAACAAAAATTTAGACCAGAAGTCGGATTAAAAGCTGGAAAGCAAACCAAAATTTAGACCAAACATGGATTAAAACTCAAATTCAGATTAAAATGCAAACTAAAATAAAACAAAATTTTGACTTACAATCAAACCAGAATTCAGATCAAAAACGGGCAAAAACGGAAAAGTTAAACCAATATCAGACTAAAATTCAGTATAAAATTCAATCCAAAAACTAGACCATTATCAAACGTTCTAAAAGTAAGACATTTATAAGCTGGCATTGAAATTGTAGATTCAATGTAGTTCGAATATATTTAATAACCAGTTACACTGTAAGGTGCATCCTATTGGCATCCGCCCAGAATGGCGGCTAATCAGAATTGATTCAAATATATGACCCCATTTTATATTTATATTAAATTATTATTATTAAAATATATATTTGAACACGAGTTTTATCTCGAAATTTTTGAGTTTTCGACTATTTCGAAGCCACGGTAAGCACGCCCTTTTTTTTGTATTTTCTTTTAAAGAGTAGCTAGGTAGGGGCCTGGGGAAACTCACCTTCTTTCCAGCTGGCTCTCATACATTTGTATAGAAATACATAGGGGTCTGGCCAGACCACATGTGTTAAACGAAAGGTTATCGAAATATGTGTCAAACGGATGGTCAAAGTGCCTCTAGTCTTGTTGTTCACCTCTGAAAATGAACCTCAGTTTATGTTATGATGATTTCCAAAATACTTCAGCTCCAGCGATTACCGTTCATGAGCTTGGACCATCTTGAAAAAACCTCTAAAAATTAATTTTGTATGGGAAAATTTTTTGGTGGGCTTCTTTTGGCTGGTGGTCGCCGTAGCTTAATACCCTGGTTCATACTCGGCACGTTCAAAAATCAAAAATGGGAAATAAAAATTGTTTTACACGGCACCACCTCTTGGCTGGCAATGGCAAACCTCCAAAAGAGTTCAAAAGTGCTTATGAAAAAATGTTCACTTCGTCGTTCGGACTCGGCATAAAACTATAGGTCCCATCCATTCCTGTATAAATTTAACTCACACGAGATGAATGGATCCGAAAAGCACGGGCTTGGCCCTTCAGGGGTTGTTATGCCATAATAGTAGTAGTAGAAAAAACCAGGGTTCTCCGTAAAAACTAAACGAAATAATGAGGTTTATCTTGAAATTTTAGCGATATTTTCCATACGTTTTCAATGAAATGAATACTCAATGTAACGGCACAATGTAAAAACAAAAATAACATTGCAGATTGATTACACTAGTTTACAAATGTTATTTTCACGTGCACTACACTTTGTTATATAGCGTATTGGGTTTGGGCGGATATTTGTAACAAGAAAAATAATTCGTAACAAGTGTGAACATGAGAATACATAGAATTCTGAAAAAATAACTTAAATGACTTCCAAGTTATTTCCATGAATTCAATTTATTTCGGTTAAGTCAATTGACTTCATTGAAATAAATTGAAGTCAATTGACTTCAAATGACTTCAATTGACTTCAAATGACTTAAATTCATTTTAAATGACTTCAAAATGAATGACTTCAAGTCAGTTAATACTTTGTTGAGATTAGGACTGCAAATAAGAGACTGATCATTCATGACTTAAAAAAAATGACTTCAAAAATGAAGGATAAATCATTGACTTCAATATGGCTTGTGACTTCAAAGTCTTAATTCCGCATTCACAAAAAGACTGGATTATTGCAATCATTTTTTTTATAAGTCAGTTGACTTCAAACTTAAAAAGACTGCAATCTTTTACAGCTCTGATATTTTAAAATTAGTTCTTTCAAATGTGTTACTTTCAGAGTTAACTCTTCTTTTACAGAAAACTCGTACAAAATAGGAAACTTTGTTTTTTTGAAGCTGGGAAGATGATTCAATTTAGAAGCGAAATTCTTGGAGGTAATTAATAAAAATAGCTATTCCTAAAAAAAAGCATTGGTTCAACTGCTGCTAAAGAATAGCTTTGATACAAAACATAACCATAAACTTTTTCTTTCAAAACTTGATATTTTTAAAGCTGTTTCTTCTTGAACAGGCTTACTACATTATTGGTTTCACGAAAGGAAATACTATTGAGCTCACGTTCATTATAGGAGATTCGCTTTATAGAATACCATACTTTATAAGTTACATTAGATTATAATTATTTTAACAGCCACTCCTATACTTCGCATTAATAATCTTTTTTTCCCCCCTTACAATTTTAAGGTACATGCAAGTATTAAACTCTTGCTCGCTGTGTACTTGCAAATTTTTCGAACAAGTAAAACTTGAAATTCTTTGGCGCGTATTTCTCTCACAATTTCTGTCTGATACGAGAATCTATGTATATACTAAAAAATGAAAATGATTTCCACCTGTCTCTTGTTTCTCTTTTTACAGATACATACATATCTACATAAACACATCCTTTTCAATGTCATTATCTAAAAACTCCGCCCACATTATCCGTTTATCTTTGCGTTGCCAGCATAAAATGCTTAAAATTGGGAAATTTCTCTAACAGAATGAATGCAGCAAGGAGCATGAATAGCGAAACTTTTAAATGAAAAGGTACGAGTAGATTGTGTTTGTATGAATAGAGTGAAATGTATATAAGGAAAATCTATGAAAGGAATTGTGTGTGTGCAAAATGGATGTGCTAGAATTATATAGCTACATATGTACTTTCATATTTACAAAGCTAAAGTATCTTTCAATATGCTCTCAAATTGTTTTCTGTGGTTGCAAAAAATTTTTATTTATTTTTTTTTTAACTTCTGCTTTTCAAATAAGAAGTTATGCTTACATCTTGCCATATAGCAAGACGTACATATTTATCACTATTGAGAACTGAAAGGGAAATTGTGGGTTATATTCTCTGTGACTCATATGAATTTCTTCTATGTACATACAATATACCATTAAATGGATATACTTATATATATATATCTAACTTATCTATTTGTGAATTTTTTCTTTTGACTATCTTTCAAACTAAAACTCATTCACTTTTATAGTGTGTTACTGCAGCTGCACAAGTAGCAGAAACGTAGAAATATAGATTTCTAAGTTTTGTAGTACATATCAGAAAATTTGTCATCGTCACCTCATTTCATAAGAAAATTCAATTATAAATTGCATACATGCGAGTATATTACAGGTATGTATATATAGCATATAATGTATGGTAGGTAGGTAGTTTGGTATATGTACGTAGTATAATTTTCATGTTGGCATAGAAATATTTCTGTTATGCAGACAGTTTATTGACAGATATACTCGTGTATACGAGTATATTTCAGCAGACAAACAAAAACATACATATATATGTTAGACAGACACCAAGTGAAAGAGAGAAAGAGCAAACATAAATATTTATACCAAACAATGTCAAAATTTGACATTCCGGAAATGTAGAAATGACAATAATTGAAAATATGTTGATGCTGAAATTTTGCATTTATGTCATTGCAAAAAACAAAGAGAAAAGTTTATTATATATGAGCATTGTCTCATAGATATGGCATACATGCAGATATAAATTAAATGCATATGTCTGTGTGCACTGGTGCATAGGATAATGTTGAATTAACTACAGACAATAGTATACCAAATTCGTAGGTGGAATGGTGTTGTGAATATAGTAGATAATAAGTACCTTTTATTAACTTCATCATATATTTTCCGCATTCTAGACGTTTTAATGAGCCATGACCTTAAAGGTTGAACTGAAGTTTGGAACTGTGGAAAATTAAAAACCTCCTCCAAATAGCAATCGATTTCATAGACAGTGTACATACATACATATACAGCGAAAACTTTGCATTTTGCAAATGGGGCTAAAAAAAATGTTTAGAACAGTGGTTCTCAACTGTTTTCATCCTACGCCCCCCTTTCCGAACTCATGGTAAGCCCACACCTCCCTCACTTTGATTTTCACACTACATTTTTATGCTGGCTTATTATTTTTTTTTATTTAAATCATACCTACCTGGAAAAATATTTAGTTTTTGCCTAGTTTGGAATTCGCCCTGGTTAGTGCGCCCAAGATAAGCTAGAATAGCGAACTTATCTAGTATTTAAATTGAGGTTTTAGTTGGAAAACCGCCAGGAAAAGCTAACCAAATAATTATTATAATAAATCGAGTCCATCATACATTATCTAAGTGAAATCACCAAGAAACCCACCAAAGGCTAAAAAAAAACTGAAGAAAAAGAAAGAGATAAGAATGACGGTGATTTAGAATAAAAACACTTTTAAATACGAATATTTTTCTTCATAAAATTATTTTGAGTGCGTAATTGTATTTTGAAATAAATGTTTATAATCTAAACATGAAATTACTTGTTAATGCCTAGGCAATGCCTGGCACACATGCCTCGTTAGGGGCTTGAAAAGTTAGCTTCATGAAGCGCGGTATTACACTAATTTTCTCTCGACAGGCCTCCCCGACAGATCCTTTCATGAGGGTATAAATGCGTATTTTAAATACATTCGTTTAATGTTATAAACTTCAAAAAAATTTACAAACAATTAAAAAAATGGGATTTTGGTTCTTAAAAAGTATTTGAAGTAAATTTGTTTGAAAATGATAGTTCAATGTGCATACTGTAGCTTTTTACACATAATATGAAAGGAGAAATTATTTGATTAATTACTATAGCATTACAGAGTACGAAAATATTTGTTTATTGAAATCCATTCGCGCCTCCCTTCAAATCTGTCCACGCCCCCCAGGGGGGCGCGCCTCACCACTTGAGAACCACTGGTTTAGAACAACCTAAATTCGGAATTACTTTTCCTCATTAGGTACTCCACATATAATATATACATATACTGTAAGGCACAAAACTGATCACATGAAGGGGGATTTGTGGCACACGATAAATAACTCAGAATGGTGTCAAATCAAAAAGTAATCGCATAGTTCGGATTCTACTCATTCAAATGATAAGAATTTTTGAATTCAAACAATATCTTCAGGTTCCAAAAGGGTGTTAAAAGTCGTAAAATTTAAGCAATAAACAGCTCTGTTAGGTTAGGTTAGGTTGGAGTGGCTGTCGAGAGACATACTTAGGACTGAACGGCCCATTGTGATACCACATAGTTGGGCCTACAGTTTAACGCCGATTCGGAACGGCGGTGTGGTAAATTTTTTATCGGCTTGGTGGTTTTGCCATTACCAACCAATTTGTGTACTTGTACACTATCTTATAATTCTCATATACTTTATATTGATAGTTAGTTATGAAAATTAACCACCAGACGAAGACGGGAATCGAACCCGAACCTCCCGGATGAAAGTCTAGTGCACTACCCACTAGACTATCGAGGTCGTCAACAGCTCTGCTAATGAACTTTATAAATACAAACATTGTTCAAAAGTAATTTTTTAAATCCGAGAATCTTTAGTAATGCCGCAAAAGGTTGAAAGTTTCGAAGTTTCGACCATAATTAAATACTTTTCATACAATTTTTGATGAATTTCTAAAAACTTACAAGCTTTGAAGCTCTTGCAGCACCAACAGATATTATCTGAGTTTAAAAATTAAAAAATTCTTTTTGCATTATGTTTGTATTTTTAAGGAGCAATTTTTAAGAACTGAAGAAGTTGAAGACCATTCGTGTGGGTGGTATGGAGGTAAAATTAGGAGAGAATTACTTTCGACCAGAAATTACTCTGGAAAACACATGTTAGTAATAAAACAAAGAAGGCTACAAGAGCACTTATGACCTGTAAATCTATGCTGGAAAAGTTGCGGATATACACCAAAAATACTACGATGGTAAGATAGAACAAAGCTGTAAACAGTTGTCACTGAGTTGAATATGGGGCTATGAGAACGTGTCCAACAGCGTCCTTAGAAGTCCTTTTAGAATTAACACCTCTTCACATCTATACTCATATGCAAGCGAGGAGGGCCATTTACAGAATGTCTGGAATATATATCGGGTCAGGTCATTACCTAAATCGGAAGAAGTTTGACATTTTTCCTGAAATTTCGATATCGAGAGATGACATGATACCGCAGTTTACATAGTTTCACTAAAAAGTTTAAAACAAAACTAAGTAATAAAAAGGATTGGGAAGGTTTGCTTGAAACCAACAGTATATACCAACAAATGATAACCTGGTGTACAGACGGGTCTCTTGCTGTTGAAGGAGTAGGAGCGGGGGTATATGAGCCAAGCATAAAATACTTTGAGCCCATGGGTAAATGCACCAGTATCTTTCAGGCGGAAATATATGCCATAGACAGGTGTGTTTACTTCAACCTCAAGCGAAACTATGGGAATCAGAACAATGCGATTCTAACTGACAGCCAAGCAGCTATCAAGGCACTCGAATCCTATCAGGTAAACTTTAAACTGGTTAGGGACCAGTTTCTTTCCATCATGTTCAGCATACTCGAACTATATAAAATCCACTTTCAAAACTCTTGAGCTTTTGAATGAGTACAATCTTAATCACGTTGTTACATGGATTGGTAAATGGATTGGTTTAGCTAACTTAAAGGGTTTTTTGAGCAAAAAGAGGAGAATTGCGGTAAAAATTCTGTTCAATTCCACTCAGGATGGAGTCGTACTTGATAGGGATTGCCAAATGTTTTACTTAAAAAACTGTTATTTTCAGGATAGATTAATTAAAGCTTTTAACATCACAGAATCCGAAGAAAGTTTTTGAAGTGAATTTCAAGTAAGTCCTATTCACGATTGGTGTAATCGGTATTGAGAGGCTTACCTAAAATTTTAAGAATCAGCAGGGAGTAAAGTTCCGGACAAAAAGTCTGTTGAAATCTATTCAAAAATAATGTATTTTGGATTGAATAAAGTTATTATAGATTCAAATCAATATCTACTGAGTGAATATTTTTCACACACTCTAGTTCAATATACAAGACAATAAAGTATAGAATCTTACTTCTGCAATCAGAGGAGAAAACTTATGTATACTTACATACATACATATATATTCAATGTTCAAAATCCCTTTCTTTTTTCTCCATTTTTTTTTTTGCACATGTTGACCTTCAACATCAATTTGTCTCATACTCTGAAATGAAATCAAAAACAGAAAATTACAATAACAAAAAACCGCCCTAAAATATTCTTTATACTATTTGCGAAATGGAAATTTTATGTGCATGAAAACGAAATTTGCAAAATTCCAATTTATTCGAGTTTATCTCGGCATATAGTGCAAAACCCCACAGCAACAACCACACAGAAACAACAACAACAGCAATACAACATCCAAAAACCATAAAACAACCTAACGAGAAGATGTATCTATTAGATACTCGCACTCGTACTTGTACATACATTACAACTTCGACTCCAACGCGAAGCGAAACTTCCATAATGTTCGCTGCTGCTGCTCCACACGCAAATCTATTTACTATTTATGTACATATGTATGTATATAGATGAAGTACACGCAAATAGACAGACTGATATTGAAAAAGTAGGAAGCAAAAAGCATAAAACCATAATCCTCTAGCTTCTCGATGTTGCTGCAACGTGGCGTCGTGTGGAGCGGCATGACGCAGTGGTGCAGTGAAATTAAAAACCATTGCTGCAACTCATTCCAATCAGTAATGTCTGCAATTGCCAACATTATCCATAATAAGAACCACAGGAAGAACAAACGAACGAACGAACAGTGGAGAACAATGTTTACAGATGCATACACATAGATGCAGACACTCGCATACACATGTATATCTTCATATATATGTATGTGTATATATATAATAAAAAGCGAACAAGCGAAATTCAAGTGCAAGTCCAAGGGCAATCTGGTGGCACAACTCGCACAGCAACAACAAAAAGTCGCTGCAAATTGCAACCAACTCCAACAACAACTTCACTTTTGTACTTCGTCGCACAGCAGGAATGTTGAATGTTGCTTGCAACAACAACAACAACGGTTGCCTTGTCAATAGCTATTGCTGCCGCTGCATTCGTCTGTATTCCTGCTGCACTCAACACAGAACAAGAAACTGCAGACTCAGACCCAGACCTTGAAAATAAGTTCTGCTTTATGTACAACATCAATTTTATATACTTGCAACTTGCTGTTGCTGCTGCTACTACTTGGCGCTGCAGAGAGCAACTCTGCAATTTTTGGTCTGAATTTTTTTTTTTTATGTGCTCGTATGTGCAGAATTTACTGCAAATGCTCAGTTGCCAGTTTTACTTTTCTTGCTGCACGCGTTGTTGTGTTGCAACAACAGCAACGAGCAACAGCAAATAGCAGCAGAGTGAAGAAGTGGAAGTATTAGGAATGTTGAAAGTTTTTATATCATTTCGCCCACTTTTGCTGTTATTCCTGTTTTTTAATTTTATTTTAAATATTTCTTTTTTTTATATCAGTTCTTCCTTACGTGTTTTTCTCTCCCGGTTTTCTTCCTGCGCAGAGTTACGCTTATGTAATGCGTTGAAAACGTGTTTTCGATTTTTATTATGATAGAATTTAAGCATTTGGAACATTCAGCAAGTTTTTATAGGTTTGTTTTTTATGTAATTGTATATATGTATAAATACGTACATATATCCATATATGCATATGTACAATGTTTATGAATGTTGCAATTTATGAATTTGAAATTAATTACAAGCTCAGAAAATTGTAATATTGGAATGCTTTTTCCGGCACTTCCATCTTCTCTACAATCAAAGGATTAAATCCTTGTTATTTAAGCTGTTCCAACCAGTTTCAGGTAATGAATTTCGAAGGCACAGCAACTTTTATTTGATTTGGGATTTTACTTATGCTGGCGACGTATTTGATGATTTCAAAAACCTTACTTGAATACCGAAATCGAGCTTTAACGTGATGATTTTTAATGCAATGTAGACTAATCTGGCTTCAAGCTTTTTTGAACAAAATATGATAAGATCCCACCGGAACTAAAAAAGGAATAAAATGTAAAGTTTTCCCTTTAGAATACGAAAAATTATTGTTCTGATTTGAGCAATAATTTTAATTCGCGAAATGGCATAGCCCAGATGAATAAAATTTTGCATGGGATTTCTAATATTACCTCAATTACTTGGATAATATCTTATTTTGTATTTTTGTGGAGATTCATTATTACGTATTCAATTCTAGAATATAACAATTCTTTCAAGTTTCCCGCGTTTTATAAATGTTATATTAATATTTAGTTTTAATACTTTGTAGGGGAAGGAACAATCATTTTCTTCTCTTTTCCTCAACTTTTGTATTCATTAGAGGCACTGATAACTTCAAAGGACTTAAAACTTTTTATCTCAGAGTTCAATTGAATTTGTAGAGGAAGGAAAAACATATTAGGACAATGAGAAGAGATGTCCTTCCGGTTTCATACAGAAAGTATTTTCGATCTAGGACTTATAAAATACTCAATATGTATATTCTCAATATTTCTGTTATAGTACTCGCAATACTCCTTCTATTTTCCATAGAGAGTTTGCTCAATACTCTAAGTTTAATTGAAGATTCTCATTGCGCAAACGCAGTTTCAATACACATACAGAAATAAATAAGAAGAACATAAACAAACGTATCATGGTCAATGCCAATGTGTATGTATCTACAAACTCCAAATGTTGCTGCTCCATAGCGTAACAACACTCCATGCCACAACACACACACACACACACACACACACATATGTATACCTATGCATGCAATCACATATACAAGAAGAAGTATCTCATACCCAATGCAGCCCACTTTATGTTGCCATTTTCTACTATGCTTCAAATTCGTTGTTTGCTGGTTCTGGTGCTGCTGTTGCAGCATGCCACTACCATACATTGCTGGCTCTGGCTGGGTTCTGGGTTGACGTGGCATGTTTATTATTTTTTTTTTGCATTGCAGCAGCAAAACTTTCCATGTTCTTGATCGTGAATTTGTATGCTACTGGGCCTTGAAACCTTGAAAATTGTTATACATACAAGCAGCAGTTAGGCAGGCAAGGCAGCATTGAAGTAGTAGCAACAACAACTATGACAGCAACATATACAGAATTTTGCCGCATTATACTTATAATACGAACGTAGTACGAAGTAGCAGCCAAGTAAAAGGGAAATTATATTGCTCCCCCGTTGTCGCTGTTGCTGTTGACTGCTGCTGCTGCAAAGTGGAGTTTTAATGATTTTCTGTATGCATGTGTGTGTGGAGTTTGTTGCAAATACACGTACATACATAGATAGAAATTTTACTTTGCTGTCGTTTTTTTTTTCAGTATAGAGTTCTTGTTTTTTTTTTTTTTTTTTTTGAGCCACGTTGATTTCCTTTTCGGTCTTCTAACTATGATTGTGAAGTTGGTGGTGGTGGTGGTGGTGATGGTGGTGGCGAAGTTGTTTGGCTTCTGTGTGTTGCTGCTGCTGCTTAGTGGGTTGGGGATCTGTACTTTGGAGTCGCTTTGGTTGCCACATAATCACAACCAGGTTGGGAAGAAGAAAGGTGCTCATTCCCATGTTCGAAGTTGTTGCTGCTATTTCTTATAGTCTTATGTTGGTAATGGCTTTCATTTTATTATTCCATTCTATGTTCGTGTATGCATGTAGGCCTTGTTGGCTTTTCATTTTCTTTCACTATTTTTCCGCAAATTTGTTTCTGGTTTTTATGCTTTTCCTGTTTTTGTATTTTTTGTTTGTTTGGTTTTTCTATGGCGTAATTTGTTTCCATATTTTTATTTTTTGCTTTTTGCGCCTCACCAAATGCGAAGCTATCTCATGCTAAGTTAAGGTTGATTTTATTTACTGCGCAGCATAAAAAAAATGTGAAAACGTATTTCAAATGTTAAAGTAGTTCCTCGTTAAAGTAATTTTGGAGGATTGTATACAAATTATGTATGTATGTATGCATTAAAATTAATAAATTTACTTATATTTCTCTATATCAGTGTCATGTGGAATTGGTAGCAAGTTCTGTGTCGAAAGCGTCGAGTCGCCTTTTTTTTTAAAACTACACCCTTTCCAAGTATTCTTAAGAATGCTACAGCTTATTGGCAATTACAAGAAATGGATTCGGAAAATCATTAGTCCAGAAGTCACTTCAACTACTTGATTTTGGGTCCTAAAAACATTTGTATTCACCATTCGTGTATCACATAATCTTTTTTGAGTATTGCACTTCATTCAGCAAGCATATACATTTCGTGCACTGTACTAAAAGCGTTGCCATTATCAAATTTTTTTAGTAATACTGTGCAGAAATTCGTAGTATAATACATAAAATGTTTGCAGAAATTTGGGTGTTGCTATTTACTATTTTTGTATACATAGAAATTTGAGCATGAGTACACTCATGTATGCTACTTTAAATACATAGAACGGAAAAAAGGAGTATTAAAAAGAGCATAGTATATACGCCACTGTCGCTGTTGTTGTTGTTGGTATGTATGTAATGCTTATGATATTAAGTATGTATACAATTGAAATTGAAATTCGCATATTATTTGCACAAGTGAAAATGAAAGTGAAATGCAGAGAGAAATTTCTTCTTTTTGTCTATGTACTTATACTTTTTTTTCGGCAAAATAAAAAATTTATGTACTTTGAGAACTAGCTAGAGGGATAGATATATAAAAAGAGAGAGTTGAAATTATGGTACAAACTACTTCAGAAAAATTTATTCTATTAAATTTGTATAGAGTTTGACGCATACTTTCACAAAATATTCTGTGAATTGTGCTCGGTTCCAGCGGTTAAATTCAATGATTTCTATGCAGATTTTACTCATCTGCATTTGTGGCAAATTGCCACAAAAGTGCATCCGTTAATTTTACAGGAATCAATTATTTTATAGTTACATATTAATGCCCTCAATGTCTCTTCACTGTTATTATAATTATCATATTATTTTGTGTTTTTACGTTTTTTTTAGTTTTTGTTACCACATGCACTCAACTGTGCAACTTGCTGAAAAAAAAAGATTTCAATAAAAGAACAAATTATAACAAAAAACAACTCGGCCCTTTGTTTGCGAAAATTTCACATCGCATGCGAAAATGCAATCCTGTATGCATTATTTGTCAACCGTTACATCCGCTGTTGTTGCTTCTCTTCAGCGTTGCTCTTGCTGACCGACCATAGCCAGCCAATGCTGCTGATGAGCATGCATTGCATTGACCAAAAGTTAACCTCCTCCCTTTTTATGTATGAAGTTGCTTTTTCCCTTTTTATATTTTGCATTTTTTTTTTAAACATTTGCTTGCGGTAAATAAATTTTGTAATTAGACCATGACTGATGAGTATGAAAAGAAAGGTTTGTGTGATTTTAAAATTGGGGATTTTGTTTTGGGTTTGCCAAAAAATAATAATCATGAGAGCATAATAAATGGAAATGCAATACTGAAATGCAAGCACTTGGTTCGCCAAGATGTAATCCTGAGAAAATATACAACTGAAATGCAACACTGAAGCTCTGAGAAGTAGTGATGAACGGAAATTAATACTAATGCCTGATTTTCATTATGTCAAATTCAATCAAATGTGCCAAATATGTTGGCAATTTCGGATAGAAAATTCCCTTTCTCTCTCTTTGGCATGGAGTATGACTTGGTAAAAAATCAGGCATAAGACTGAATTCGTATAATAAAAGCCGAATCGATTCACGTTCAACAGCGAATTTTCAAATTTTTTCAAATTATTAAAATTGGTAGTGAGTGAATTAGTAAAAGGAGGCTCGAGGCTAAACTTATTGGTCCTAAATTTTTTTGTGGATCTTTGGGGATCCTTCAAGAAAGATACCGACAAATAGTTGAGCCATTATGAAGATTGCTTCTGAATAAATAGACTTTTCAATGAAATAGGAACCCCCTTGCCCTCTCTCTCACTCCACTTTTCCAAAACTTCCAGTTCCAGATTTTTTGACTGGTTATGGAGCTTATAAGCCTTAGTTACCAATGAACTTTCTGGATATAAAACATCAAGCAGTTTGTGGGTTTCTTTTCAGGCCATCATCTAAGCTGGACTACCATAACTTTGCAAAAAAGTATGAATAACGCCACGGCTGATTGCAAGGGTCCCAAGAACGGCACCGGAACTACTCAATTTACATCACCCAAGAACTGTTCAACTTGGCGAAACAAGTTGTTACAACAACAAACATTTAGGGCTTGGAATCATTTATTCTTCATCTTTATCTCAATAGCTCTTGAAGAGCCTATAACCAGATTTTCGCATCCATTCACGTTGTGTGAACTATATTTGTACAAGAATTAAAGGACTAATAATTTTATGCTGAATCCGAACTTTTTATTGTTGGAGGGTGATCATTGGTTGTTGGTATATAGATAAATTTTTATTTTCTGTTTTTAATTTTTTACCATCAAACCAAGGAACCCCGCATAGCAGTCCAGCATACGGCGATCATCGTCATTACATTCGCTGATATATTTTTAAAGATATCAAAATTTCCTTAACTAATTCGGCTTTTGTTTTCATTACAAAATTTTAACTGAATCTTGGCGCATCTGAAAAGAAAAATGATTTAATTTCAATGCATATTCTACAGGTCATAACACCCAATGGTCATAACGCTTTGGGTGTTATGACCTTTTTTGGGGCGGTCATAGCGCCTAAAATGATTTTGGGCGTTATGACCATTCCTAGGGTGGTCATAACGTCCAAACTTTTTTTTGAGCGTTATGGTCGTGGGTGTTATGTCCGGGCACAAGTTTAATTAATAAAAAACATTTTAAGATTTTCTCCTAGAATTTTGGAGTTGATCATATTCATATCAAAGACCATTATTGAAATTATTTAAAAATTTGAACCAATTTCATATATATTATAAATATGGAATTTGTTACAGCGCCACCTATTGGATTTTAAGATAGCTAGGCAGGGTCTTAAGATATGGCCTAAAGTAGTTGAAATAATAGTAGAAAAAGAAATGGAAAAAGTAGTAGAAAATAGCAGCAAAAAAAATAGAAGAAAATAGTATTGTAGTAGAAAAGGTAGTACGAAAAAGAATAGAAAATAGTATTACAAATTGTTGTAAAGAAGTAGTAAAAAGGTAGCAAAAAAAGTAGTAGAAAAATAGTTAAATGTAGTAGTACAAAAATAATAAAAATGGAGTAGAAAAAGTAATAGAAGTAATAGTAAAAAATAGTAGTAGAAAAAAGTAGTAAAAAACAGTAGAAGTAGTAGTAGAAAAAAAGAAAAAGTACAATAGTAGAAAAAAGTAGTAATATAGTAGTAGAAAATATTGGTTGAAAAAGTAGTAGAAAATAGTAGTAGAAATAGAAGTAGAAATAGTAGTAGAAAATAAAGGTGGAGCATGGTGCCAAACCCACTAATCCAACAAACTGAAAGAATTTAAATTTTTGTTACGTACCATAAATGCCTCCTAAGATATCTCATAATGGAAATTCAGGTTATATGGAAGGTGCCACGCCCCCTTTGTCAATCCCACCTATATTTTTGTTGTAGCATGGCATTGTCAATTCTCATTATTTTGCCAAATTTCTGTTCTTGAGATTTTATATATTAAGATATATGGTATTTAAACGGTTTTACCATAAGAAAAATGGGAAATCATTAAAAAGTTCTAACGTTTTTGAATTTTTCATACGTTAGGTTTAAGGGGGAAAAAAAGGTTTAAAATAAAATATTCACCCATCGCGAACCCAGTCGGGCATTTTCAGTGTTTAGCTCACATTCTTAAGTCTACAAAATAATAAAATTTGACATATCTTTGAAGTATTTTATGTCTTTGAAAAATTTTGTTCTTGAAATCAATTTTTTTTAATTGTTTTCTTAAAGTCCTTCGTATTACAATTTCAACGAGTAACATATAGTTAAATTGGCGTTCATATAATGGAAGTTATGAGGTCTTTGGCGCATGTTCGAAATCTTTAAGTGACCTCTGCACGTAAACCATAAGAGATAATACCAAAAGAAGTTCATATTCTTAAATCCTAAGATTTTTTCTGTCAGCTTACAAAAAATCATCAAGTTTAAAGGAGTATCAGATATCGTTTTCTTGTTTTTTAATCGAAACTTGCTGGAATTACCCATAAGCGTTCTTCAAAATACTGTGCGACACCTTTTTTAACATAAGTTTTTACATCGGATTGTAAAACGGTACGTTCTGCCGAGCAATCCCACAGTTTTTCTACATTAGTAAAACTTATGAACTTTAGAAAGTCTAAAAATTAGCAAAAAGTTAGAAAGAATTCTCGATTCATTGTAATTTTATTTACAGTTATTTATAGAGAAATAAAGTGCTAAATTTATTGGGAATATTATTTGATATTTCTCCAGTACCAGGTGGTGCGACGTGTAAGATTTACGAAAAATAAAAAAAAAGAGATAATGGGTAAAGAGATGGAACAGATTAGGAATTTTCGATTTCTATTTTTAAAATTTATCTTAAAATCGAAGCGATATTCTTATCAAAACTCAGTGCAGTGTTATTAATAGAATTATGAAAATGTTTAAAAATTTTTATAATAAATATTGTACGTTGTTCAAGTTTGAAGTCAATACATAAAGTAATGGAACTAACCCCTGAATCACTGTAGAAGAGATATTAAAACAAAAACATCTGTACTTTTTGTGACACTAAAACAAGAAAATTCAGCTGGCTCCTAATTGGACGAATCTACAATCGAATCAACTCTCAACATCACCATGTAGTAGATTTAAAGGCATGAAATTTAAATAACCTTATCTAACCGTAGATGCCAATTAAAAGAAACAATATAACGAACATGAATTACTCTGCTCGAAAAATTCAAATGAAAATTAATAAAAAACAATATATATATATTCTATAGAAATTTGTATTGTATTAATTACTCGCTATATAGAATACTCGCAATGAACAATATATAGTACAACTATAGACTGAATAACTGCAGCACATTTTTAATATTTTTAAAAAAGTAGCGCTTTTGGATTCGAAATGCTAGATTTATAATTTTCTTAGAAACGACAACGAAAAAAAAAACACAAAAACTAAATCACAAATCAGCAAATTAAAAACTATTAAAAAATATGCCACGAATTTTATTGCGAACGAAAAAAGGTCACGTTTGCAACGTGTACCGAACAATACATTAAAAAAAAGCTACAAAAAAAAACTAAAATCTATCAGAAGAAATAAAAAGGCGGCATTTTTCTATAGAGGGGAACAGTGAAATAGCAACTAGAAGAAGAAAATTTCGGGGGCATATTCACACAAACATAAATTTTTTAAATTGGGTCCTAAACTATAATTTGTTAATTTACTTCATTTCTTTATTTATTTTTTAATAGGTTGTGCCGCAAATAAAAAAATATTATAAAACATTCTCATGCTTTAACCAATCATGTATTTGTACAATATGTGGGGGAAATGACGAATGAGGAAGCGCGGGGGCACGGGGTTCATATATGCAAACTCCGTAGATTTTAATTTATGAAGCATTTAGCATATGAATGATTTATATCAGAAATTTTTACATTCGTTCATATGAATGACAATGAATGCCAAAATGCGTAGAGAGCATAGATAGGAACTTTTTTTTTTTAAATTTGTTAATCAAAAAAAAAAAAAAAAACTTAAGATTCGGTTTTGTTTGGTTTAGGTTTAATTTTGTGTAGAGGGTGTAGAAGGCAGCACCGGGGTGCGGGGTGCTACAAACAATCGAATGAACATGAAATGAGGGAGATATTAAAATGTATATTGTATTGTAAATATATGTGAAAAATATCACATTATTATTGCGTGTTTTAATGAAATAGGCTTTTTTTATTGGATCTATAGGCAATTAAATTTTCGAGTATGGAGTTCCAGGAATTTAAAGCGGAAATTTTGATTTATGTCAATGAGATAATATAAAAAGGAGAGATTGTGAAATAAGAAAACAACTAAAAATATTTACTGTTTACAGATGACATTTCTTTGTGTTTAATTTATTTTGATAAGGGTTAGGGTTTTGTTGCTAATCTTCCAAGCAGAAGAAGTTAGTAATCATCTCAAAATCGATCCAATGTATTGTTAGTACTCAGATACATGAAAATACTTTAGTTCTAAGAAGCTGAAATTGTTTCCCAAACAACTACCTTCACATATAATGAACACAACTTAAAACTGCGAATGTGTTGGATATTTCTAGTATTAAAACTGTTTCGGCGGAGTTCAAAGATAGACTTTTCTATCTTTGCCCTATAGTAGATAAGGTTTGTTTCGATTTTCGCAATGATCTCCAAAAAGTCTAAGACTTTTCCTAATATTCTTTGAATTCGAATAATATATATGAACACAACTTAAAACTGCGAATGTGTTGGATATTTCTAGTATTAAAACTGTTTCGGCGGAGTTCAAAGATAGACTTTTCTATCTTTGCCCTATAGTAGATAAGGTTTGTTTCGATTTTCGCAATGATCTCCAAAAAGTCTAAGACTTTTCCTAATATTCTTTGAATTCGAAATGTTTCGAGAATATGATTCGTTCAAGTAGTAGGCGTCCAAGGAGAGACCCTGGACCCTAGTCAGAAATATAGTCATTGCCCAATATATTGAATATATGTAGTACAGACAAAGGCGTTGAGGAGATACAGTAGAATCGCGACAATTCGTACCCCGTTAATTCGAAAATCTCAATAATTCGTAACAAACTGTCGGTCCCTTGAAAAAATCGCTTTAATTCGTAAAAATTCCATACATTTTGGTCCCCTCGCTAATTCGAATTTTTTTTTTCAACACAGAGTCTGTTTAACCTCTAATAAATTAAAATTGGTTGTTGACAACCTCTTATAACTCGTAATGCAAATCAAAAATACTATGTATGGCACTATGATTCGAAAAAACTCAATCATAGTAGATAGCTACGTTCACTTTTTTTTAATGGAATTTTTTGTGTTTTTCGTGGTTGACAAGATACGCGAGAAAAGCCTTGAACAACTAAAAATTACAGGCTTTTTAGAACATAGTTTTTAATGGGGTGTAATATGTGTACATACGTGCATACATATTTCAGTTAAATGAATAATTGTTTTTTTCTTTCTATTAAAGAAATTGAAAAAAACGTCAATTTGTATTTTTCTTATTTTAACTTCGTTAACCCTGGGATTGTATGTCCCAATAATGTTCGAAAACTCAAGTTTTTACTTTTTTTCAAAATATTGATGGTGGCTGTCAATGAGTGGATTGTATACATGAAGCTTCATCGCCGTAAGTTGCCTTTGATATAATTCCTGGTTACAAAGGTTATAGTAGACATTATACCTCATTGAAAAACTTAAGGATTAAGAGTCCTGGAAATATATTTTTTTTTAAATTTATATTAATATTTTCATAAAATATTGAAGAAATTCAACAAGATTTTGAGAAAAAAAACTCCGAAATGAAAGGGTTAAATCAAAATCTCGTTAAATTGAAAATCTCAGTAATTCGTAAAAAATTGCTGGTCCCTTGCGATTACGAATTATCGGGATTCTACTGTATATTATTTAGATAAAGAGGAAAGTAAACTAAAAACAAGCAATAGGGAAATGCACCAACGCTGCTAAAGCACAAAAAACTTTAATCTTTATTTAATTATATTATTACTTAAGAAATTGAATTGGTTCTCGTGGGGTACATCTACAAATTGTATATAATTTTTTAATTTAAATTTCTCGAACCAGCATAAACATTGTGCTGGACCACAGAGCTGTAAGAGATTGCAGTCATTTCGAGCTGCATTCATTGAAGTCACTAGAAATGAATTACGTTTTCTGATTACAGTCTTTGATTTCATTTGAGACTTATGACTTTAAAAAATTAAGTCACCAGTCTTTTTGAAGTCAATGACTGCTCATTGATTATAACAATCAATTTGAGACTTCAAAGCAAATAAGTCACAATTACTCACATGACTTCACATTTCCACAAGAGGGTCCAAGTTGCGATGCTTTTTAAAAATAGGGTGGAAAGCATAAGGAACTGATAAATTTTTCTTCTAATCCCTCACTTTCATACAAAAATAGGGTTTCAGAACTGTGTCTTAGTCGTGATACAAATTTTCTCGAGTGTTTTTAGAGACGAGATTCATGATCACCAAAGTTTTTCGTTTATTTTGTTTTTTTTTTTACACAGGGTAATTTTAATTTTATACAGGGTATTTTTTTTCTACACTTCTAATTACGCAATTGTACGAGTTTCAAATTAACAAAATATGTCTTAATTTCTTTTTATTAATAAAATTTACGAATATTCTCAAAACCTGACGTAACCCGATAAAAACACAGACCCGTGATTAGAAGCCAAAAACACTCGAGAAAAACCTTGTCACAACTTGGATCCTGTAATATTTGATTGGGAAAATTCGTTTTGCGTTTGGTTTTTATTAATAAATTATAGCTAAATATCAGAATATTACAAATATTTTTCTCAAAAAATTAAATAAATTCAGCAATTTCAATGCAAAATCCAATAGGTGTGAAACAAGATGTTTTTGTTTAGAAACATTTATCTCAGTTTAAACAGAGAAAAAAACATTGGCTAACCAAAAAAACGGGTCTTTGCATCCCTAGATTGATCTGGAGATGTTTTCCCAGTTTCATATATTTTTTTCCTTCTGTGTTCATCTAGTTAGATTACACTGGTTTGATGAACCAGAAGAGAAAAGATGTTTTTAGACTAACTGTGGGTCGCTAAAAAAGAAAATAACCCTCATGTATTTTTGCAAAGAAGTGTTTTCGAGAAATTTGCAAAAACCATGACTTTTGGCTCTTTCTTGATAATGGTAGATCCAATTGACATAAACCATTCGAGAAGTATGTTCTTCTTCTTTCCGATAATGCACTGTTGTGCCAATCGGATTAACATTTTTTTGGTTACAGGCTATAAAAGTCGAAAAAAATTTATTTTTATATATGAGAGAGCCCAAGTATGCCCTAAAACACCTTAACCAATTTTGGACAGGGGAGGGGGGGGGCGGCGGGAGGGGGTCACCCGTTGATAGAGAATGCCCCATATATATTTTTAAGACTACAAACAGAAGATAATTCTATGAAATTTGTACCTAAGGGTTTTCCGTTAAGGACATAACAATTCTATTTATTAATAAAACACAGAATTTTTTGAGATATTGAATGATATTGACCACCACCAGCCCGTTTACAGCGATCGGACCCAATTTTCTACCACTCTCACGCACATTTCGACCGAAACGTTGGCAATTTCGCGTTTGATATTGTCTTTGAGCTCGTCTAAAGTTGCTGGCTTGTTGGCATAGACCAACTTGACTTGATATAGCCCCATAAAAAGAAATCCAATGACGTTAGATCGCATGAACGAGGCGGCCATTCCACCGGACCATTTCTCGCGATAATACGATCACCAAATTTGCCTTTCAATAAATCGATTGTGACGCGTGCTGTGTGGTTAGTGGCACCGTCATGTTGAAACCACATATTGTTGATGTCAAGTTCATCCAATTCTGGCCACAAATAATCTTCCAACATAACACGATAGCGCTCTCCATTGACGTTAACATGACGGTCGTTTTCGCTATAAGCGAGCAAAAAAAATTTGCTTGAGACAAATTGCTTTGATTTCGATGATTTTTTATATGCCAATTGAGGATCTAAGTACTAAACAAAAAATAAAAAAAATTAAATCTGGTCATCATGATTGGAGAAATGTCGGATACCATTTTCCTGTCTTTTAATCGAAGCTCGATGGAATTACCCATACATGTGAATTTTTCTTTATAGCGTGTCGTTGACTTTCAGTAGTAACAATTTCTCGAAATTGCTGTCTATAGCGACCCACACCGAGGAGCATTGAAAAGTGCTGCAATCGAAAATAGTCTTTCCACCGTAGCAGAAGCCTTTTTTATAGTAGGGTATCTGCGAAGCACATCTAAAGATGCAGATGGATCAGCAGGATAGGTGCAATACTCATCTTCAATAGGAAGAAGTGTAATGTTGGGCGGACATTTGTAACAAATAACTTAAATGACTTCCAAGTTATTTCCATGAATTCAATTTATTTCTGTGAATTTTGGGTTCTTTGTTTCAGTTTTGGAATGAGTTTGGCCTCATTCTTATTGATTTTTGTTAGAATTTCGGTCCGATTCGTGTTTTTTTTTTTGATCAAGGTTTAGGTCTCATCTTGATCAAGATTTTCGATCTGAGTTGTGACCTTTTCTTGTTTTGAATTTCGATCTGAAAAAAGTGTTTGAATATTAGTTTGAAATTTGGTCGAAATTTCCTCCTAAATTTCTATCCGATTTTAGTTTGAATTTGGTCTCAGTTTTGTTCCAGTTATTTTTTAATTTTTGGCCTGTATTTTTTGAAGTGAACATTGATAAAATTTTTGCATTAGTTTTTGGTTTAGGTCCCAGATTCTTTTGGTCGATATTGAGTCTGATATTTTTCCTTTAATTTAGTGAAATCAGGCCCCTATGACTTTCTTCAGCTCACATGTTGAGCATAATATCTTCTCTCATTATTACACTACAATTACTTTGTTTCAGAAACATTGTTGGACTTGTTATTTGCATATTAATACGAGTATTTACAAAAATGGGAGGCCAAGGTTCAACTAGGACCGTCGCGGCAACAATGATGATGATTTATAAAAATATAATAAAGTCGGGCTTGGCACCAACTCGAAAAAGCAGGGGGGGGGGGAGGATAAATGCAGTTGAGAACCGCTGTTTTAGGGGCTACCGTAAGCAGAATTCAGAAAGAATTGATTTAATTTTTAATTTTTCATTCCACAATCTTGCAAAAAGATTCCACTTGAAATTTTAATTCCAAGGCAATTGTAAAGAAATGCAAATTCAATTGCAATATTTTCGCTTTTCGCGCTGCCTTCCTCGATCCCAAGCATTTCTTATCTACGATAAGTCTAACAAATAAATATAAAAAGCAACACCTTCATTATTTATCTTTGCTGCGCCGCAGCTCGTTGACAAATTATCTGCTGTCAACAAATTGCAATCGATGATATGCAGAGCCAGCAATATATTGCAACTATAAAGACGACGACAAAAAAGACGGCAACAATAACAACGAGTGTAGCAGCAGCGGCGCAGCGCATTGTGAATTTTACAATAAATAAAATAAAAAATAACAGAAAAAAAAATAAAATGCAAAAGAGTGTGTGCCAGCAAATATTGTTGCTGATTGCTATTGTTGTTGTTGTTGGTGTTGTTGTCAATAGACAAACAATGTATTGCTGCGTACAATTTGCACATTCACTCAGCTAGTCGTAGTTCAACCAACTTTTAGGCATCGACCGCACCTCTTCTTCTAAGCAAACATGCACACACAAAAAACCACAAACATTTTTAATACGCTAGCTGACTATCGGTTTGTCTGTCTATCTGGCTGTTAGTATGCCTGTGCCCGTTCACCGCCCTCAGTTTATATTCAACGAGCTAATGTTGCTTGCAACTATTATTATTATAGCAAATGTTAGGCCGACCGCAATGTCGATGCACATTTACTGTGCCGCTGCTGCTGTTGCTGGTTTGCTCAAAAGAAATGTCGCTCTTGCACTTGGGGTTCTTAAACTTTTCATGGTCAACATTGTCGACGACATCAGCGTCAACTTCAGCATTCAACGTCATCGTCAATATCATCATCATCATGATCGTTCACAACATTAACATTAACAATTTCGCATATTTTGCGTTTGCAATTGTTGTAATTGTGCAATTGCAACGCGAAAAGACAACAGCAACAATTGCGTTAACGATATCATTTGAAGAGATATAACATGCAGCACAAATATATATTTAAATACATATACACATAGATGCATATATACTTCGTATAGATAGATATATTCTCCCTTTCGCCAACATCGATATTGTTGTTGCTGCAGTTGAAGTTGCAGTTGGCTGTTAGTTTTGTTACCATGTTAGATTAAACTATATGCAAATTGGCATACACAGATAGACAGGCATAAAAAAGAACCCTTCAGAATACTGTAAAGAAAATATCTACAAGAATTTTTCAAGTGAAACAATCTTTCTTTCCTCTATAAAAGAATACGAGTATGTGCAAGCGTTTGGTTAACCGCATGACGAATCGCTAAAGTCATTATCATCATCATTATAATCATCATCATCATCACTCAGTGTGCAGAGGCAGCACAGAATATTTAAGAATATTTATTTATTTTTTTATGCGAAATGTGTAAAAAGAATTTTTCATAATACATACTTGGAGCAGAAAGCTGTAAAAGAAGGAGGAAGAGGTGCAGCAGATGTGGAAGAAGGAGGAGTACCAAGTATGTGACATCACATCGTTACGATTAATAGATGATATTTTAAATATACAGGGTGCAAATATAAACATTTTTGAGTATAATTTATGCATTTATTTTTATTTATCACGTTTTTAAAATAAATTTTTTTTATTCTATCCTACAGCAGCGCCAATAGCAGCACCACCAGCAACAGCTGCGGCAGCACTTCCAGCAACACTTCCAGCTTCATGTATGGTGTGCTTGATTTTTTTCTAACATAAATAAAGAAAATATTTTAAAGCTTTTAGTTAGAATAGAAAGACTTTAAGATTAGAATGGAAGTTATAAGAGTTTCACAAGTCCTCCTTAAAATTACAGATGCAAATATTTGGGAATGCTGCAGTGTGAGCTTTGAAGAAAACTGATAATGCGAGTCCAAGAGGTCGATTTTACTTTACTAATTTATTCAATATTCAAATGAAAGCAAAAGTATTTCTAAGTTCAACAACACCTAACAGGAATTGAAGGAGAGTTCAATCTAGTCGTCAATGAAAAGACCAGATATCGGATTAAGTTACTTAAATTAATCCTAGATTTTTTATAGACTAACCCCAAAGTGTTATCCTTTTAAGCAATCAGTATGAGCCCTCATAAATCGTCAATAGGAATAAGAATTTTCATTAAATTTAAATAGTTGGATGAGTGATCTTTCCCCTTTTTCTGGATTAAGGAAAAACTTTCTACAAAGTATAACTTTTCTTGTTACAATTCAAGTTCTTAAAATTTATACAAAACAAAGATTAAATAATTGTTGACATTCAGCTTAATGCGTTATAATGTTAGATAAAATTTTAAACTTACTATAGCTTTATTGAATTTTTTACGAAAACTTTTGCCTTCAGTTTGACCCGTAAAAACACAAAGCGCCAAAATTAGAGCAAAAATAAAATATTTGTAGAACTTCATTGTTGTAAGCGTTTAGAGAACTTCTGATATCTGAATGATATCGATAACAAATGTGAGGTTGTTTTTATATGAAAAATATTGAAAGGAAAATTTATTATCAGTAGCACTGAAATTGATATGAAGAGTACACAATAATAATGAAATCATGTGATTACAAAATTCACTTCCGATTTTGTGTTTTGTGTATTTAATATTGAACAATTTCAATAAATTTTAGAAGTACGAAAATACTTGAGAATGAATTTGTAATTCACACGTAAAAAAATGATAAAGAAAATTGCACAGATTTGAGACAATACAAAAATATAGTATTTGCTTGCTTTGATAAGGGAATGGGGAAATCCCTACACCATCACTCAAGTATTAAGAGTGAATCTCGGTAGTTTATTTATATCTTTTTCTTCTTCTTTTTTGACACAACAGCTCATGGCAGCCCAGACCGAGTTTTTCGCATCATATATGTATACGAATGGTAGGGGCCTACAGTTTTAAGCCGAGTCCGAACACAAAATCAAATGGCAAGCTGCCAGCAAGAGGTGATAATTAGGTATTTGGTTTTTAACCATGCCTAGCATCTAGGTAGCAGCCCAGAATACTAACTACAACGCCACGGCAACCACAGTTGATGTTTTGAGTAGATTTAATTTGTAGGTGTGCAATATAAGATGTAACACCCTGTTTCATACCCGTATGCGTTTGTTGGCTTTAACCACCAGTTAGTTTAAGTATGTGTGTGTGTTTGCCTCAATGTCTCAGCACCTTAACCACCAATTTATGTGCTAGCTAACCCGTTTGCCTGCATGCTAATTACTTCAACAAATGCATCTTTCAACGTTGTACTCACACACACATCCACGCATATCCCAGCAAGAAAGAAAAAGAGTTTGGAAAGTTAAACTCAGGCAATACAATGAGTCCAGCACATGAATTTCTGATATCTAATACTATGTTCCGACTGAGTCGAAATTGCGTGGTTTCGATAATTTCCGTAGTTTCGGCTGAAACTGCGTTGAAATTCTCAATTTTTACAAATAAAAATATGCCAAACGAACCCACGGAAATGAGCTGGTTTCAACGAAACTGCATTCACTGTGTTCACTGAAATACTATACTATACTGACATTCATATTTAGCTTTGCATACAATTTGATTAATATGGAGAAACTAAAATGTAAAAAAAATAAATTTGTGGAGTTCTCGGGAAAAGTAGCTCATTGCCGAGGTATGGACAGAAAAGGTGGAGGAGTTGCGTAAAGCAGAAAAAAATGGCCATACATATGAGGCATTTCATGTGAAGCGGACAAGGTAAAAAAATGTGAAGTTCTGAAATTTGGCATATTTGAACTTTTTGAAAATATGAATGTGGACACACAATTTAACAATAACATATTAAACATGGTAATTTAAATAGGAAAGTTAAGGAGATTAGCTATGTACTTTAATTCATGTATCTACTAATCTAATGCAGATCCCATTTTTAAACTTTAAGGGTATTATTTAAATACTTTAACCTAAATTTAAAAAAACATTTTTTTTTTAAACCTCCGGTTTGGCGCATAAAAACAATTTTAATTTCCGGTCTGATTCCATAGTTGAAAAGAACAGCAAATTACTTATTTAAATTACCATGTTCAATATTTTATTGTAAATTTGCTTAATTCTAAAAACTATTTTTAAAAATCCATATTTCATTTACGTCAATTCTTTAAAAACCCATAACTTGGCAAATAAGCTTCATACAAAAAAAAAAAAAAAAAATTGTGTGTCTACATTTATATTTTCTACAGGTTTAATTAGGCCGAGTTTCAACGTATTTCAGAACCTTGCTTTTTTTTCGTTGTCCGCTTCACATGAAATGCCTCATATGAGTAAATCGCGCAGGTGTTGTGACCGCAAGGCTACATAGTGGCTGCGGTTGAAGTAAAACAAGATACATAACAATTGACGCTTTCTCCTAAATATTTCGTTTATCATTTTCGTTGCTAAATATTTCGTTTATCGTTTGATTCTCTTCGTATTCAAATGGTTAAGACCGAAATTTTTTGCAGTATTCAGTGAGAACATGGTATAAAATATATGCAGAATTGATCCAATACCAATGAACTCGAGAAGCTTATTTTAGAACATACCCCCGGGAATGCGTGATTCTTCAATAAAAAATTTAATTCCGAAAACTGAAACAAATTTTGTAACGAGTCCCCGAAAATTTTTATTTTGTTTAGGAATTTATTCTAGGCGTTATTCAAAATAAGTTGAGTAGGCCCATAATAAAACGGAATAATCCCACTTTTTAAGTTTTTAGGTTTTTTTACTTTTTCAAATTCTACATGTTGAAATCTATGTAACCATTATTATAAATCAAATCAAAGGTCTTTAATTTTCCATTTTTTTCTATTCCAAATTTTTATGAATCAGACAAAATGAAACATTTCCAACACATTTTATTCCACTGACTTTAATTAAATGCATTCATTTATCCAAAAAGTTGTTTTAGTGGAATTATGCACCTCCTCAGTTGCTCTAGCAACTATTGCTATTGTAATCGATTCTCGTGCATCGAGTTTCCCATACATTTGTTCCCGATTCATTAATTAGTAAAGAGTGCCCAAAAATGTTGGCAATGTTGTTCCAGGTAATGTATTGCGCTTGCTATATACTTGGAACTTTTTTACTGGGTTTTGGCATGCATGAATCTACATATGCACACGCACTGATGGCAATGATGATGATGATATACTATTTTACATGTGTGAATACATTCTTGCAGCTCTCTTTCGCTCGTTAAAGTAAAATAAGAAAAAGAAGAAGAGAAAGGAGAAGGTGTGGATAAGCCTACGAATGCGTAGCGAATTTTCTTTCAACCTGCTGTTTAACTTAACTGACTGACTGACTAACTGACTGAATGGCTTTGTCTTTGACTGCTTGCCTGCATGCTTGTTTGCCTGCATGCCTGATTTTCTACATTTCCTCTGCTGCACTCTCTCTTTCATTATCCTTCCCGCCCTTCCCCTCTGTCCATAGACTATGTATCTACCAATCTTCTTCTTCTTCTTCTTCTACAACTCATTGCCATTGGCTTGTTGGCTTTACATATTTAAAATGTAATTACTTTGTCTGTTTGGTTTGCTGGTTTTTGAAGTTGAGTTCTTGACTTTTGTACTTGGGTACTTTGCTCTTGCAGACACACACACACACACACACGCTCACAAACGCCTTTACAAACACACATACGCATTCACAGGAGGTGGCAAAATGCATTAGCAACGCTTGAAATTATAATGAAAAATTGCACACAAATGAATTTCGTGAGGTACACAAAAAAAAAAAAAGAAAAAAAAATTCTTCATTTGAAAACGGAAGTGTATTCACACACATGTGCCATATCAGTATCTGCACTTGTGTAAACGCAAACCCCTTCAATAGGGCGCACGTAGCATTTCGTACAGAGGAGCTCCACCAACTGTCTGGCAGAGCCCCTCTTGAGTACACCCAGAGCTGCTTGCTGCCTGCCGATTTTCCAATGTTTGTTTTTTAAATGAATGAATTCTTTCTTATACATTCATATTATTAGAATGGAATATGTACAAAATTCGTACATATTTTTTTTCGTCAGACTTTAATGAAAAGCGTAAGTTGTTAATGCGGGAGCAGAAAAAAAAACGCAAAAACAACGTACGCATTACAATAACTTTATGCCAAAAATAATTTGATTTTGATTTCTTTAGAAGTATTTGCCAAATTGAGATAAATATGTATTTTTTCGCCTTTAGTGCAATTCATGTTGCTGACATCATGTATTTCGTTGCCTTAAATTGCTAATGCCCTAACATCAAATTTTTCAAAATCGAATTTTTGATTTATTATTATTAAGCATGTCCTTTTGCATCTCTACAAATAACTTTGAAGCCAAACATGTTCAAAAATGTAAATGTTCATTTAATTGAAATTAAAAATTTTGGTACAAAACTCTGAAATTTACGGTTTTGAGGCGTTTTTTGCTTCCCCTGCTAAATTTGAAAAATGTGTGTTAGAGCTTTAGTCGATTAAGGCAGCGTTTTGCATTATCGCCCGTAATTTTTATAATTCTGTATTTGAGATAAAACATTTGGTTGATTTGCTTGCAAGAGCGTAATCGATCGAATGCAATACCACTGAAGAAATATTTAATAATAAACTACCAAATAAGTGAAAAATATCATCTAGGTCTAGTGCATGAGATTACGGCTGATTACGAAAGTTGAATCTGAAATAATCACAAGCTTACTAACTCCAGCAGCCAATTTTCACTATCACTTCTCCTCTCGTTTACTTAGTGGGCGGCTAAAAAAATCTACGTTAACTAAGGAAGAACCCAGGTGTTCTATGAAGCAAGTAACTAAGGCCTGCATGCATGACAACTACGAGGTTCTTCCACAATTTTTCCGGCACAACTCTCTCGTTACATCAGCCACATAATCCGCTGCCGCGACTGCTGCGTAATAGTTAGTTATTGTTGCTGCTAATCTCATCGTTAACATCTCAATTTACGAGCGTACCGAAAATTCTTTCAATAAATGAAAAATTAGAAACGTTGCTATACATACAAACTTTTTTAATTTCCAAAAAAAAATTTTTTAAAATGCGCCACTAAAAAAAAAAAAGAACAAAACAACGAACCATTAAATCTCCTACTTATAGAAAAGTGTTTAATTTTTTGTTGCTGTTTATAAACAATATAAACTGTTGTCATTGCAACAACGATAGATTGTAACAATATGACTATAGTTTTTTCGTTTATTTTTTGTTTGTTTTTATTGCAACTTCATAAATCTTTAATTTAATTGGATTAAATTATGCTTCGTTGGCTCAAAAATAAAAACGAAACATTTTATTTCTTATACTTGTATGCATGTTGTTGGTGCGGCTGGTATATAGCTGACAGCCAGCAGGGCCTGGGTTGCCAACAGTCTCATGAGTGTGTATGAAAAAAAGAGGAGCGTGAAGTAGAAAAAAAAAATATAAAAAATAAAAATCTGAATCTAAAGAATTAAACTGACAATAGCATTTCATGGTGA